>CM042443.1:27933705-28238705 GCA_023631565.1 Gymnocephalus cernua | reverse complement strand
TGACTCATGACTTCATCATTTTAAAGCTTTACTCATCACTCCCTGAAAGCTGTAATATCCTGCAGTGCTAGTTACAGTATATTATTTTTGAATGTACTGTACTAGTGAAGATCAACGACAGTACATTTCCAGGATAAATGCCTTATTGTTCCGCCAGATGTCCTTCACCTTCCTCTCTCTGTGTGTTGCCATTCTTAAACTCCATTCCCTTCGGGAAACAACAAAAAACTTTGAGCTAGCAAGCTACGTGCAGAAAATGTCAAGTTTTGAAGAAAAATTGGATCATGCAACAATGCAGGCCTGCTTGATCAAAGATAATTTTTTGGGGAATGATTGTAAAGATTTACAAAGAATATGTGTACTGCATTTCCTCTCTAACTGGGACGTTTTGGGACCGATTGGTGGGATTACTGTGGATGAAGTACACACGGAGATACACTGGTAAGAGCCAATGAGGTTTAACCATGTACCGTACTAATTTAAATAGCTCACGTTACTGTATTGTGTGAACAGTAGAGCTGCACGATATGAGGAAAATATGTAATGTGCGATAACATTGTTGAATATTGCGATGGCGATATTAATTGTGATTAATAAACAGATATCAAAGTGTACTCAGTTCTGCTGCTTTCAGTATTCTACTAAAATAAAACAAACTGCTTGTTGAATTTAACGTAAGGAAATCATTTCCAACTTTCTTTTATTAAACATAAGGCAGCACTAAAAAAAAGTTGTGATTTTATCGTGCAGTTTTCTACCGATATTCTCTTTCAACTAACACAAATAATCTCTGAGTGTTTTGTCGCAGCCTTCTGCAATATGTTTATTGCGCCAGTTGATATGGCGACAAAGATAAAAAACAACATATTGTGCAGCCCTAGTCAACAGTTAACTTAAGTTTAGTGATCCAATCCATATACTGTTGGTTTTCTTGTTGAATAGGGCCACACTCGGCTGGACGTGCGAGAGGAGCCGGTGCTGTTTCCTCCAGGCTTCCAGCCTTTTGCTCTGGTCCAGTGCCAGCCTCCTGCCGTTGTCACTGCCCTCACCCTGCACTCGGAGTGGAAGCTGGTAGCTTTTGGCACTAGCCACGGCTTTGGCCTATACGATTACCAACAGAAGAACAACGTCCTCATCAAGTAAGGAGCTGCAGAGGAATTAAAGCTGCATTTCGTACATAGAAAATGTAAACCCTCCAGGAAGTCAATGATTCATGTTTTCAGCAGTTGCATACTAGCTGCATCTGATAGTTTCCTTTTACAGCCACACGCCTTGTCTTTGCAGGTTTTTCTAAGTTGGTTTGTGGATTCAGTCATTGTCACAAGGCTTCTTCTGAGCTCTTAGACTCTTAAAGCTGCTTTGACTGAGACTGCACACATAAACATGTTTTCACATGCAAAAGGACTTGCACTAGGTCAAAATATACAGTATAGCACACATTGGGGGTGAGACATTATATTGTGACGCTCATGCATATCTACATTCATTCTTCATTGCACACTACTGTCCTCCGAACCTTTACTCAGTTTACTGTTGTGTGACATTTGAATGTTTGAAGACCTTGTACGTTTGGGGTTTTATCACCATTCAGGTTGATACCATCTTTATTTTAGGTAATGAATCATTAAATTATTGAATCTTGTGTTTTGTGACTTCCATCCAGAAGTCATAGAACTTTTTTTCTTGCTCACGGAATATTGCTTCTGCACCACTAAAGTGATGGAGTTTTTAGGTTCATCGCTGTCAAGAGATGTACAAGAAGCATTAATGGAAGGTAGTCGGTTCAAATTTTTCTGAAGAAGTGGAGTTCAACCTTTTTGGCTCCAAATAGTGGCGAATCACTGAGCTGATTCTCCACTACAGGACACCCATGTGACTGTTGGAGATCTGCTACTGGTTGTACGATCACTGTTATGGAAGGTTTTAAATCGGTCCTTCAGGTTATTTTGTACATCAACAGTGCATTTATGTGTTGACTCAGTATTTGTTTCCCAATTGTAGGTGCACCCTCAACCCCAGTGACCAGCTGGCCATGGAGGGCCCTCTGTCCCGGGTAAAGAGCATAAAGAAATCCCTCCGACAGTCCTTCAGGAGAATCCGACGCAGCAGAGTCTCGCTGAGGAAACATCACGTCCACAATGCTGCCAAGGTACCTTGCTAGCGCTCTGCTGCTCTGTCCACCAGTTAATAAACTCGTAGTTTATATCCACAACGTTCCACTTCCGGGGTGGCTCCGGTGCCGCTGGAAAATCTGCCAGATGTTCTTCTTTTGGGCGTGATGTCCATCACCTTACTCTGTCTTTGTGTTGGCGTTCTAACCTCTGCAGGGTAATTCCAGACAGCTAGCTAGACTATCTGTCCAATCTGAGTTTTCTGTTGCATGACTAAAACTACTTTTGAACGTACACGTTACACCTAAACAAGTTCCTTCCCGAGGCTATTTAGCAGAAGCACCGTGGCTCCGTCCGGCGCTTAGCTCCCCCCAAGACGATTGTGATTGGTTTAAAGAAATGCCAATAAACCAGAGCACATCTTTCTTCCATCATGGATTGCTGTGTGGACTAGCCAGACCTTCCTCCACAGCGCTGTGGAGGAAGGTCTGGCGATGTGAAACTATTAAACTCGTGACAACACAGGTCTTACCGATTTGGGTCTGTCTGAACGCGGCCTAAGAGCATTCCTGTCACCTCTTTCAAACTGTATTTCTTTCGAAACCATCATCACTCTCTTCTCTCTGGGTAGCTCCAGGAGGCGAATGCTCGTCTGGAGGCTGAGCTGGCAGAGATGGAGCTGGCTCCTGTCCAGAGGAAGATCGAGGCTCGCTCCTCAGACGACTCGTTCACCGGTCTCGTACGGACCATCTACTTCGCCGACACCTTCCTCTCAGACAGTGAGTTACACTGTCGAAAACACAATAAGGCCCATGCACTTAGTACATTCATGGTACTGTACTGTACCTCAGGTTGTTCACATGTCTCCTCATTGTCTTGTAGGTTCACATAGCACACCCTCCCTATGGGCAGGGACCAATGGCGGCTGTGTGTTTGCATACATGCTCCGCCTTCCTCCTGTAGAGCACAGGGCAGAAGAACCAGTAACCGCACAGCCGGGTGAGACACAGTGTTTCTGATGTTTAGGGTAGGCTGCTTTCAGTGGTGGAAGAAATGTTTAGATCACTTACTTCAGTAAAATTACTAATACCACACTGTTACAAGTAATGATCCTGCATTGAAAATGTTACTTAAGTAAAAGTATGTAAGTGTCATTAGGAAATGTACTTAAAGTATTAAAAGTAAAAGTACTGAATGCAGAATAATCTTCACATTTGATAAACTGGAAGCGATCCAAACAGTTCTGTCATTCATCGACTTAATCATTTCAGCTATACTTGTAGGCTGTTTTATTGTTGGGTAGTTGGATTTAATTCTAATTAAATATTGTTTTTTATAAACTACATGTGTTATGCATGCAAAATCTTAATGTGTAAAGTAACTAGTAACTAAAGCTGTCAGTTGAATGTAGTGGAGTAAAAAGTATAATATTTCTCAGCGGAGTAGAAGTAGAAATTGCCATGAAAAGGAAAGACACCATTAAAGTACAAGTACTTCAAATTTGTACTTAAGTACAGTACTTGAGTATGAATGAATGAATAATTTTATTATTGTGTCATGCATGCAACAAAATATGCCCGGCCCACATGGGCTTAAAATACACCCTTACTTGGAACAAAGGACCAGACACCAAAGTAACAACATACCCTAAACAAAGTCTTTTTCTATATATATATTACATTTAAACAACCACTCCAAATGGTCATCATCCGTGTACCAGAACATTTCAGGATTTTGGACAGACATTTCATGTAAGATTGGTGGTGTTAACTGGCTCCCCCCCTCTTTCTTTTCCTCATTTCTTCCAGCTAAGGAGATCCAGCTGATGCACCGGGCTCCTGTTGTTGGGATAGTGGTGCTGGACGGTCACGGAGCTCCTCTGCCTGAGCCCCTCGAGGTGGCCCACGACCTGGCTCGCTCCCCGGACATGCAGGGCTCACACCACCTTCTGGTCATCTCTGAGGAGCAGTTTAAGGTTAGGATCACACACACACACACACACACACACGCACACACGCCTACACACGCACACGCACACACCTTCACACACACACACACACACACACACACACACACACACACACACACACACACACACACACACACCTACACACACACACACACCTTCACACACACACACACCTTCACACACACACACACCTTCACACACACACACCTTCACACACACACACCCCTACACACACACACCTTCACACACACACACTCTCTCACACACACTCTCTCACACACACTCTCTCACACACACTCTCTCATACACACTCTCTCACACAAACACCTTCTCACACACACTCTCTCTCACATAAACACACACACACACACGTGCACACCTTCTCACACACACTCTCACACACACACACACACTCTCACACACTCTTTCTCACTCACTCACACGCACGCACGCACACACACCTTCTCATACACACTCTCTATCTCTCTCTCACACACACACAGAGGAACCTTATCACATACACCACAAATGCCTATTACACCTGTACACACCGTACGCAGACTAACGTGACACAAGGAGATTATAGATAGAACTTGTATAGTTATAGCAGTGCATCAGTTTAACAATGAGCGGTTGTATGTCTAACATTTCTATTATTATAATTATTATTATACTCTTCCTGGGTTCCACACTAGAAACACAATACATACCCATTACATCACAGACATCCCATTACAATAATATATGTAAAATCGCATCAACATGCAGTACACTTATCCATGGCCACATGCATACACATGCATTTATACACCTGCAAACATACACACACATACATTTCCCATAAACAAGAGATCAAGTGGTCACACTCAGTATCTATCACATCATTAATAACCCACAATCTAAAACCTGTTGGCAAATTATTAAGGTCTGTATTTCAGTCCCTCCAGAAAAACGCGATTATGCGATCGCAGAATTCAATGCATAATCAGCCAATGTCCGCATATTCATGCGGGGGCCGCATTTTTTTAAAAACGCCGCACTTTCGCCGCATAAATTGCGGGGCTTGCATGATTTCATAATCCCCGCATTTTCGTTGCAAAAAAGTCACATATATCTAGGGTTGGGTACCGAAACTCGGTGCCAATGGGCCCCCCGGATCCGACGTAAACGGTAGTAATTAACGAGACCGAATAAGAACGAAGATTTCGGTGCCTTATTTCGGTGCCTGACTTTACACTACACTGGACAGCAGGTAACGTTAGCCTACCGTTAGCTAGCAGCGTGATTAAACACGGTTAAAATGCTGACAGGTACCGTTAAACAGTGTAAAGTGTGACTGTATATCAACAGTCTGCTCTGCAGCGCAGCAGCTGCCGACGTCGGAAACGCACAGATGGTGCATTCACGGACACTGGTAATTGTTTGGTTTTGGTTGGTTATTGTAAAATACCCTTTTCCCATCTGGTTGCTGTTTTTGTCGTCCAACAGCAATTTACTGGTGAAATAAGTTATTGTTTATTATAAGTTATAGTTATTACATTACTATTAAATCATTTAATTTTGACCATATGGCCTTAGTAATAAACAACGTGTCCTTAATGTCACCGACTGTTGTTGAGTAGGCCTATCCTTCTTGTTTCTTCTTTTTAAAAAACTTTCTTAAAAAGTATCGGTTCAGGCACCGTTTTAAAAGTACCGATTTAGCGCCAGTATCAGAAAAAAAAAAAACAATACCCAACCCTACATATATCTCAGCAGAAAGTTCAAAAATGTTGCGTTTACTTCACACAAGAGCAGCCATTTTCCCCTGTTGCCATGGGAACGTTATGAAGTGACGTAATTTCACCTACTGAGAACATGGTGTTGGGGGAATCACTTTTTTTCTCTTTTTCATCAAACCGCAGTTTTTCCAAGTTCCCGCAAGTTCCCGCAGTTTTTGCAAGTTCCCGCAATTTTTGCAAGTTCCCGCAATTTTTGCAAGTTCCCGCAATTTTTGCAAGTTCCCGCAATTTCATCGCATAAAATGGCATAAATATCCCGCATATTCCATCGCATTTTTTAAGAAAACGTGCCGCATAATCAAGGATTTTTGCCCGCAACAATCACGAAAAAACTCCGCGTTTTTCTGGAGGGACTGGTATTTGTTAAAGGAGAATTCCGGTCGATTTCAACCTGTAGCTCTGTTTGTAAATTTGGAGTACTGTCAGTAGCGAAGAAAACGAAACCAATCGGTGCTGCCTACACCGTGTTATCCCCCTACTCGCTTTAGCACCTAACGGGCGTAAACAGGGCAAGTTTTAAACGTGTTTTAGCCTCTAAATATGCTCAAAATATCATTACAAGTGCCTACCCATGTGCAGTTATTCCTTCCGAGGGAACACAGCAAACCTTACTGCAGTAGATGTGACAGAAAGGCAGAGAAGTTGTTACTCCATACCTCTGGTTATTTCCTGATTTCTGGGTGAAGACCAAACAAATCGATTGCCGAACTCATACAATCCAATAGTCCAAAAGTATTTTTTGAGACTAGTTGCAACATGCTGTAACCTGACACCACTCTGTGGCCACAGAGAGTTCAAAAGTTCAAGAGCTATCGCGCATGTGCAGGTCGCTAGGCAACAGACACACAGGAGAGAGAGAGAGAGAGAGAGAGAGAGAGAGAGAGAGAGAGAGAGAGAGAGAGAGAGAGAGAGAGAGAGAGAGAGAGAGAGAGAGAGAGAGAGAGAGAGAGAGAGAGAGAGAGAGAGAGAGAGAGAGAGAGAGAGAGAGAGAGAGAGAGAGAGAGAGAGAGAGATCCTCTGTTTGTGCCCTTCTCTCTACAAGATCTTGTGCCAATAAGTCTTCATCTGTAGCTATATTCTAGTTTGAATAGATAACCCCGACCATCGAACTCCAAAACCTCCTCCATGTGTTCCACATCGGATTGAGATGAACTATCTATATACTAAAAACACTGACACAGTGTCTTAATCATCCGAAAGCTCCATTTGCCTCTCTGTGTGTCTCTCTCTCTGTGTCTCTCTCTCAGCTGACAGTCTGTGTGTCTGTTGCCTAGCGACCTACGCATGCGCAATAGCTCTTGAACTTTTGAACTCTCTGTGGCTGCAGAGTGGTGTCAGGTTACAGCATGTTGCAACTAGTCATTACTAAGGACTTAACCACAGCAAATCAGGGTTTTTTTGTGGAAAAAATACGTTTTGGACTATTGGATTGTATGAGTTTGGCAATTGATTCGTGTGGTCTTCAACCAGAAATCAGGAAATAACCAGAGGTATGGAGTAACACAACTTTTATGCCTTTCTGTCACATCTACTGCAGTCAGATTTGCTGTGTTCCCTCGGAAGGAATAACTGCACATGGGTAGGCACTTGTAATGCTATTTTGAACATATTTAGAGGCTAAAAACATGTTTAAAACTTGCCCTGTTTATGCCTGTTAGGTGCTAAAGCGAGTAGGGGGATAACACGGTGGAGGCAGCACCGATTGGTTTCGTTTTTTTCGCTACTGACAGCACTCCAAATTTACAAACAACAGAGCTACGGGTTGAAATTGACCAGAATTCTCCTTTAAAGATCAGTAGAATTGAATTTATTCAAGACCCATGAAGGCCTTTTTAAAACTAAGATGTTAAAAGATCTAATGTTTTGCTACTAAACTATAATGACATTTAATAGCGCTCAACCGTCTGGGCAAAGTACCCTACACATAGTGATGGTCAAATGAAGCTTCATGAACCATTTTCTTTAGTTTCTGAGCCCACTAGATGGTGCTCTTGGTTTTAAGAGAAAGGCCTAAGGCATTGCAATTCAGTGTATTCTCAACCCTTTGTTGATCAGGGAGCGCCATCTAGTGGGCTCAGGAAATAAAGACAATGCTTCACGAAGCTTCATTTGACCATCACTACCTACACACTGCTAGTTCAGCTGACTGTGTTGTGTGTTCAGGTGTTCACCCTGCCCAAGGTGAGCGCTAAGATGAAGCTGAAGCTGACAGCTGTGGATGGCTCCAGAGTTCGGAGGGTGGGAGTGGCCTGGTTCGGCAGCAACCGCTCGGAGGACTACGGCGAGAGCGGCCTGGTGGTTCTGACCAACCAGGGCGACATCCATGTAGTGTCGCTACCGACGGTCAAGATGCAGGTCCATTACCCCTGCGTACGCCGGGAGGATGTCAGCGGCATCGCCTCCTGTGTCTTCACCAAGCACGGCCAGGGTAAACACACGGCTACACACACATTTATACTTCTATACTGTACTTATGTAAGCACACAGTCTCTTTCTTTCTGTCTGTCTGTCTCTCAAATTCAAAGAGGCTTTATTAGCATGACCATATTGACACATAGTATTGCTAAAGCACATATTAAGTAAGTACAACAAGGAATCATACAAATGTACATAGTTGTGTCTCTCTTTCTTTCTTTCTTTCTTTCTCTCTCTCCCTCCCCAGTCTGTCCTCCCTTACTACTTATTTGAAATACCTACAGTATCTGCTAATCTGTTTATTTTCTACTGGTACCATAATTTATTCTGGTCTGAAAGGGTTTTATGTTAAAATGTTTGTTGGTACCCTATTTGTATTTACCTTGTATTTCTCTGGTTTTGTGTTGAATTGTAAATGTTATAATTGTAGCCTTTATGTATAGACTTTGTTTTGTGTCAGCACTAGGAACGTTTTTATTTAGAATGTCTGAATAATCCTATAATGGATGGGCCGTGTAAGGGGCCAGACACGAAAATAAACAGTTAAATCATTCATTCTGTACTTTTGAAAATGCATTTTTTAGCCCTCAGCATTTACCATCACAACTACAGGCCTCACCCTAACATTTTCTCACAAAAATTAAAGTACGAGAACACACACACTCATACATCCAGTTTCACAGTGGTAAATAACGGCCTATAAAACCACAGCCGAGTGTGTTTGTTATGCATATTATGCCTCCAGTCCAGTTTTTAGCTTGACTACTGCTCTTGCACCTGCGTCACACAACTGGCAGACGCATCTGTTCCTCGGTTAGATAGACTCTGGACATGATGCACAGACTGACAAGTCACTAAAATCCAGGGTTTCCCCCAGAAAAGTTGTTTAGCCTGGTGGCAAGTGGCTTTTTTTTTGACTAGGGCCCGGAGTCACAGCCTGATGGAAGCGTAAATGTTAGGGCTGGGTACTGAATTCAATACTTTTTAGGCACCAACCGAATTGCCTCTAAAGTATTAAGTATCGAAAAATGACTCTTCATTAAATACCCAATTTCAATACCTGAGGAGTAAATCTCATCAGAGTCAGTGAGCCAATCAGTATGCTTCTACCAAGATCTAATAATTCTTGTGATTGGCTGTTTAGTGTTACACAATGTAGAGGCCGGTAGGAAAGACTCTGTTGCACAGAGACGGGCTCACGTAGTAGGAGCTGAAAAATAAAGATTTGTGCCGTAATGTGTAAAAAAAAATTAATTTTTTTTTTATAAAATTTGTATTGGAAAAAAAAGTATCGTTTAGGAATCGGCATCAAAGTCACGGTATTGGTATCGAACATTTTTGAACGATACCCATCCCTAGTTCATGTAGAGCCCAATAGTTTCAGATAACAGAATCATGGACCGAATCACAAGATTAAAAAAAGCTATAAGACAGATTCCATAAATACAAGTGCCGGACGGAGCCACGGTGTTTCTGCAAAATAGCCTCATGAAGGAACTTGTTTTGGTGGAACGTGTATATGTTCAAAAGTAGTTTTAGTCGTGCAACAGAAAACTCCGATTGGACAGATAGTCTAGCTAGCTGTCTGGATTTACCCTGCAGAGATCTGAGGAGGTTAACCATAGAGTTTAAAATGCCAACACAAAGAAAGAGGAAGGGGACGGACATCCGACCGCAAAACAGGGACATCCGGCGGAATTTCCAGTGGCAACGGAGCAATCCCGAAAGTGGAACGTCGTGGATATAGACTAGGGTCTCTGAAACGCCAGAGCAGTGTGAATGCTTTTAAACCAAAACGTAGCAATGTAAATGTAGCCACAGAGTCCACGTTAGAATCACCGTGTTCTCTAGCCAAATGATCGTTCTGTTTGAAAACCCTCTGTACTGTTGTCTCCCTTCAGGCTTCTACCTGATCTCTCCATCCGAGTTTGAACGGTTCTCTCTGTCCACCCGCTGCGTGGTGGAACCTCGCAGTCTGGTGGAGGTTCCTCTTCATCCAGGCTCCTCCAACAAACACAGGCCACAGCCTGATGGAGCCTCATTTGCTCATAGGTATGTACCCTCTGTGTCACCGTATTCTTACTGTGGAAAGGAAACTAACAATTTCTTTCAGTACCCATGACTTTTGTCTTCTCTGTCTTCTAGAAACACCAGACAAGGCAGCGAGGATGCAGGTAAAAATGTCTATCAGAGATCTCCTAAATGCAACAAGCCCAGCATCATACTGAAACATGCATGTGCCTCTGCCTGAGGGAGCACTACATGTCCAGATGTAGTGTTCTGTTCAGTGTTGTTAAACTCTGCTTGTGCTGTCTGTCTGTCTTTGTGGCTGTGCTGACGTGTCTTCTGCCTGCTGCCTGTGTTCCAGAAAGTGCAGCTAGACGTGTTATGGAGCATGCTTTGCTGAATGACGAGAGTGAGTATTTGAGAGATGAAGAACTATGAAGTAGAAATATGATCCAGGAGGCCCCTCGGTTACTGTATTTAAAACCTTAAAGGGTAATTTCTGGGGGGTCAACCTGGGTCCAGACCCCATTTACCTATGTGTTTGTGTGTAAGTGACCAATGGGAACAACAATCTTTGAAATTGGTCCAGTATTAAGTGAGAACGCTGTAACAAGCAGCAACAAGGCTAATGTAACCATATAGGATCCCTACAGAGAGAGGCCTTTTAAAACCTCTTGTTCTTTTTTTAAAGATAATTTTTTTTGTCCATTTTCGGCATTTATTTTTGACAGGACAGCTGAAGACATGAAAGGGGAGAGAGAGTCGGAGTGACATGCAGCAAAGTGCCACAGGTCGGAGTCGAACCCAAGCCGCTGCGTTGAGGAGTAAACCTCTGTATATGTGCGCCTGCTCTACCAACTGAGCTATCTGGGCGCCCTTTTAAAACCTCTCTGAGACCTTTCTGTTTAACCAGAAACAGCTCTGAGGTCACTAGCACTAAACCCACCAGACTCTATTAAAAAAAAAACAATACTTTAAGCGTGTATAGAGCCAACATATTTTCACATGTCAATCAGTAAATTGTGTTGATTTAAACAAAAAACAGAGTTGTAATGGTTCAAGTGGAAAGACGACCCTAAACGGCTTTTCATAGTTTTATTTAGTTTCTCTTGACTTTGAATGAAGTGTATTTTATGATGCTAAAATCACTGTTTATTTACATGGAGTCTGGTGGCTTTAGCGAACGCAATTTCGCAGATGTTTTTATGTTTAAAAAAAAAAAATCAATCTTACTCTTTAACAGAAAGGTCGACCACCTTAGAAATCCTTTCCATAATGTTGTCAGACAAGAATATTAATCTGAGTCTGTCAGCGGCAAAACAAGCACTTTTGTGAACGTAAATACAAGCTGGACAATTACTATTCACTTACATTGTAACTTGTTTTTTCGCTGGCTGCCAACTCCAGCGGTCTCGCTTAATACTGGACACATGTCAATGATTATTGTTCCCATCAGTCACGTAGACACACAGACATAGTAAAATAGGGTCCAGGTTGAGAAAAAAAAACAAAGTTACCCTTTAAAGTCTTAAAGACTTGAGCTGTAATAGCACCATGTGCTGCTTCTCCTAACTGGTATGTCAGCTGTATGCTCTCATTGTCACCAGACACACCTAGACAGCAGTGTTTACCAAGCGTCATCCCAGCACATGATTTGTATAACTTCCCTCTGATCCCAGCAAGCTGTACCCTAATGGGACTAGGCTGCTGCTGCTACATGTGAAGTGTTTTATTGTCTTGCAGAAGTACTTCAAGAGATCCAGAAGTCACTAGAAGGAGACCAGACGTAAGTTATCAGCCCCTGCTAATTCAGTCAGAGGGGTTCTCCTTTTCTAAAAGTGAATGATAGTCACACACTGTTCCACTTCATTTAAAATCTAAGGAAAGTAGAATTTAGGTAGAGTTGTGATGTCGTGTCATAGTGTAAAGACTGAAACTGTCCAGAAAATTGTATTACTAGTGATAGAAATATGTGACTAAAAATTATAACTCAAGGTTCACTTATTTTTTTGTCCCAGAGTTTTCAGCCCTATCATGCATCAGTTGTCTTCATGTGACACAAATATGTAACTTTTAGATTATTATTATTATTTTTTAGATTTATTTATTTAAAAGGGACAACGCACATTAATCAACATGAGCACACAGTCCAACATGTAGACATGCCAGATTGAGCCAGGCAGGCTAATTTTCATCTGCAGTCCCTAGCAGGTTGATGGCTTAAAACATTAGATAAGCTCCAACAATACAACACATATACACATAAAACAAGAACACATATACATAGACCAGACAAATGACACAACCACTGTTCCAGATCATGACAGCTGGCAGGTTGATGGCATGAGACAAACTGGGACGGGTCAAACAGCCCAACTACTCAATTAATTCCAGCCGGCTACTGTATTATGTCAATGTTTAGTAATAGTTTTCATTAACAATTTGCGAGTTGACATGGGATTAAAAACATGCTCCCTCTTCAAATTGCATTATGTTTAAGTTTCATTCATTAAAGGAGAATTCCAGCCAATTGTTACGTTAATCTTGATCGCTATAATTATGCGTGTACTCTCGATTGAATAAAACCCGACCCCAATCGGTGCAAGCAACACGGAGAAGCTGCAGCTACCTCCACTAGCTTCCACTCAGCTAACACGGCAGTTGTCAGGGCAGACTTTAGAGTGCCTTTGTGCCTCTTAACAGACACAAAATGCAATTAAAATGTCTGTGCAACATGAACAGGGCCCTTACGTGACAACAAGATGCATTTTCAACTGAGACATTGTTTTAATTCACCCTGTCTCGATGCTGCTGGTGGGTAGCTTGCCCGGTGTTAGCTGCTAGCTAGCTGTTAGCTGCTAGCTGCCGTCTGTGATAAGTTTGTTCAGCCCAAATATCACGCAGCAGTTCCGTGTATATTTGTATCATCCATTTTGTGTGTGATCGATCTGGTGTTGGTGAGTAGGAGGCTTATTAATTGCATTTTGTGTCTGTTAAAGGTATAGTGGAGGATTTTCCCGAATTTTAGAAAAGAACCGCCCTCTCCACTTAATGAAAAAATGCACATGCACAACACTACCTGCTCCCGAGAGGGAATTCCTATTAAACGTGTGCACGAGAGAGCATGCACACGCCTAGTTCTCCTCGTGCACGCTCTGTTTACATGTTTCCAAAAGAAGATTTGCACTTTTTCCACTACGTCAAACTCGCCACCGGTAAGTGGAAATCTATTTACGACCAGCATCTCTATAGCTAACGTTAGCACGCTACAGGCTAACAAACAAGCTACCGTCTAGCATCTAAGTTGTTTTTTTTTTTTATTGCTGGTGCGTTTAGAGCTTTCAAGAAGAGAGTCTTGTGGGATCTGATATTGACTACGAGCCCGTGCCCTGTTCATCCCGACCAAGATCCAGGAGGGGGGGTGCGCCTCGAGGCCGAGGGAGACGAGGTCTGGGCAGGGGCGCAAGAGCCAGCACCAGCCGAGAGCGGGTGGAAGGCGGTCGGGCTAGAGGCCGGCGAAAGCTAAAACTACCTAGGGACGAGCACGTATGACGGCCTTACATAAACATATCCCAGAATGATTGACAACTACGAGGACCAATAGTCTTGATAATCCACCCGGAAAAAGAAAATCCTCCACTATACCTTTTAAGAGGCACAAAGGCACTCTAAAATCTGCCCTGATAACTGCCGTTTTAGCTGAGTGGAAGCTCATACACGTAGCTGCAACTTCTGTGTAGCCTGCACCGATTAGAGTCAGGGTTTCTTCCATCGAAAGTAGACTCATATTTATAGTGATCAAGATTAACGTAAACATTTGCCGGAATTCTCCTTTAACCATTGTTGTAGCATGTCTTGATAAACCTTACAGTAGAGGTGTCACTACATACATAAAATAATTCTTAATTACAAAGGTTCTGATTAGGAATATGCCGGGTTGTAAATATGAATAGCTATTTACAGACTTACTTTACAATAATCCAGGTAGGCAGTAATTATATGCAATAATTAAGGTCGGTGTATAGGATGGAATGTGCCAGGCATTACAATTTGGTTCGGTTCCGACCCTTTGCTGCATGTCCTATCAAATAAAGGCCTAAAATGGCAAAAAGAAATAATCATCTGGAAAAAAGGCGAAACAAGTCATGATGGAAGCTGTTGTGTGTTTGCTGCAGGTCATTCCTGGAGAATAATGTGAAGAGTGCTATAGCTTAAGAGAGATATCTCTGGTAAGTTGAGGTGAGACTAAGGTACTGGCCCATTTTTGTACCTGTTTTGCTACTAAAAGCTGACATGCCGTCGACAGTTTTTGGAATCAACACAGTGTCTCTCTGTTGCCTCCTCAGAGTGAACTCACATGTTGATGTGTATGAAGCGTACTGCAGTCCTGAAGCAGCACTCGCCTCCTGCTCGGCTCACACAACCACTACTGACCCCTGAATCCCTCGCCTCAGTGACTTACACCCCCCCCTTCAGATCCCAACTGCCCCTCGTAAAGAGACACCGAAAGGTGCTTAATGAGCACCCCAAGGCTCCCTCCCGGTGCAGTTAGAGGGGTGGAGGTAGAGACACCACCTGTGCCTAAAGACCACACGCTGTACCCAAATGATCACAGCATGGTCACAAACCGTTTTGAACCCAAAGCCACAAGCAGCACATTCCTGACATCCCATCGAGATCCAACCAGCATCTCCAGTCTGCCATAGATGCCACGTTTGTTTTGACTTGAATAGCACCCACACCCACTTCCCTCCTGAAGCCTTTATCACCGCCGGCCTTTTCACAGGGTTGTTTGTGCCAGTGGAAACGGATCGTCCAATCAGCACGCTCTTTGCTGTGCAATCATCTCCACCCGCGGACACACAGCTGGAAGGAACGTGGGCGAGGATTTGAGTAATGTTGATGAAAACATTTTAGAGCTTCAACTGTACGTGATTTGTGCCTGATTTTTTTTATTTTTATTTGAAGAATATGTATACTGTGGGAGCCCATTTTCTGCCAGGAAAAGAGAAAACAATACGTTTAAAAAAAAAATTAAAACAAAACTCAGTAAAACAAAATTCATTTTTGAGATACTATGTTAAATTCTGACTTATGGAGGACTTTTTTTAAGAAGTATTTAGGTTGTAAGTCAAAAGTCTGGACTTTCTCACAATTTAGACTAAGTTTAATGATCTAATTATATATAATATCTTAATTGGTATTATCATTGTACCTTAAGAGCCATAATTGTACTTAGTCATAATTTTGATTTAGAATCTCATCGTTTTGACTTACCATTAAAATATTTTTATTTAGTAAATCCCATACTTACTACTTGACTAAATTTGACCTGCTATTATAGTTTTTACTCTACGTCATAACTTGTATGTAGTATTTTGTAATTTCGACTCAAAACTGTCAATTTTTATATTGTTTTTAATTGGATCAAGTTACTATTTCCGAATCTTGCCTTGGTAATGTTTTTATTTTTGTGAATCCTTTTATGTCATCATTGTTGACCCTTTTCTTTGGTGTAAATGAGCTTCCATACTATTGAGAAGTGTCAAGGGAAATGTTTTCACTGATGCCCCTGAAGAGAGAGAGAGAGAAAAAAGATACAAACGTTTCATGTATGTTGAACTAGAACATGTTTTTTTTATTTTCAATCATGATTTACTAAATGATTCAAAATATAATGTACCCCTGTATACTGCCCCCCCCTGTAATCCCCCCCCCCCTCCCTCCTCCTATACTTTGTAACCGGCCATAGGTACTTCTCCACTACTGCGGAGCTCACAGTGCTGTACTTTTTTTGGGGGAACGGCTTTCTATGGGGTTTGGTTTTTAATTATTTTTATGTAAACCTGTTTTTTTATGCCAGCAATGAATAATGTAATTTAGGAATGTAATTGTAAGCTATTGTAGTGAAATGTTTTTAATATATACAGTATGTATGTGACTCAGTCTGTACCTGTGGGCCTGTTGTAACTGGGGTTGGCTGCTATTTAGATCGTACAAGGAAATATTTTGGTACTGTGTCTCAGAATGCTGGGTATTTAGCATCAGCCTAGAATATATTTTTGTAGTGAACTGATTAAGAACCCTAATTTTTTTTTTTTTTTTTTTATTTGTAACTTCACACTACAGTTTTCTTGTGGATAATTATATGTTTTTTCCCAAGAATGAATGTGTCTGTTTTTTATTTTCTCAGTACACTGACATCTTTATTTTGTAACCCGATGGTTTTCCACATCATTCATCTCTGCTGCACCGCAGAAAGAAATCCTTGACAGCATCTGAATGCTGTTTGAGTCTTTGTATGCTCGACTGAAACCTGGAAAAAAAGCATAACATTTAGATTCCCAACCCATCATTTTGACCTGTCTGATTATATTCCAAAACTCAATGTTCTTTTACAATTTCAGCTTTTTTCCCCTTAAAGCCCAGCTATAATCTTGGTCTTTGTGAGCCGCAGTGGCCAGGCCGTCTCTGGCGAAGTGGATCCAAGAGGGATCAGTTGTCATACATGAACAGCCAAGAGTTTTGATCATCCATTATAGAATGAGGCGCTTTGTCCTGTAATTGCCTTGAGCCACCGAGGCTTTGCTGCAACCGGAGCCCTCTAAAGAGCTGGCGGAGGCTGGGCCAGCTAACAGCAGCCGCTCTGTTAGAGGATGAGGCATTGTCATTTGCAACCCGAAGACGTCAAATGAGCTAGATAATGGTGACTGGGTACCTGGGACTTTGCTAGCGAGCTTAATGTATCGTTATGGAGTCGCACAGAGCTTGTACTCACACACACACACACACACACACACACACACACACACACACACACACACACACACACACACACACACACACACACAAAATTGAGATCAATCGTCTCATCTCATTCTCTGACAACATGAAAAAGTGTATTACCTAAATGGTTGAAACATTACTTTAGCACAGGGGTATTCAACGTTTTTTTAAGCAAAGGACCCCTTAGTCTATATCCACGACGTTCCACTTCTGGGATTGTTATGGTGTCGCTGGATGTCCTTCATTTCGGCCAGATGTCTGTCCCCTTGCTCTTCTTTGTGTTGGAGCTCTAAACTCTGGTGGATTTGTGAGGACTCTGGTTAACTGCTCCTCAGATCTCTGCAGGGTAAATCCAGACAGCTAGCTAGACTATCTGTCCAATCTGAGTTTTCTCTCGCACAACTAAACAACTTTTGAACGTTCCACCAGAACAAGTTCCTTCCCGAGGCTATTTTGCAGAGGCACCGTGGCTCTGTACGGTGCTTAGCACCGCCCAAGATGATTGTGATTGGTTTAAAGAATCTGTGTGGACTGGCCAGACCCCCTTCCACAGCGCTGTGGAGGAAGATCTGGCAAAGCGAGACCAAGGATCCTGAAAGAGATACGGATCAAGGACCCCCTACTACATATATTGTATAAAATTTAGTTTCATATTAAACTGGGCCTACAGTAACATGTAAGGCGGCCTAAAGCCTTTATATATACTGTACCTTTTTTGCATAGAACACTAAGCTATTAAAATAGCCTAATAATTGTTGCCATGATTTTATAAATCAAGGTTTAATGTTAAACATACATGTAGCACAGGGAATCCTTAGAATGAACTCGAGCTGTGGATGGCTATCTTAGTGATTACCTTACCTATGGGCCAGTATGCCCATCATTAGTAGAGATTTATATTTCTTAATATGTTGGATTCATGTAAGGACTTCTTAATTTTGAAAAAACTTTCAAACATAAAAAGTTTGGAGGCCCCCCTGCATTGACTGAGGAAGCACAGGATCAGTCTGGACAAATGACTGACCTAAGGTGAAAAGTGGTGAAAGTCTGCCGTTTGGCCTAAAGAGGGCTTTGTTATATTTTGTACATTTTAGGATAATTGTCCTGCTCTGACCACTGTTCATTTATCTACTCCTGCTGGTGACATCAGATGTCTAGCTTAAAAACACACAAAATGTGGCTAACTTTTGGTCATGCATCATTTATAATAATTTATTAGGGGTCCAAGCCCGAGTCTGGAAGATTCGCACAGCAGGGCTGTGGAACCTTATTGTTTTTCTAATGATTTTCCATTCGTTTTTTCCATTATTTTTCTCTGCGTAAAAGTCCTGCTACAGCCTAAACCGTACATGGTAGGCGGGTGTCCTTTTCAGGACTGGTCCAGAACTTGGCAACGACCTCAGGCGCAACAATTGACCCACTTCCACCACTAGGTGGCGCTATAGCAGAAAGAAACGCGTTTGGCCGTATAACTTCCAAACCGTACATCGCACATTAAAAATATACATATCCATGCGTTCACTGGATCCAACTGAATCTCCTGATATAGGCCACGCCCATTTCCGCCTAGACTTTTATGGGTGAAAAATCGCAATTTATCAAAAACCTACTTTTCCGAACTCCTCCTAGACCGTGCGACCGCCTTGACAAAAAGTTGCAAAAATAATTTTTATAGGATACAAATTGTGCATATTACGCACTAACAAAATCTGTGTAGCTAACTATGAAAACTTACACTTTGCCATATCTCAGCCAAAATAAATGCTATCAACGCGAAAGTTTAGATTCTTGTTTCCATGACCCTCTGGAGGGGCCCAACACATGTTATGAAAATTGGGCACTAGGGGGCGCTACAAGTACACAATGTTTATATCTCATGAACGGCTCATCCGATTTTTACGAAATTTGGAGGGTAGGGTCACTCCTGAGAACACCCCTATCGCAGGGTACTGATTGGTCAAAGTTGGTGTGGCCTTTGAGACTCACATCTAGATTCACCCCTTACACTGATGTGAGCCACTTTAAATTTACAGGGTAGATGTACAATGGGTGATGGACCTCACCTACAAACAAATACACATGTGAACCAGTAGGTGGCGCTGTAATGTTTTTTTGCCTATAACTCCCACATTACACATCACACATTAGAACACCAGGCGACAGCCATTTCCGCTGAGAAATGTTTTCGCAATATTGCCCAATGCGCAAAACCAATTTTTTCGAACTCGTCCTAGGCCATGTGACCGATTTGCACGAAACCTGGTAGGTAGCACCTCCAGATAGACCTGACCAAAAGTTGCAAAAATAATTTTGCTACGTTAAAGGTACATGCAGGCCCGTCGCGACAAGGCAAGCAAACCAAGCAATTGCTTGGGGCTCCGAGCTGGCCTGGGGCCCCAAGACAACGACTGGTTAAGAATAAAATGCAGGGCTTAAAGTATTCCGCCACTGTGCCGGATCTCCGGCGTGCGGCCGTGACGGAAAAAAAAAAACGAGTTCTAGCCAATCAGATGCAAAGTAGAGCGGGTCTTTGCCGAAAAACTGCGTTGTGGGCCATGGTTGTGGGCCGGAGACCGTCTCCACGGCTAAAAAAATGGAGGCAAAGTTTATCAAACTTGGAACATGTAGATACAGCTTTAGTTGAGAAATGAGTTGAAAACAAATGGCGCTGGGCATGAATAGAGGACAAGATGAGACGGGAATCCGTTTAGCACGTGGTGCCTCAGATTGAGGAGCCGGGTGCTTCTGCAGCGTGTTGAAGGAAGAGACGGGACGGCAGCAGCGGTAAGGTGCTTGCTAGTCATTAGATGCTAGTCACAAAGCTTCAGTCCGTGCATGCACTCTGTCATATGAGTACGTTGACAGGTGTCGTGCCAAGGTACTTACCCCCGCCAGGATTCGTATCCCCTGACCGCGGGAGCACACAAAAGTTACATAGGGGACACACAAAATAGCAGGCTGTTTTCACCTGATATTTTGTGTATCCCCATGTAACTTTTGTTATGAAATAGAAGACATCTCCATATTATCTCAGGTTGTTTATTGTGACCTAGTAGACACATAAAATAGCACACATGAGGACAGGACAGACCCTTTGCATGTTAGGCAGGAAGTGATTCGCTTGAATAACTGTTTAACCTGAAATGTGTATATTATTTCAGGTTAAAAACAGCCTGACATTTTGTCTATCCCCTCTGTAACTTACATGGCAGACAGGTGAACAAAGCGGCTAGTTGAAAAGCCATATTAAACTAAATCAAATTAAAACAGAAATCACGTTAGAGAGGAGGGAGGGACAGGTTAGCAGGTTGCCTTAATGTAACAGACAAATACACGTATAATAAATGAGACCCTTGTTAGCTACTATGGAAACCGCTGTCGAGTATTTCACGTCGCTATTTGTTCCATTAAAGAGGTGAATTCGAAGTGCAACAGTGAAACTCCGCTCTGAGTGCACGCACGCTCTGAGTGCACGCACGCTCCCGCGGTCAGGGGATACGAATCCTGGCGGGGTAATTATGCTGCGTTCCAGACACAATTTTTAGCCCGTAAATTACGACTTCAAGCCACGACTCACGACTTGGTAGCGTTCCAGGGTTCAGGTTGGGCTACCTAACGTTAACGTTAGCTATTGGCTACGCTGACGTTGACGTTAGCTAGTGGCTGCGCTGACGTTAGCTAGCGGCTACCTAACGTTGACGTTAGCTAGGGCTAGCTGATACTAGCGATTTCTAGTCAGCGACATATATTGGGCTTTTTAATAAACATAACCTGTAGTAGTACACAATTGTGTGTGTATTGTTTTGATTACAATGTGCGGAATTACTTTACGTTGCATATTTATGTCTATTTATTTCTATTTTACCGGCGTCTGTACAGCATCAACAGGGGGTCGCCATTGTTGTTTATGTGTGTGTGACGTCAAAAACTGTAACTGGGAGTACAACGATCTGGTACGAGTTCACGGGTAGTAAGTTACGGGTTGGACTGGCGTTCCAGGTCACTTTCACGAGTAGAAGGTTGTGAAAACACGAGTTACGGGTTGCCTGGAACGCAGCATAAATACCTTGGCACGACACCGGCAACATCCGCTACCGCTGCGACTGCGCCTTCACTGACTGACCGTGCTTATGATACAAACAAATGTGTGCACGTTCATAGCGGAACACGACTTGTCATTAACGATGGCCACTGACTGTGTAAAAGCTCTCTGAAGCCCAAACCGCCTTGATAAAGCTGTCTGTTTGGAGTCAGCATGGCAGTTATTAAACATAACGGCCTCGTCCCAGAGTTTAGACGTTTAGCTATATGAAAAGATAAACAATGACAAGTTTTTAATAAATGTACATGAAGCAACTGTCAACATGGACAATATCACGAATGTACTAATTCACTTTTTTGATGACGACCTGGCCAAAGTAACAACACAACATCTAGAAAGATCTGTTTTCACAGTGATTCATAGTAGGATTATGATATTATTGCAATATGGAAATCTACATTGACTTGACTCTTAATTTAACGCTTAACGTGACTTATTATTGTATGAATGTAAGAAGGACTTAAACCGTTTTGCCAGACAAATTAACTTTAATGGGTGCATATTGAAACATTACACTGTGACACCCCCCCCCCCCCCCCCCCTCAACAAAAAAAAGTTTCAGGCTCAGGATTTCTTTTCACTTTAAGCCCTGAAAATGCAACGACAAACTGTGAGCGCCCCTTTGATAGTCAATGCAGTAAAATGCAATGACACCGTTTTCGGGATCCCCCTCAAGGGGCCCCTCTCGTGATCTCTGCTGCCGGCAAAATACAAAACCTCCTCGGTCGGCAGTCATCATGAAGCGGAATTATGCTTCAGGAAGCCAGAAAAGGAAGAAGAGAAAGGAACATAGACAGTATATAAAATGGACACAGCGATCCCGCTGTTTTCGACGGAGACAAGTGAAGCCTCTTACCAGCACTTTTCCGGTGATGGAAAAGGGTTACTGAGCGTTACTGCGCAGCTGCAAACTGAGCTTCCCGCCCTAGATGTCACGTGAACAACGTCTCTGAACGTTGTAAGCCTTCTGGTGGCTGCGCAAAAGAAATCTCAATCATTCCCAATCTATCAGAGACGGAGAGCGTAGGTATATGTAAGGAGATAACATAGGCACAGGCTAATTATTGCTAACTAAAATGCTATTTAACATTAGTAATTAAACTAAACAGCTAATGTACGTCGAAACTGCCTGCGAGCTTCTCCTGTACTATACGGTAATTCCTCTACAATGCGACAGTAAGTTGCGTGGTTATGACACTATCGTTAGCCTATTTTTTATAAAAACGTCTGCTACGGAACCATAACGTGAGGTACAAGGTAATGTAGCCTTGTGTACATTGTCGTGTTTCTTAAGAAATAAACAACGGACAAATAAAGTCTTTAAACGCTTCAGATGTAAAGTTATTGGCTGTCAAAGTGACGCCAAAATGAATTGCAGTCAATGGGATGCTAACAGGGGTGAATGGAAAGGGCTAGCAAAATGGCGCCATCGCGGCTTCGCTCTGAGGAGAGAAGCCTGGCCCCTTGGAAAGGAAGAGGAGGATATCACACTGGATGAAATAGCTCTACTTGTCTTGGTGTAATTTTGCAGCAGGTAGGCTAGCAAAAATATGTTTATGTTGGCTAACGTTACCTGTAACCTGCCTGACGGCAAATGCTGCTTGTAACGAACAGTTAGTGCAACTTTTTTTTTTCGAACGGACGGAATATGGTTATATACTACTGTAATATGTTTTTTAACGGGATAAGGAAGACACAGATCTGTTCCAGAATCACTGTTTATCGCATTTAATGACATGATATTGCTATAGCTTTGTAATAGGTTTTGATGAAAGTGGCATAACGTTAACATGCTATACTAACTATTCCACCGTGATAATCTCTTTACCAAATGGGGGTTAGGAAAACCACACAATATATTCCGTGCATCAAAGATTAGCTTGGGATGTTTTTAAGCATTAGTAACCCTTAACAAAGCGTTAGGAATATCTGGTCCGTCTATGTAATGTTTATAGATGTTTTAAAAATGGTTTCTTAAAGGTTTACAAAAAATGTTTAATCATTACCCAATACCTAATATATTATATGATAGATATAATGTGTGTTACAATAAACCGTTAACTTACAGCACTAGGCCTACTAATAATTATTAAACATTTAATTATAATTTCATTGTTTAACAGTAAAAAGACTGTTTGCTAACAGTTAAATGACAATTAACTAAAGATTAATTAACTATCAATTTACCATCTATTAATTTACCATCTATTAATGATTGTTATTATTCTCCCTCAAGGTGCTTTGCTTACATTTCTCAGCCCTCAGGCTCTTCCTAAGGATACCTCCACTGATGAAGATAGAGGGAATTTCTCTCACTGAGCTGAGCTGTTAATAGTGACCTCTTTCAATATGCTAACAGTGAAATGGTAAAACGTACTTCACAGGTAATTTCAGATTTTCTTTTCAATTATTTTCCCAGCTACACCATCAACTTCATCCTCAACATCAACAGATGCATCACTTCTCAGTGCTGATGTTTCCTCTATACAAGCTCTATAATTACAGCTGATATCCTGCACAGCCCAGAGTTTAAACTGATAAGTGTGTGCTGTCATATTGTTAGAAAAAAAACTCTATTGAATTCCCACCAAACTGTGTAAATACAGTCACTTTTGCCCATGGACATTTCAGAATTTTTAATATACAGTAGTGCCTGTCAAATTTCTAGGTTCACAGTTTATGCAATAAACCTTTTTTTATTTATATAAAGTGTGGGTGAACTTAACCTCTCCGGGAACCATCACCTTATCGTGGTGGAGAGGTTTGGGTGTCCCTATGAACCTGAGGGCTGTGTTGTCTGGAGCTTTGTGCTCCTGGTAGGGTCTCCCATGGCAAAGTGGTCTCAGGTGAGGGGCCAGACAAAGAATGGTTCAAAAAACCCTATGAAAAAACGAGGAAGGGATAGAGAGAACCTGCCCGGAGGAAGCCCGGGGCCCCCGTCTGGAGCCAGGCCCAGAGGGAGGGCTCGTCAGCGAGCGTCTGGTGGCCGGGTTTGCCACGGAGCCCGGCCGGGCACAGCCCGAAAAAGCTACGTGGCACCTATCTCTCCAGCCCATGGGCCCACCACCTGTGGGAGGAACCGCTGGGGTCGGGTGCGCTGCCACACGGGTGGCGGTGAAGGTCAGGGGCCTCGATGGACCAGACCCGGGCAGCAGAGGCTGGCTCTGGGGACATGGAATGTCACCTCGCTGTGGGGGAAGGAGCCGGAACTTGTGCGTGAGGTGGAGCGCTACCAGTTGGATCTGGTGGGGCTTACTTCTACGCATAGTCTCGGTTCTGGAACCGTACTCCTGGAGAGGGGTTGGACTCTTTTCTTCTCCGGAGTTGCCCAGGGTGTGAGGCGCCAGGCGGGTGTGGGGATACTCACAAGTCCCCGGCTGAGCGCCGCAACGTTGGAGTTTACCCCGGTGGACCAGAGGGTCGCCTCCCTACGCCTGCGGGTTGTTGGGGGGAAAACTCTGACTGTTGTTTGTGCATATGCACCAAACAAGAGTTCAGAGTATTCGGCCTTTTTGGAGACCTTGAATGGAGTCCTGTATGGGGCTCCGGAGGGGGACTCCATAGTTCTGCTGGGGGACTTCAACGCACATGTGGGCAATGACGGAGATACATGGAGAGGCGTGATTGGGAGGAACGGCCTCCCTGATCTAAACCAGAGTGGTTGTCTGTTATTGGACTTCTGTGCTAGTCATGGATTGTCTATAACAAACACCATGTTCGAACATAGGGATGCTCATAAGTGTACTTTGTACCAGAGCACCCTAGGCCGAAGGTCAATGATCGATTTTATAATTGTTTAATCTGATCTGAGGCCGTATGTTTTGGACACTCGGGTGAAGAGAGGGGCGGAGCTGTCAACTGATCACCATCTGGTGGTGAGTTGGGTCAGGGGGTGGGGGAAGACTCTGGACAGACCTGGTAAACCCAAACGGGTGGTGCGGGTGAATTGGGAACGTCTGGAGGAAGCTCCTGTCCGACAGACCTTCAACTCACACCTCCGGCGGAGCTTTTCGTGCATCCCTGTGGAGGCTGGGGGCATTGAACCTGAGTGGACAATGTTCAAAGTTTCCATTGCTGAAGCTGCGGCAGGGAGCTGTGGTCTTAGGGTCTTAGGTGCCTCAAGGGGCGGTAACCCTCGAACACCGTGGTGGACACCGGTGGTCAGGGAAGCCGTCCGACTGAAGGAGTCTTTCCGGGATATGTTATCCCAGAGGACTCCGGAGGCAGTTGCAAGGTACCGAAGGGCCTGAAGGACTGCAGCCTCTGCCGTGAAAGAGGCAAAGCAGCGGGTGTGGGAGAAGTTCGGAGAAGACATGGAGAAGGACTTTCGGTCGGCACCAAGGCGCTTCTGGAAAACCGTCCGCCACTTCAGAAGGGGGAAGCGGGGAACCATCCAAGCTGTGTACAGTAAGGATGGGACGTTGTTGACCTCAACTGAGGAGGTAATAGGGCGGTGGAAGGAGCACTTTGAGGAACTCCTAAATCCAGCTGATGCGCCCTCTTTGTTAGAGGCAGAGCTGGAGGATGACGGGGGATTGTCGTCAATTTCCCTGGTGGAGGTCACTGAGGTAGTCAAACAACTCCACAGTGGCAAAGCCCCAGGGATTGATGAGATCCGTCCAGAAATGCTGAAAGCTCTGGGTGTGGAGGGGCTGTCTTGGTTGACACGCCTACTCAACATTGCGTGGAAGTCTGGGACAGTGCCTAAGGAGTGGCAGACCGGGGTGGTGGTTCCCCTCTTCAAAAAGGGGGACCAGAGGGTGTGTACCAATTACAGGGGTATCACACTTCTCAGCCTCCCTGGTAAAGTCTACTCCAAGGTGCTGGAAAGGAGGGTTCGGCCGATAGTCGAACCTCAGGTTGAAGAGGAACAATGCGGATTCCGTTCTGGGCGTGGAACAACGGATCAGCTCTTTACTCTAGCAAGGATCCTGGAGGGAGCCTGGGAGTATGCCCATCCAGTCTACATGTGTTTTGTGGATCTGGAGAAGGCATATGACCGGGTCCCCCAGGAGACTTTGTGGGAGGTGCTGCGGGAGTATGGGGTGAGGGGGTCCCTTCTCAGGGCCATCCAATCTCTGTATGACCAAAACGAGAGCTGTGTCCGGGTTCTCGGCAGTAAGTCAGACACGTTCCAGGTGAGGGTTGGCCTCCGCCAGGGCTGCGCTTTGTCACCAATCCTGTTCGTAGTATTTATGGACAGGATATCGAGGCGTAGTCGTGGTATGGAGAGGTTGCAGTTCGGTGGGCTGGGGATCTCATCGCTGCTCTTTGCAGATGATGTGGTCCTGATGGCATCATCGGCCTGTGACCTTTAGCACTCACTGGATCGGTTTGCAGCCGAGTGTGAAGCGGCTGGGATGAGGATCAGCACCTCTAAATCTGAGGCCATGGTTCTCAGCAGGAAACCGATGGAGTGCCTTCTCCAGGTAGGGAATGAGTCCTTACCCCAAGTGAAGGAGTTTAAGTACCTTGGGGTCTTGTTCGCGAGTGAGGGGACAATGGAGCTGGAGATTGGTCGGAGAATCGGCGCAGCGTGGGCGGTATTACATTCTGTTTATCGCACCGTTGTGACGAAAAGAGAGCTGAGCCAGAAGGCAAAGCTCTCGATCTACCAGTCAGTTTTCGTTCCTACCCTCACCTATGGTCATGAAGGTTGGGTCATGACCGAAAGAACGAGATCCAGGGTACAAGCGGCCGAAATGGGTTTCCTCAGGAGGGTGGCTGGCGTCTCCCTTAGAGATAGGGTGAGAAGCTCAGTCATCCGTGAGGAGCTCGGAGTAGAGTCGCTGCTCCTTCACGTCGAAAGGAGCCAGTTGAGGTGGTTCGGGCATCTGGTAAGGATGCCCCCTGGGCGCCTCCAGCTGGGAGGAGGAGGCCTCGGGGAAGACCCAGGACTAGGTGGAGGGATTACATCTCCAACCTGGCATGGGAACGCCTCGGGATCCCCCAGTCAGAGCTGGTTAATGTGGCTCGGGAAAGGGAGGTTTGGGGTTCCCTGCTGGAGCTGCTCCCCCCGCGACCCGACACCGGATAAGCGGACGACGATGGATGGATGGATGGATGGGTGAACTTAAACTTTATGGCTATGTTGTGGTTCCTGTAGGCTTTGCGTGCATGCCCCCAAATTCCTTCAAACGGCCCTGGGTACATGTAACATTTCTGCATTAAAATGTCTAAAAACCACCATACCAACCACCCATACCTATGTTATATATTTTTTGACTTATGTAGTTACACTCTGAGAAATCTGTTATTTTATTTTCAGACACGGCACGTTTCCTTTAGTCGCCCATCAGTGGCGTCATATAACCTTTCCCCCTCTAGTTACTCATAACTTCCTTCAAAACACGGCACCCAGATGATACGTTTGAGCGTAATTGTAAATCATACGTCACAGAAAAAAATACTCCTAATGCTGCTTTTTTGATCCAGCTTAATGTTACTACAATGTGTTTGTTGACAAGTAGCTAACGTTAATGCTAGCTAATGCTTGGTGGATAACATCATAGGGTTACCACATCGTTCAACACGCTCATAAAGTTATTGGTAGCATGACTGTTTTCACCACAGATAAAGGCAGCACTGGGCTAACCCACGAATGAGTTTACCAGTAATGTTAACGTTAACTGTACAGATAAGACTAATCTAATGCTAATTTAGGCAGCTAGCACCCCGGTCTGTCTGCCTGGGATAACAGCTGACAACACAGCTGGGACATGTAGCAATAGTCAGTTACTGTTAGCCCATAGCCAGCCAACAGACAGCCACCATTACAGCAATCCATACAGTATAAGTACTATACAGCACTTAACTCCAGTGCCGGGTGCTTACGACACTAACGGCAGTTTAATGAAGCGTCGGGAAACAGACCATATCAGACCCAGATCCGAGTCGCAACAGCAGCCATCCATAGCTAATTTATTCATCCGTTAGCTACGTCTCCATTAGCGCTAGCTACCGGTGTTCGTGCCGAAAATCTCCTCCCTGCCGAATTTCTCAACCCTTCGTGTTTAGCTGTCTTTACAGTTATCTAAATTAACCTGACAAGCACCAAAATTAATAGTGAAGTTTGTTCCAATCAGCTTGGAGATGTTCTGCTGCTGCACATCGGCCATCGGCCGTCCTTGCCGTACCGGCCGGAGATTCCCCCGGCAATCCCCACCCAGCACCAACACCTGTCTCTCAGCCTCGTTGAGTAGCTAGCTAGCGTTACAACAAACCCCGTCCGCTCCGATTGTTGAAACCATAGATATATATAAAGCCTAGATGTCTCGTCCGCGCTGCTGGCCAATGGAGATCGACGTCCGCACCTGGCGGCAATCTTGCCACAGTCAGCTCACTCACTCATACCGATTTTCAAACGGTTTGGTTTGTTATACACGTTAGAGATATAGTTATGACATACTTATGAATAATTATAACCATGGACATAAAAAATAACAAACAGAACATATAGGTTGCTGGCCACCTGACATCAGAAATGCCCCTTCAATTACAGTTTGGTCAGTGCAAGCTGTGGGTAAATCTGATCTAAAAATAACCTTTACTTACTTACTTACAATGAATTCACACACGCACAAGGTATTTGTTGTTTATGTTAAATCAATAGGCTACTACAACTGTGTACAAAATGGCAACATGATATATATATCATTTTATAATAGGAATATTAATAATATAATAAAAGAATTTTAATTATTACATAGTTATTTTAAACACGTTTAAACTGTTATAAAAATGACATTTGCAATAAAAAATAGGTACAAGATTTCCCTTTACAATTATACATAAAGAAATGCTGCATGATGAAATCCCCACCCTGTAGAGAGAACAGCACTACTGTGGAGGTATACACACCAAAAAACAGAGCTTGGGCTAATGCCCTTTGAAAAAGACGGTTTTATTGAGCAGATTATTGAGCAGGTTGTTGCTCTGTAAGCTAAGGTTAGTCATTTTAGCGATGTGGTGTAGCATTAGCTTAAAAAACGGACACAACTAATGTCAACAGCGTATGGTGGTGGCTGTCTTTGCCATACTGCATGTCGCCGATGTGCTCCCCAAGCACAAACACATCCTCTGACCCCATCCTCTTCCGTACAATGTACACGACCTCTAGCAGTTTGATGGGCTGTGATCGTCTGGTATTTGCTGATGACTGACGAATGACACACTCTGCTGCCCTGACGGCCCTCACTGTGCCTTCTGATGGAATCACCAGACCGCCATTGTTTTTAAAGTCAGCAGGTGGTAGCTCTGGTCCTTGATGGCAGATGCAGCGTCTGTCACCAGGCTGGCGCTTGCAGCTCACACTCCTCTCTCCAGTGGCTCCCTGTTGTTTTGCCAAAATATCCAAATATATAAATAATAGTAATATGGAAATGAATAAGTTACTTTTTTAACAATTCAGTCTCACTTTTCAATTCTGTGAGCCAGAATACATTTTAGGTTCTCATAGTCTCCAACAGAAAACACAACAGCATACAAATTGCATAGGCTTGTCCACTTATAAGGCAAAAATACGTTTTTGTGGCTCTGGACAAAAATGGCTCTTTTGATTGTAAAGGTTGCCTACCCCTGGCTCTAGTTTCAATGTTCACACATGTTTATTCATTCAAGTGTATGAGTGACAGAGCAAGTGAGATAGCCAGTAGTTCTCAAACTTTTTACAGAGAGTGCCACCTCAAATAATGTTTGGGCTCTTAGACAACTAACACCATCATAGACCTTTCTGGGTACCACCAAGATAAAGGATTTAATATAACAAGCCATATGATGCTCTCATTTGTTTGTGACATTCCACATGCAAATACTCACAACATCAGGTTGAGGTGCATCCTGAGACAAGTCCATTGGCAGGTTGTCTTCTGCTCTTCTAGAGGTGGTTGTGCTTCTTGTTGCTGCCAGCTTAAATAAACATAAGTAAAGAAGTTTTGAGTGTCTAAAATGTGCTGTAATAAACAACACATTATAGAACTTGCAGAAACAAAAACTAAAGTGACATTTAATCACATATTGATATATCAGTCTTATACACCTTGAATTATTGTTGGTCAATGATACACATACCCTTTGAAGATGAACTGGAAAGTTGAAAACGGTTGGCACAACACCATCTTTAAGCCGGACATTCTGCCCCGTTCTGTCAAAGTCCTCACTCCTGAAGTTTCCTGTCAGAGGCAAAAAAAAAACGTCCCTTCTTAGGGCAAGTTCCCACTGCCTCCTCATCTTTCCATTTTTGGGAAACCTTAAAAACATGAGAAATGTACCCAGATATATAAATTATTGTCAACATTTCCAACCCTTTTTTTCCCCTTCTTTCAACATTAAGGGTAAGGACAAAAATACACACCTAAATTATCATATGTTTTGGGTAATTGTATGTATGTACGTGTGCATGTATGTACTTTAGAGTAAATACGAGGTCAGGGGGCGTGTTTACGACTTTGACCTCATAAAATACAAGTTGCGAGGCAAAAAGAACGCACCAATATCTATGGTTGAAACCATCCAAAAGGTGACAGTGACATGTGAAATATATTGTGATAGTCACTGTGGTTTTAACTGCTGGCTAACATTAGCTTGCTGGCTCACTAGCTAGCTAACTGGTCAGCTACCAATACAGATCAAATCAAGAAAAACGTAATTATGTTGGGGAAAATGCAGCTATTTTATTATAATGACATGAATAAACGATACTAAACGTAACGTTAATAACCTTGAATGGGTATACGTGTCCGTGAACAGATGCATTCTAATCAGCGAAGATGTTTAACATTAAAAACTACAACTCCCATAATTCCACGCAACTTACCAACGTCATCAAAAGTCCGTGTTTACTATCCATTGTTTTGGTTGAGAGACCAAGTTACATAAGTTGGAAGTTACATATTGTATGTTTAAAGTATGCGCATTTGACGACCAAACAACTTTTCTTAGCTAGCTATTAAACACAAACTTAATCATATGTCGGCCAAATTAAATGGTATCAGCAAAACCCTGTTCAACATCCCACTACAATACAGTTTACCAAATTTGGTAAAGATTGGACATAAGGGGGCGCTATAATAAACGTTTGTTTTTTGGCAAATAACTCAATGCCTTTAAATGGGACATTTGCAATTGCAATATCTCAGGCACAGTATCATATCAACGCGAAACTTGTTATGCTTGTTTGGCATGCTGCTCTGAGGCTCTGTACCAAACTTGGTAAAGATCGGCAATTAGGGGGCGCTATAGTCAACGTAGACCGCATAAAACTCCCTCTATAGCCTAAACCTTATAGGTCCAATATGTAATACTGGCAGCTAGTGTTTAAAATAGTTACTGCAGTTCAAATTCAAAATACTGGAGAGAGTCGTCTCCCCTGCCCCCTACTCCCCAGACTTGAAGTTCATGGAGGTTGCCAGGCTGAGTCCGCAGCATCCACAACAATGTTACTAGATGCTTGTCTCACATAGCCAGACATACTTCACAGCACAGCGGAGTAGCTAACGTTAGATACTCGCTCTATTGACAGTCATAGAAGCCCGTGCTCATGCGGAGCTCTGTACCCAACTGATAGACACACTTTTTTGGCTTAGAATTACAGTAGCAACCGCCAAAAACCCCACAACCTTGCCTTTCTCTCCACACGCCATACAGAATTACGGCTTAGAATTACGATAGGAACCACTAAAAGTAACACTACCTTGTCGTCCTTTTCAAAACCGACTGAAATAACTTTATTGTCTTAGAATTACGGCAACAATCGCTAAACACATTGCTAACTCACGGTCTTCTCTTCTCGATTTACAGCCCCCCCCCCCCCCCCCCCTCCCTCTTGGCTTAAAATAACTCACCTACGGTGGGCTATGGCGTTGTAAACAGCCGTGGCCAGCTACGGTCCTCCAGTAACGTTAGCTAGATAGCAGGGTTAGCATGGTGGCGTTAGCCAGGACCAGTTACTGGCTGAGTCTCAATTGTTTTTGCAAGTAACCAACTCGTGTTTCTAGCTATATAATTCAATGTGACTACACAAATGTTGAAATGACATAAAATGCTCGTCCCTAGTAGCTGTGATAAATTAGCCTGAAGCTAATGCTTACCTGTTCAGGAGGAAATTAGCAACTCAGCGTCCTTTTGGGCTGTAAGCTGTCTCCATCTTTCAAATACATCTCCAATATTAACCCGGGGTTTGTTACATCTCTGGTCAAGCAACTGTTAGAAACATGCTGGTTTTTTAGGTCGGGTAGAATCTATCTCCATTGATCCCGTTCGTTTGTTTGCTGCTTTCATGGCTGTACTAACATTACAGCTGTAGCCTGCTGGGTTTACCTGTTTACAGGTATATCTGGCAACCCGGCCTGGCTGTCAAACTGAGCAGTTGGTAACAACACACAGACCAAAACATAAACATAAATTCCGTAATAAAGAAAAAATACTGACTTTAGCATTATTGTCAGAAAAGATAGTATTTCAGCCTAACATGTTTCCTTAATATCTGATGAGGCATTGGTGTCATTTTTGGATTTATTACAGTACATATATTACATATTGGACCTTTAACCTAAATGTTGGGGAGGTACCATTTTCAGGACTGGTCGCAACAATCGACCCACTTCCAGCACTAGGTGGTGCTATAGCAGAAAAAACATACAGCGTACACTGGACATTCAAAAGCCTTATATCCACGCATTCCCTGGATCGAGCTGAATCAAGTGATATAGGCCACGCCCATTTTTTTGTGTGAAAAATTGTGATTTATCAAAAACTTACTTTTTCGAACTTCTCCTAGACCGATCTGCATGAAACTTGGCAGGTAGCATCTCCTGACCGACCAGACAAAAAGCTATTAAAAGAATTTTTATAGGATAAAAATTGCACATATTACACACAAACTAATTTGTGTAGCTAACTATGAAAACACCTTTGCCATAGCTCAGCCAAAATAAATGGTATCAACGTGAAACTTTAGATACTTTTTTGCCATGACCCTCTGTAGGTGCCACATACATTTTACAAACATTAAATGCCACTAGGGGGTGCTACAAGTACAAAAAGTTTATATTTCAGCTCATCCGATTTTTACAAAATTTGTAGGGTACCATCAAGGGACACTCCTGAGGCCACCCATGCAGTGGGGTACTGATTGGTCAAAGTGGGCGTGGTCTATGGGACCCAAATTTGGATTCACCACTTACACTGACGTGAGCAACTTTAAATTCATAGGGTAGATGTACAATGGGTCATGGACCTCACCTACGCTTCCCGCGGCGTCGGGGGCGACTTGCATCGGTGGCTTGGACCCCGTCATAACTGCTTGCAGTTCTAGTTTACGATATACTTTTTTTTATTGATCCACAGTGGAGAAATTGATGTATGTTCCATCAGAACAGAACAGTTTATGTTGGCTTAAACTATATTCTTCAAATACTCTGAATACTGTGCATTGCTGAGGGGGTTAGGGTAACAGGGTTGGGTGAATGGATAGTCGGGGAATATTAAAAAGTAAATGTTATAATTGAAACCTTTTTTGCATTTGTCTTCTATTAAACATTACAGTATATTTAAAAAAAGAAAAGAAAATCCTCAAAGTAAAGTACAAGTCAGCACTTTGACCTTAGCCGATATGGAGAAAATCAAATATCACAATAGTTTTGAACAAATGCATCTATATTGATATTGCGGCGATATTGTAGGGTTGACAATTGGTGCTTTCACAAAATAATTTACTTATGTTGTGATAAATAATCATCAGCAATGTGGATATAATGATTAAGTAGTTAAAGGTGAACAACTAGAACAGTCTGGAAAGTTCAGAAAATTACTTTACTGTAATGCAGCCTTTAAAACCAGGAAAAGACCTATGACATATTACGATATCCAAAATTTAAGACGATATAGTCTCATATGACGATATTGATATACTGCACAACCCTACTGATCATCATTTTTTTTAAATGCTATTTGCTGGAACGCAGAGAAAATTGCATGAAACACGTGTCACTTTCTAAATACTTATGACCTGCACTAAAATATTGTCCATTTAAGAAATGAGGCCTGTCCAGCATTCTAGCACACACTGAGGGAATCTCCCTCTCCCAGAGGAAAAAGCCAGGTAATGACTCTCTTTTTTCTCTCTCTCCTCTGTCTTTCTCTCCCTCTCTCATCCATCAGCACCTATTGTTGTTCTCTCCAAGCAGCACCTCTCACCTTTCCTCCCAAGCGTTCAGCAGCTGGCCGTATGAACGGCAGCAGAGCTGTATTATTCAGAAGGCACCTGGTGTTTGTGTGCCGGTGCACGCCAGCTCACCTTGTCCACAGGGGCTTTGTGTGTACGCATAAACGATACGCAAACTTTCGGTGGGTGTGTATTGCATATTTAGCTGCGTGCCTTCCTGTATAATGTTAGTGGGTGGGATATTGCTGTGTTCTCCTCCTGAGCATGGGTGCGCGTTTGAATCAGTGACACCAGCTCATGAGGACAAGCCGGAGCACTTTGCAGCCCCCCAGCCATGCCTGGGTTTCACCTGAGAAGCCTGGTAAGCTATATTACGCTGAAATGAGCTCTCACTGCTTCCCCCCCAGGGTGCACAGGCTATACAACTACATTTAGGCGGATGTAAAGATAGCCTTTCACTGCCGTTTAGATTAAACTGGCAGATAATAGCTGTTGTTTGCTGTTGCAAAAGGCAAAGTAAAGTCATTTTCATCCAGCATGGAAAAGAGTCATAGCCACTTGTTTGTCTTAGTGGAGATGCATTGCAGCCCTCAAATGTATCCTGGCAATGACTGTCACATAGTAAATCAAGTCTGTTGTTGCTAAACTCAGTTACCTGGGTGTCTTTAGCCTCAGAACAAGGATCAGGAACTTAAAGTGTGAAACCTGGTCTAGATGCTGATGGATTGAGCCAAGGACCTGGTTTCACTGAGTTTGACAGACATGTTGCTCAACTTACAGCCCGTAATTGTTCATTTTATTGAGTGGCTAATAACTTATCTAACAAAGTGTGTGGTTGATAGAGTTAAAATGTGTAATGCTTAACCTCAAATGACAAAATAAAGACAATGTATACTGTTTTCATATTTGCTAGGTATTTTCAACTACTTCAACGAGAACTGAAAGCATGCCACCGGTCAAGTCCCAAGTTAGAACCAATGCCACAAAGCCGAGGGCAGAGGCAACAAAAAACGGAAATCAGCAGAAAAATGTGAGACGGAATGGTTCCAAAGCATCTCAGCCTCCCTCTAAAGGGCCTAATGGGAAACAACAAGGTACAGAGAATTCACCAACTCTGGAGGACAGAAAGACAGATGAAGTGAAGAGCAATAGAAGGAATAAAGTAGATCAAAGTAAAAAGAGAAGTGCAGAACTAAAAGAACCACAGACACAACTGGGGAGCACACTAGGAAACGGAACAACTGTGAATCGTAGATCACAACCTCAACGTAACAAAGATAGTAAGACGGGCATTAACAAGACCACCAAACTTGAGCCTGCACCAAAAGCAACCACAGCCACACGAAGGAGGATCGACAACAAGCTCCCTACCAAACCTGAAAACAAGAGAAGTGACAATGTGAGAGAGAGTGAGGCGGAGGAGGAATCGGAGAGCGATACAGGAAGCTCAGTGGAGGTGACAGAAGAGGAAACTAATAACAATGAGAAAGAGGAGGAGCACAGCAGTAACGAAGAGCCATCCGAGACGCATGGGAGTGCGGAGAGCAGTGAGGAGGAGGCTGAGGCATCAGATACTCAAAGAGATACAGAAGAGACAGCAAACGAGGAATCAGACAAAGAGCTTCCAAAGGAAGCCAAGTCCAGAAGTGAACCAGTCACATCCAGTGAAGTAGAAGAAGAAGAGGAAAACGAGAAGGAAGTTGAAGTATCTGAGGCGGTCTCCAGCGAGGCAGGCGAAGACGAGGCATTAACCCAGGAGGACACGTCTGAAAAGCCAACAGCTGATAAAGCCCGCAGACGGTGCAGACATACTCAACATCCCTTGAAGCCTCCTGCCGGACCGAAACACAAGATGTTTAAAAAAACAAAGGCAGATAAGCAAGCGGAGAAGGCTGAGAAGCAGAGAGCCAAAGCAGAGAAGCAGAGGTTAGAAAAGGAAGCCAAAGAAAAAGCCAAGGAAGAAAAAAAGAACAAAAAGAAACCACAGAAGGAGGACAAACCCAGTTCTGACACAGAGGAGATCCAACCACCAAAAGGTCTTCCTATCAACAAGCTTGACTCAGCAAAAGGCAAGACCCATTTGGTAAACAAAACAAAAAAATTCAATGAGAAAGATGCTCCTGTAGAAACTGATCCAGAGGAGGAAGAGGAGGAGGCTGCATCCACATTGACCAAAGCCATTAAAGGCCAAAACAGAATGATGCTTCTTAAAGCCAAAGGTAAAGACCTCAAAGCCATTCTAGAGCCAGAAGAGCAGCAGGACGCTGGAAGTGTCGTCAAAGGGCGTCCCCAGAGCTTGCTCTTGGGCAAGGTTAAGATGGCATCTCTCCCGCACAAAGCCAATAACATGGTAGAGAAGCCTGATGAGGAAATATCAGAGAGTGAGGCCGTTGACGGGGGGTCCAGCAAACCAAAGGAACGTTTGATAGCACAAAAAAAAGGTATGACCACTCTTCGCCGAATGTCTGGTTGGATTCAGAAAAAGATGCCCCGGGGGTTAAACATGAGAAAGAAGCTTTCTGCTTGGACTAAAGCCATCGGGGTTTCCCACTGGCTCTCCCTACGGAGGATAAAACAGAAGCAAGGGCCCACAAAATCTAAGGGCAATATCCTCAAACATAGGATGGCCATGAGAGTCGCCAGTAAAACCAGTCTGGCTGGTAAGAAAAACAGGAGCGCCTCTGCAGAAAAAATGGGCGAAGAGAATGCCAGCCTCCAGGGAAAGACAGGGGAAGGAGGGAAAGGAGGGGAAGAAGCGATCCCAGCTGGTGAGAAAGAGGTAGAGGCCAAATACGCTGTGGTACTACCCAGGATGAACAAACTGGGTAAGGCAAAGACAGCCGAGTTGCCTCAGGCAGATCCTGGACCTTCCACTCCATCAAGTATCACTGGACCACCAGGAGAACCCACTACATCACAGCCAAAACCCCCAAAACCAGGTGCCAGGCTTGTGCTCCCTGTAAAACCAGATCTCAGCCTACTGAAGTCCATCAAGAAGTCCTTTCCAGGAGGGTTAAAGTCAGGTACAGATGTGTCAGAGAGGGGCCCTGGGTCCAGCGGTACAGTGGAGGGATCATCCAACACTGAGGACAGAAACAGGAGAGCTGCCCTCGACAATCAAGATGTCAGTGTGCTACAGGATGCAAGAGAGAAACTGGACCCCTTCAAGATCAACATGTCCAAGATGTCCTTGTCAGGGGGAACAATAAGTGGTGGGCTGACTCGGGCCAAGGGACCAGATCCAGAGAGAAAGGCTGCAGCTGGGATACCCAACTCCACCACTCAGCCCTTTCAAAATGGGGAGGCAAGTGCTATGATGTCAGGTGTCCGCTCCTTGTACGAAGAAGAGGCAGACAGGGAAGTTGCCCAGCTGATGGGTGAGGGGGGTATATATAAGAACCCCCAACCAGAGGTGCACTGGGCCGGTAATCCACGGATGAGTGGAGACCCTCAGGTATGTGTTACATATTTGGTCGTAGAGAGTAGTTATAGTAGCACTTTTGCTCGTGCACGGACATGCACGTGCGTGACCGTGCGTGTTGACTGTTATGCGCAAAGGTGTTGAGCATTTTGATTGGTCAAGCCGTTTCCTGGGTGCGCGCGCATCTCCGTCATCGTTTTGCGTGCGTGATGACATTATCCGTGCGTGTTGCGTAGGTGGGCGCGTCGTACCGTAGTTGCGCGCGCATCTCCGTCGTAGTTTCGCATGCGTGATGACGTGTGATATACGCGGGTCACGTATTGCATAAGGGGGCGTGTCGCATCAGCCATAATAAGCCTTGGAATATGTAAATTGTGAGTGTGTAAAAACGTGGGTTAAGCCAATGATTAACGGTTAACAGTGTGAGATTAAGGATGGAGTGTCAAGCTGTCAGGGTGTACAGGTTGTGGTTTGTAAGGGTTTAAAATGCTATGTTTCAAGCTGTTTGGTCTCTTTTTTCCTGCCGTTTTTAGCTAGCTAGCTTGTCAGTGTGCTAAACTTGCTAGCTTTCTCTAGCAGTCCGTTTTTCTCTACAGCTATTTTCCTCTGCTAGCAAAAGATTGTTTTCAACAATCACCCAATGGTGCTTTTTCATTTAATTCTTTTGGTGAAGCAAGGAATCGTCTTTCAGTCATGTCTTCAAAAGGTGAGTAAATCAAACTGTTATGTTTTAAAATCTAATCTAAGATAATTCATTGCATGAATTAAAACCAAAATGTATTGTGGTGCATATTTTTTATCTAGATTGTCTTATTAGGACTGTCTACAAGGATTAGCAGCAATGTGGCCGTAAATGATGAAGACAGTAACACTATACATGGGAAATCATGGTTGTATTAGTTTATATTTCAGTATAAATCGTTTTTATCTCAATTTGATAATATTCATGCATTTTTTTCTTTTAAAAAGGTGTGGAGAGACCAGTATTGTAAGACTTAAACCATTTCTTAAACCAATCTAGAGGTTTAATAAGGAAGAGGGGATTGCAACATCTTGAACAAGATAAAACTTCAGAAAATAGGTACTGACGGGGTGTTTATCTAGAACATTTTGTAGTTTATATTACTTTTTTTATACCTGTGTTTTCACTAACTTAATTTATATTCTCTCTGTGTGTGTGTGTGTGTGTGTGTGTGTGTGTGTAGGCCTCCTAGCCCGCTGCGAAAGATCAAGTGTGGTGAAGGATTTGTAATAGAACACAGCGTAGAAGTCCACAGTGTAGGACAAGCCCGCTCATCATTAAAAGCCAGGCCAAACCGGCTTCGAAGGAAAAATAAAAAGATCCCCATTTTGGTGAGTAGATAAAAAGAAAAATAGTGTTGCTATATTTAAAATAACTAAATACTTGTATTATTATATAATATATTATATATAATTATTTTCTCATAATGTGTTCTGTGTTTCAGACCGTCACTCCTGCACAGGACCATCTCCTGCCCAAATGTCCATGTTCAAGTGTTCAAGCTGTGCCACCCCAGAAGGATGTAACCTAACCAAGGAGCCTAACAAGGATATAGAGGTGCCCGTGCATTGTATTTAACAGAATATATTCACTCACTATGATAAAATGTTTTATCTATATATTTAAAACTGTTTATTCCTGTTTTAGACGTCAATTGCTGTAGATACCTTGCTCAGGGTATATCCTCCTGCATTTGTGGGTTTCACACCTTCTCAGCAGGTGTTAGAGTTCCCAGAGAGGATCGGTGAGGATCAGCAGTCAGCAGCTGGTCATTTACGACAGACAGAGCTGTCAGAGTTTTAGGACGTCTATGTGTCGCCGGCAAACACACACGTAAAAACATCGACATCCTGTAACCATCAATGGCCTGCGTCTGCGAGTCTGTGTGCCCGCTAGTGTGTTTGAAGCCTCTGGTAGTGTGATAGTGGGGTGTGATGGATGCTGTAGATTGATGTCAGTATGTTTCAGGGGATGTGATGGGGGGATGATAGTGATTTGTGTAATGGAGGATGTACGGGGGTCTATGTATTGTTGTTCTTGTGAATTATTTATTCCAGACACACCCATCATACAGCGACAGCGTGGTTCATTCAATCACACTGTGAATGGAGCAGATAAGTTGTGCCCACGTGCTCTTGCATTACCAAAGTCTCTGTAAATACATTGGATATTGACGAGGCATTCTGTGAGGACCAGGTCATAAAATAAGTTATACTGTTTAGTTCATAGGAAAAGCCACCACCCATATATATTATTTATTTCAGTTCAGTAAAATGTGCATTGCTTTATGTTTTTAAAAGAGTCACTGTGCTCCCTGCACTCAGGCATTGTAGTAGAAACATGTTGTTGCTCCCTTCAGCCACAAGAGGGAGTATACCCTTAAATGAGCGCTTCTGTCAGGAGTAAACAGAGTCAAAGCACATACATTGTATGGTAGTGCTAAGAGCAAATGCTGGATAGAAATGTGTTAACAATGTCTGTGTATTTTGCAGGTAAGAAAACATAAAATGGGTAATAAGCAGATGTGTAGAATGGTGTCAGGAGATTGTAACGATGGTGGGAAAGTTGGCCGTATATTCCGACTGTGTATGATTAAGTGACACGTAACTTTTGTTATTAGCCATGTACATGTAGCAGCTAATCTAATTTTTGCTGGAACCCAGCGTTGCTATATTTTATGTGTGTGTTTGTAATGCTTTTGCCCAACTGTGAATGCAGTCATGATGAAACAGTAATAGTTTGAGTAATATGTATTTGTTTTGCATTAGTTGGAAGCAAGTTTTGTTTAACTGTCAGGAATAAACAGAGTCAAAGCACATACATTGTATGGTAGGGCTAAGAGCAAACGCTGGACAGAAATGTGTTAACAATGTACGCAATGTCAGTGTATTTTGCAGTGCCAGTAAAGGAAGAAAATACTAAGTCACACTGAGTCCTTATTCACGTGTGCAACAATTTGAATGGGTCAAGTGCTAGACTGTTGTAGTACTGACGGTGTTTTGATCCATTTGTCCACATAAACTACCCTGAGCAGACAACGTTATTCCAGGGTGATTCGCTGTTTGAGTTCTGCGCCGAAACTATAGTCATCAACAACCACAACAGCAGCCTACAGTGGATGCACAGATTTACAAACAATATGATCAAATAGAGAGCAAATTAGCCAATTTACAAAAAAATAGCGACAACCTTATGAATAAAATAGACGACTTGCAGAATAATACTCATTTAATTGACATAGCCACGGGGCTCGGTATGGATTTAGCCGATCAAAGCAGTGCTGAGGAGCGTCAGATACAGCGGACTATAGAACTAAATATGATGATGGTCCCTTTAATAGCCATATTTCAAAAGACACTGGCATTGACAAAAATGAAGTGAAAACAGTCAACAGGATTGTTAAAAATAGCATTAATTGGAAAAAAGAAAAAAAAAAAAACATGGCATCCCCACCCAAAAAACCCAAAACAAATCAGAGCATTTACTTGTGTGTGACAGTGACGGAGACGAGTTAGATCCTGTGTGTGAGGAAGACTATATCAGACTGGGTTGCGATCATGATGCGTATATTCGGTTGTGTGTGAAACAGAAAAACATTTCAAGCTATACTGAGTGAATTATGTAATGATAGCGATAGTGGGGCATTTGTGCAAGATTCGGCCAGCATCACCCCTATCCACCCGTTTCCTACTAATCAATCACAGACATGTCCAGACAATCAACATTTGTAATAAATGTAAGGCGGGTCAGCATCAACAACAGTCCGTCTGTTAGCCAAAAGTCAAATCGCTCCCTCGTGATTTGATTAGTTTTGATTTTACTAAAGACAAGAACAGTATAATACAAAATATTACAAACTGGCATGTTTGAATTCATACAGAGGGTCGCTGTTTCGGTGGTGTTATGTTACAACACACTACACAGCCCTGCTGAGACCGATCATTTGAATGTGATAAGTTAAGGAGTACTATACAATTCACTTCCTCTCACATATCACGGCAATAAGGCTGCACAAATTAAACTAGTTGACATCCTTTACTGTAAAACTGGTAAAACAACAAATAAATGGAAGTAAGAAGGCTAGTCTAAACATAACTGTTGTGTGCATGTAATAAATCTCTTCTGATTTTGTTTGTTAGGCTACTTATTAGCTACAGGGCCCTACGGTGTAACGTAATACAAGGATAACCAGAGCTTTTCACATCTTGACTTTTGCAAGCCAGAGTAGCTGGAGATAGTAGCTGAAGCCTAAAAGTGGGGATATTGCCAGCCAAGAAAATTCTGAGTAGTGCACAGGAGGAAGAGAAGGAGGGAAATGAAGGAGAAGGCAGTAAACTGGAGAGACCAGGCGGGTCAGAGCAGGAGAAGACCACAGAAGGAGATGCAGAAATAAGTGAAAGAGAAGAGGGAAAGGAAGAATTGACTGTGAGGGATGAAGAGGAGGCTGCAGATTCAGAGAGAGGGACAGAGGCAGGGAGTGATCAGGAGGAGGCAGAGGAAGATGACAGGGAGGAAGAGGCCTGCAGTTACCCCTGGACCATATGGTATGTTTTTATTCTCCTTCCATATAAATTGCAGTACAGTAGCATAGACATGTTTTCAGTTTTGGGCTATTTCCATTAGGTTGTATATGTTATAGGGTTATATATGTAAAGATGTACATATATATAGATTATCTAATGATGTTTTACAGTTTCTATATCATAGCATTTATTTGACCTTTTGTTTGATTATAATTACTGATAAAATAAGACACTAGGCCTGGGCGAAAAATCGATTAAATGAATTAATTCGAATTTTTTGTTGCGGGCGATTTAAAAAATAAGTAAATCGAGTTTTTGTGTAATGGCACATTTTTGGCTCCCCGGAGCTTCCGTAGCGTTAGTTTCACATAGCAGAGTATGGCATGCGACAACAACAACAACATCATAGCACACACGAAACAGCAAGTGACAACATGGCTACAGATGAGAGTGGGAAGTTTGTTCCCAAGAAAGGAATAAAATCATCTGTTGTTGCGACAGACGTGGAGCAAGCAGTGCCGATCCTGACCTTCCTGGGGCCCTAAGCAAAATTCTGCTAAGGGGCCCTCTACCTGACCCGTGATGCCGTGAGCTATGTAAACCATTTGCCATTGCCACACAGTCACACCTGACACTTCAGTGCTCCCAATACAATCCTCCCTCCTTTAAACAAAACAGTCAAAGAATAAGTACAACAATATAGAACAGAATGAGGTTCAAACCAACAATATTTATTGAATAGAGTATTTTCTATAATATTAAGATAACAAGTGAATATTAAATAAGGGGCCCTACTAGTAAAAATAATCAAGAATTCACATTGCAAATAGTAAAAAATCGAATTCTTGATATCAAAAATGCATAAACTGTTAATGAATACAAGCTAAAATGGCTTGCCATAGCATGTTAGTTTGTATTTATTTATTATTATGCATGTTGAAGCAATTCTTGATTTATGGTTATTATTTACTGAGGGATGTGCATCCATATTGACCAGTATGTCCAGCTAATCAACATTTTAAATTCAATATAGCCTATAAATCAATGTCAAATTGTCAATACATTGCTTTCCATCTTGCATAATTAGTGCAGTTGTTTAGAGTTTTTAACTACACATTGTCTGAGACTAGATAATCAGTGTCTTAAAAGTATGTATAATGTGTACTTTGATGAGGAGTGCCATCATTCACGCCCATATATTGTAGCCTACAGTCTGTCTGGTCTTCACATATATTTCTGCTTGAAAAATGCGCGTTTCATTTCATGTACGCGCCTAACGCATGATAACAAACCCGACGCGGTTATCTTTTCCGAGCTGCAGTAAACAAACACTGTTGCACTTCGTCGTTTATCAAACGTAATAAATAATTGTATTTTACTCTCACGTTTGTCAGGCACAAAGTCACAAAACACAGCCCCGGAAGTGACTGGCGTTAGCAGCTAGACACAGACCAAGACATGCACTGCCTGCCTGCCCAGCTAGGTTAGCAAGACCGAAAAAAAAACACAATAGAAATGCACATAAACATAACCTTACTTTGCTGACATCAAACTTGGAGAGGAGAGAACACAAGTTTACCTGATTGTTGTTCCTGCAATTCACTTTCATGGTGTTTTTTTTCCTTTTTTCGTGACCAGAAGGATAGTTTAGCTTAATTTTGTCATGGATGTTGTAAACATTAATTGACGCGCTATGACATGAGGGGGAGGCGGGGCCTCGAGTAATTTGCGGGGCCCTACGCAGCTTGCGTAGTGAGCGTATAGGGCGGATCGGCTCTGGGAGCAAGAGACCCCACCCTGCAACATTTGCCTAAAGCCCATCGCAGTCAAAGGCAGCAGCACCACAAACAGAGACATCCAGCCGAATATGAAAAATGGCAGTCTCTCCGAGACGAACAAAACCCGCAGTGACCAACAAACCTTAGCTAAAAAACAGCTAACTGTAGCCGAATCCTTTGCACAAGGCACCGCATATGACAAGAAAGGGGCGCGGTGGAGAACAATCACCGAAGCGGTCGCTTTGCACATAGCCAAAGACATGGTACCCATATATACTGTGGAGACACATTCCACAGCTATTGAGAATGTCAACCCGTCAACCAGTAGCTGTACCAATGTACCCAGTGTACATGCCCAGAATAATGATACACATGCTAATACGCAGTCTGGGGAAAGTAGGGTTTCTAGGGTGAGTTCTGAAATATCCATCAGGGAGATTCCTACCTTTAACGCCACGGAATTCCGGCAACATATTGATCTACGCAATATCGATTTGAATGATATCAATAGTGTCCCAGAGCGCGTGCACGGTACTCAGCACAGTAACAGGTTTAATCGACAGAGCATTAGATACCGCAAAGCCAGACAGTGGGTTAAATGTAACGCTACGTGGTCCTGCAGTCGAGGACATCCAAACAGTGATGAATTCTGATGACGGATATAATACACTTCACATTACATACATTTCACAAGTTTTGCAAAGCAATGACACATCGATGACTGAGGATTCGTTACAATTCGTTGTGACAGTAGCGCACAATAGGTCGGGAGGTGCTTGGTCAAAACTCGGAAGCGTCGGCTACGACGAAATACTTTGTAAGAAGGGTAATGCATTGTTCAGTCCGATGAACACTGGGGTTTTGACAATCTTTGTTTTGCTATCTGTCTTGCTCATCATACTAATGCTGGTCTGTCTCAAAGTGATAAGATGACCTACGCAAAACAGCTACATACTGAATTGGGGATTGTGACGATACACACAAATGTTTTACACAGCCGATAAAAAAAAGTATAGTATATCTTTTACGATTTCAAAACTCGCTACCACGATGACTGCCATGTGGCTAATTATGTATGTTGTATGAACATGTCTGGCGAAAAATTCTGCTTCCCCACAGCAAACTGTGTGGATACATTTGTCAAACGTTACAGAAAGCCAAAATATAAAGGCTATACATTTATAGCACACAACGCATCAGGTTTTGACAGCTAGATCTTGCTAGAGTATTTTGTGAAACAAGGCTCTGCCCATCTCTGACTGTTAGGGGTTCTAGAGTGATCCTAATGTATGATAGAGATTATAACCAAAGATGGATTGATATGTTCAGTTTTCTGCCCATGTCTCTAGCTAAGACCCCTGCCAATATGGGATTCTTTGATATTCTGAAGGGTCATTGTCCACATGAGTTTAACACTCTTCAGAATGAGAATTACATAGGACCTCATCCGGCCCTCTACGGCTATGAGTCAATGTCTGACGACTCAAAGAAATTGTTGTGGAGTGATATGTCGCAAGTAGAGAGAACATTGAAATCCAACATGCTGTTAACAGAGGGGAAAAAGCTGTTGGGCCAGGCATTCATGTCGACATATGAAAAACCAGAGCGTGTCAACCCTCGAGAAGTCCTCTTTGGAGGATGCACAAATGCTATGAAACTGTACCATAAGGTCGAAAATTATGAAAAAATCAGATACTATGACTTCACAAGTTTGTACCCAACTGTGCAGGCTAAAAAAGAATACCCTATAGGACACCCACAGATAATCCACAAGGATTTTGATGACATAAACACATACTTCAGTATTGTGAAATGCACTGTGGCCCTGATACAGATATCATCCGGTTCTGCCCTATTGTTGCCATGGCAAGTTAATGTTTCCTCTGTGTGGTACCTGTACAGATCAGATGAATCAGACAAACCCCTGTGAACATAGCGACCAAGAGAGACAATTTTTGGGGATGTGGGTGTCATTTGAACTCCAGATGGCCGTGTCGAAGGGGTACAGAATCGTCAGTATCACGGAAGTTTGTCATTTTCCAGAAAAAATAGACACACTTTTTAAGGGTTACGTTAAGACATTTCTTAAACTTAAACAGGAGGCATCAGGATATCCAGGGCATTTCAAAACGGAAGATGAAAAAAACAGTTTATAGAGGATTATTTATGTCCAAGAAGGGATTCGTCTCGACCCAGACAAGATATGCATTAACAAGGCAGTCGGGAATAAATAAACTGATTTTGAACTCACTCTGGGGTATGTTTTCGATGCGTGATAATTAGGGCTGGGCAATTTTATCGATTCTGCGATATAAATCGATATTTTTTTTCCCAAGAAAGTATTGATTTTTAAGCGCGAGTATCGATACATAAATCCTATTCAAATCCCCCGTTTTTCCTGGTGTTTACCCCCGTTCGCGTTGCAGGAAGAGCGATTTGGTCAGCCAACCGCTAGTGTCGCTGTAGGGCGAGCAAGTTACCCGTACTCAGGGGCGGACTGGCCATCTGTGTGATCTGGAGAATCACAGAACGGCCGGTACTCCAGGACGGCCGGCGGGCCGGCCCACCACCCGCCACCCATGCAGTCATCACCTGTTTTTTCCCCCACTAATCTGTTTCACACTCCAGTACTGTAGGTGGCAGCAATGCACCTTTAAGTTGGATGCCAACTGGCCGTGGCCGCCAAGTAAGGAGAAGAAGTGGAAGAGGAGGAAGAAACAAACAGCAAAGACGTTAGATAGAAGCATAGAAACAAACAAACAATATGCATAACGCGGCCGCGGGTAAAAAACGGAAAGAAAAGGGTGGGGCTGAGAAGGCGAGAGAAAAAAAAATGCGGAATTTAGATAATGAAGCCGCTAAATGTCGCAAACTAACTGAAATATTTAGCAGCACAGCCAGCAGTGAAGAAGTGAGCCAGACAGCTATGCAGCAACATGCCACCAGTGATGATGAGGGACAGAAAGATGAGCTGGTCTCACAGGCAGATACAGGGCAAGTAAGTATGGAACATGAGGAGAAAGAGAGTTACTTGCTAGGGATGATGTTAGGAAGTGATATTCAGGTTGCTACATTTTTAATGATTACAGTAGTTAAAACAGCTAAACAACATTTTAGCTGTAAAATGCGACATGCAGTAGCTAATATTAAGAAATATGTTGTGCTTTTACTTTTAAAAATGTTGGTAACGTTACAGTTAATGCTTAAAACTTTGAAGATTTTGAATACAGAAGTTACATTTGTAATGGTGTATTTTCATTTAGATGTGTTATTTGTGCAGTAAAATTAATTACTGCAAAAATAATTAAGATTATTAAGTAATAAATTCATTTTAAGACAGCATGGAATAGATTGTATAATAGATTGTATTGCATATTACACAATCTATTCCATGCTGTCTATGTATCTTTATGTTTTTTTTAATCCATTCCATCATTTGTTTATTCAAGTTGAGCTTAGACCAAGAGCAGAGAAAGACACCCACTCCAGCGGGTCAGTGAAAGTAAAGAGTTTAAACATTTGTAGTGTTCCCTGGACACAGACCAGTCAGAGCCATTAAAAAGCAGTTCCACAGTATTGCAGGTGAATGATGTAAACCATTTGAAATGAAAGATTATGAATTATAATTCTGTTAATGATGGTGCTGCAGCCTCAGAATGGGATTAGGAGCCTAGGACGTTTTCGCCCGCAGTATTGCACCTAAATGAAATAGATTTTCAGTAATATTAGCTTATGATTAAATATGATATACATTATATTGGAATATACGCATTTACTTTAGCAGCAATTTTCTCCAACGCAAATTCTCTCTCTTTTGCAGCAGCCGCTGTGTTGCTTTTTTAACTAAATACATGTTCAAACTCGCATATGTGTGCATGAGTATTTCCGCCGACCCGTTTGTTTGTGGTTGTTGCCATGGTGAATTGTAGTATCATGGCTCCATTCATGCTGTCTTTGGTGCAAGCGCGTAACCCTGAGTCAACCTACTCCGAGTTGATTGAACCAACTCGAATCAGCTGTTGTGAAACCGAAAACTCAGTTTCCCATCTCAGGGTAAATCACTCAGAGGTCAGGGTTAGACTCAGAGTTTATTGAACCTTCTACCTGAAACGGACCCCTGTGCTATTGCTATAATTTGGATGGTATAGTATCATGAGCCACAATTAAAGTCTTGTGACACTCATGCCAGGCGGCAGGCGTTATTGCTGTTGTTGTCGAGTTTCCGCGCGCCGATTGCTTTGGGCCGGGCCTAGTCAAAGTCCAGGGCCGTTTTTTAGTCCCAGTCCGTCCCTGCCCGTACTACCTCTTCCTGTTTACAGTCAGGTCAAACTGTCTATGGTTCAAAATACCGCACGTGTACCACCTGGATACTCTCAGCACGGATCGAGTACTGACAGATATATTGGTACAGATTGGAGAATATTTAGGGAACGTTATTACAGACGGACTAGACATACTACGTGAGCTTCGCCTGCACGGAGACCAGAATCTCAACCAGCGGTGTCGCTCGACGCTGCTAGCCTGCTAGGGGAAGCTAACGCTAGCTGGCCACCTGTCCCATCAATCCTGCTTCCAAGTGTCTGACAACAAACTGGACTAGCTACATCCAACTTAAACGAAAGTCCCAACGCGAGTTCAGAGACTGCTGTGTTTTTTCTTTGTGGAAACATGGCTGAACAACAGTGTACCGGACTGTCCAGCTACCAGGCCTGCTAGCCCTCCGAGCTAGAGATGCTCTGTCGCCGGTGGGCTGTGTTAACGTTCTCTTAATACATCCATGGTGTTAATACGGACTGTTGCAGAAATGAGGTGATTTGTATCCAACTAACTGCTGGTAGTTTGACTGTTAAATGCTGACCATTGCACATTCCACGCTAATTCACGGCCATGGTTTATATTTCTTTTCTGCTGACTAGAGTGGCTACCTCACATACTTGTAGGCCTACAGACCTTAAACTACTCGGCTAAGACGGGTACATTTTAAGTTAAATGTTTAAATGTTCTTCTTAGTGACTTAAATTATTGGATGTTTTGGAGAAGCCATGGTACTATGTTTACTTACCTTGTGGCTAGACTCGCTACCTCATATGTTCAGCGTCAAGCTAAAAAAGCTGTCAAAGAAACTGTTCAGAACAGGCCACTTGCTGCCCTTTTTAACTCTCCATTGTTAATTGTAACACTGCACTTTATTTACTTTTCAAAGGCTTGTAAGCAACCAATAAATGTAAATAATTTTCTCAACACATCTTTGATTCATTTTATCCAACATTTGCAAGCTGTAGACTCTGTCCAGTCAGAGACATATATTGTGTAATTGATGTTTTTAGTTTTCAGTTCAATTAATAAAATCCACCTAAATGGAACACTCACAAGATGTCACCAAAATCACTCTGTCCCCTTTAAATCTTTCAGAAAATGATGTAAGTGTATCGAATTATATCGAATCGTATCGTTGGCTGAATATCGTGATATATATTGTATCGTGAGCTGAAAATATCATATCGTATCGTGAGATTTGTGTATCGCTACAGCCCTAGTGATAATATTCCGACCACAGAACTCATAACAGACCCCTCCCGGTTCACACAGATTATGTTTAGCCACGCTTTTGACATTCGACAGTTCTCATTTATTTCACCAGACGTAGCGATTGTTCAGTGGCGTCACACTGATAGTCACGTGTCCAGAATAAAAGATGACAACAGCATACAACCGTATTGAGCTGTATGACCTGATGGATAAGCTACAGGACAGGGTATTGTACTGTGATACAGACAGTGTAGTCTTCACAAGCAAAGAGGGAGATTGGATACCTCCACTAGGGCCATTCCTCTGGGATTTAACTGATGAATTGAATGCATCGCAAGTCTGTGGGGATTCTTCCGAGGACTATTTAACAGAGTTTGTTTCGGGTGGTCCAAAATGCTACGCATATCTAACCGCACACCACACAGTCAAATGTAAAGGGGTAACTCTTAATTCAAAAAACTCCCAAGTGGTCACACACGAGTCATTGAAAAGTCTGGTGCATGCCTTTGTGGCCAATCAGAAATCCACAGATCATTTGACCACAACGACACGCACTATCAAACGTGATAAAAAACACTTTCATCTCAAAAACGCTACAGTTCAGAAAAAACTCCAAGTGGTTTACAGCAAACGACACATGCTCAGCTATACCACTCTCCCGTATGGATATTAATAAGCAATGTGTGTTAGGCTTTGATGGCAGCCTTCAGAACCCTTTTAGAGTCGTTATTAGTGGCCCATCAAATTGTGGGAAAACATATTTTGTTAAAGACATCATAGAAAATTCACCGTATGTTATTTCACACAAAATAGATAACATTGTTTACATTTATTTGTGTTGGCAGCCAATATACGACGAATTACTTAAAACTGTGAATATACATTTTGTGAATGGCATACCAGAATCGCTCTGCGATGCCACACCCTCCCTACTGATAAGAATAATTTGCTCATTATCGATGATTTAATGAATCAGGCCAGTGGCAATTTTGAGGTTCAAAACGTTTTCACCAAATATGTTCATCACAGAAATCTCAGCTGTATATATTTAGTGCAGAATCTGTTTATTCAAGGTAAAGCCAGCCAAACAATTAGGATGAATCCCAATTCTCCCCCTTAACCCTTCCCCTTCGTCTTACCCCTAGCCCTTGTCCCTTGAACCAAGTGGCAAGGGCTAGGGGTGAAAACATACCCCTATGAAATGGGACACCACTTGGTTACGGGTTTTGACAACGGTGTCATATGCATGTTACATGTATATATTTTATAGTTCTTTTATGTTCACTTTGGTGGTGCAGATGTTCTTATCTGTGTACTATTTAGGTTTGTTTGCAATACATTTTTTATACACACTGCATGGTGTATATCTGTTTCAGTTATCACTGTTTTGAATGTCACTGATATTCAGAAACACTTTCTTTGTTAACAAAAATCTGTCTTTATTGCCCAATAAAGTAAACACAGCAGGCAAAAACATTATATAAAAATATATTATATTACAGAACCATTATCAACTATTAAAACCATAACTTACATGTCACACATGTATAAAAAGGCACTCAAATGTATAACACTAAAAAAAGACATGCAAGACCAGAAAAAACCTACAGCCATTCTGAAATTGCAGACCAGTCTGATGCCTGTTGGCCAGTAACCTTTCCCTCCTGTATCATAACCAACAACAATGTACAGGTACAAGAACAGGAATGCATTACAAATGATTAGCTACAATAATACAGTACCAATACAATAATGAATGGCTACAACATGAACACATGACTCACTCCCATAGTTGCTTTGCAGCATATTTTGATTTAAAAAACTTCTGCTCGTTTTCAGCCTGAAAGTGGATCAGCTGCTGGGTTTCCTCCTGCGTCCCTGTGTGATACAGAAGGTATATGTAAAGCACGTATCGATGTCTCCAAACCAAGTAGTGTTATGCACTGATATCAAACGGAATTTGCTGCTAATGGAGTTTAGTTAACACTGTAGACATGCATGGAGTCAAGGCAGAGAAATGCAGGACTGTTGTGCAAATAAGCAATGTAACGTTAGCGTTAGCCAGGGCTCTCAAGTGTCACGCATTGAGCGTGACAGTCACTCATTTCGGTCTGTTGTCACGCACTCCCGCCACACACTGTATTTCTCATGCAGAAACCCGATTTATAATATATTTAATATGCTGCAGCGCCCAAAATTTCTCTGGCCGCGCCGCTCTCACTATGGAACCAAGCGAGTCTCCCCTGGAGTTCTTAGTCGAGCCTGCCACTTATCAGCCAATCAAAAAAAAAGAAAGAAAGGGGTACACCAGACGTTGCGTCGCTGATTTTGCCGAGGCTTCGGCTCGAATGTTCTGAGTGTAGCCCTGAATGTATTTTGAAAAGTTGACTGACAAATATGAAACGTGGCTTAGTGTCCACTCTCACTGTAAAAAGCTGCAGCTTCAGGTTTATTGATGCGCTCTGCTGTCGACATGCTGCGGCAGATGTGTCGCGTTTGACCTCTGACGTAGAGCAGCGTTCAGCCACTTCACTAAACTTTGTCTCATTCAGAGACCCAGACGGGGATCTATGGTCTGTCAGAAGGTCTGAGGTCTACCGTATCAGCAGAGCAATCACGTAATGCACAGCAGACTATTGTGCAGGTGGATTATTTTCTGAAATATTGTGCATTCTTGTAATATCCTATTATCACTTTATTTTTCACAAAATATCACGACTCCTCCAAATCTCAGAGAGCATGGGGTGAGTTATATTTTGAATGCGCAAAAGTTTTGGACATGAGCAGAAATCTTGCTCAAAAACATCTGAAATATTACAGTCCAGGGGTTTATTAATCCATTAAAATGAATAATGTATAATTGAGGTGAATAATTGTCATATGCACATTTAAGGAGGTTACTTCCCCAACAAAAGATGCAAAAGAGAAGGTAAGAGTAAATGATGCCTAAGTTACATGTGTGCTGAAGTTGATCCAAAGGAGAATAAATAGTTGAAAGCAATACAGAATACATGAGAGTATTACTGCAATATATTCCATTATGTTTTTTATATTTAAATTGTAATTTGTGTCCCTTTAAACATAAAGATATTTTCAGCATATTGATTCAGAAAAAGGTACTAATAGGTGCATAAACATTCACCACAGTGCAGGAAATGAAGTATTTAATGCTCAACATTTTCTGGGGGTGGACCCCCAGAACCCCCCATCATAAGTCACCAAACAAATCTGGAACCAGAACCCTGTCCTTTGGGTTGCCAGGCCAGTTATGATTAGACCAAATGTTGGTGCCATCTAACTAACATCTACAAACTGGAAGCTATAATGAACACACACTGGCTATTAACACGCTGGGTGTGCGTGTGTGTGTGTGTGTGTGTGTGTGTGTGTGGGGGAGAGGGGGGGGGGAGATGTCACTCTTGCCGTCTTCAAAACTTGAGAGCCCTGGCGTTAGCATAGCAAGCTAGCAATTTTTAAAAACGTTTCACTTAAGAACATGGTTGCAACTATATATGTACAGGACTGTGTAGAGCAAAAAACAACACCTTCGTAATTTTAAATGAATTATTTAAAGGAACACGCCGACTTATTGGGACATTAGCTTATTCACCATAACCCCAACAGTTAGACAAGTCGATACATACCCTTCTGTGCGTGTTGTAACTCTGTCTGACGGCTCCACCGTTAGCTTAGCCTAGCACAGATCCTGGAGGTAACCGGCTCTAACTAGCCTACTGCTCCGAGTAAGTGACAAAATAACGGCAACATGTTTCTATTTACATGTTGTGATTTGTATAGTCACAGCGTGTACAAATAACAACGTCACTTGAGACACAGCCATCTTCTAACTGTATATAAACTGGAAACTATATTCTCAGAAAGGGAAGCAGTGCTACTTGGGCGGAGTGATATGCTGCAGCTGGCAGCAACAACCTTTGCCCTATCATTGCATACACTGAGGAAAATAAAGTCCTCTGCAGGTCTGGTGAAGTGATCTGCTTCCACACAATAGATTTTAACCCCTTTCACTGTCCCACTGAGACACATACACAACCTCAACAAATCCAGGCTTGTCAAGGTCCGGACAGACAACATTACGAAAAAGGCTCCAGTCTTTAGCCGATATTGTACACGCTGTTTTAGCTGTGGTAACTAACTCCACAACAACACTAGTGAACACTTCTAATGTAATGGTGCGTTCTTTTTGCCTCGCAACTCGTATTTTACGAGGTCAAAGTCGTAAACACGCCCCCTGACCTCGTATTTACGAGTTCGGAACTCGTACATCCACCGAGGTACCCGAGCTGAAAATCCAACATGGCTGCCCCCTGTATCGACAGTTGTAAAAGCTGTAGTAACATTGTTATAAACACTTCTGTGTTATTTGTGTCTCACTAAATCAGTCGTACACGCAGCGCTGTCTTCTATCTGTGTTGTCACGCGGTTTGTATGCACAAAAAAACAGCATATACGTTGTTTAAACTGGCGCTGCTAACAATGGCTAACCTGGCTAGAGCTAATGAAAACAATGGAAATCCCACTTGCAAAAAGAACGCATTCAACTCGTGTGTGACGTCATTCCCAGTTGCGACCTCCGACTTCCGAGGCAAAAAGAACGCACCATAACATACCCCGCACTATATCGAATAGAATAACAGTAACCATTGGCACCAGCATGTTCCAGATCAGCTGTACAGGATTCAGACATGCTTGTAGTGAAGATCTCTGTACGGCATCTCTTCTTTTGTGGTGCAAAGCGCAATTCAAATGTTGTAGTGGAGCCCATACCTTCTTCTCCTTCTTCAGATAAACCATCTCCATATCCAAATCTGTGGGTATGAATGAAAGACGATTCCTTGCTTCACCAAAAGAATTAAATGAAAAAGCACCATTGGGTGATTGTTGAAAACAATCTTTTGCTAGCAGAGGAAAATAGCTGTAGAGAAAAACGGACTGCTAGAGAAAGCTAGCAAGTTTAGCACACTGACAAGCTAGCTAGCTAAAAACGGCAGGAAAAAAGAGCCCACAGCTTGAAACATAGCATTTTAAACCCTTACAAACCACACCCTGTACACCCTGACAGCTTGACACTCCATCCTTAATCTCACACTGTTAACCGTTAATCATTGGCCTAACCCACGTGTTTACACATTCACAATATAATCTAAATGTGCTATACAAATATAATTGCCTTGCCTTGCCTTACATATTCCGGATTTATTACGGCCGACGCGCCGCGCCCCCTTACGCAATACGTGACCCGCGGATAACGTCATCACTCACGCGAAATGGTACGACGCGCCCACCTACGCAACACACACGGATAGTGTCATCATGCACCCAAAAACAACGATGGAGATGTGCGCGCAGCTACGAAACGGCTCGACCAATCAGAATGCTCAACACCTTTACGCGTAACAGTCAACACGCACGGACACACGTGCACGAGCGTAATTAGTTACAGTTACAAATTACTTATCCCAAAAAGTACAATACACTAGTATTGTATGGAATTATGAGTACTCTGTCTGTCCCTTATACAAATCTTAGAGAAATAACAAGAGCGGGAATATGACCAAATGCAGATGAATCACTGTGATCCGATGATTCTTTTAAGGTCAGTCATGTGTCTTTGCTGTGTGTGAGATCAGGACTGGCTGCGTGCTGAGAACCTGTTGCCCCACCAGACAGTGGAGAAGCTAACTAAGAGGACCATCTATGATGATGGGGGCCAGGCCAGGACCGTTCCTGCACATAATGGCAGGGGCCCCTGGGAATCAGAGGACCCCACCCAGGAGATGCTGGAGAGTCGACTGGTCAGCACACAGGTATTAATACTGCATTCTGAAAAAGTAAAATACAATGCAAGTTTGAGACTAGCTTTACTCACCCCCTTTTGCCACTGGATTGATTGTGCAGTCCATATTTATTTGCCACCAACAGCCAATGTATTGACTGTACAGACATACCGGTAATCGTTAGCTGGCTAGCAAGTACCCATTGCTCAGACTCTGACTGACCTGAGAACCTAGTTGAAATTCCGGTTCTTTCTGTTATTTTCCATCATGTCTTCCTCTCCTTTCAGCTATCAACCTTCATGAATTGGAGTCATAATGCCCTGGGTTATTCCATTATTCAAATATTTGGCTAAAGTTGAAATATTTTTGACTCAAGCAGACATCTTTGCCTTAGTTCCTCATCCGTATGCATTCACTCATGTTTCCATGCAATCAGACCACCTCCAAATGATACTTTGTCTTTGCTCTGACATAATAGGACAATAACACTTTAGCAGAGTGATCCAGAACAACAGTGTTGAAAATAGCATAGTTAGGTTATATTGTTGAATTAGTTGCTTAGTTGGCATGCATGTTATGACACCAGGGGTTTATCCACCCCAGGTTGTTTTTTTTCCCAGGCCTGTATTTGGCCTTTATGAACCAATAACATTGATAAAGGTGCAATAACACTAACAGGTACAATACAACTAATCAACCACAGTGTGCACACAGTCCACACAGTCATCAGAGGAGGTCTAATGAGGTCAAATACATGAAAACACCTGTGTGGGTGGACTATGGGTGTGCAGCCCTTTAAAGCAGGGGTCTTCAGTGTTTTTTAAGCCATGGACCCTTTAACTGAGACAGACGGAGCAGGGACCCCCTACTACAACCCCAAATCAGAAAAAGTTGGGACAGTATGAAAAACACAAATAAAAAAATAAAGTAGTGATTTCTAAATGTACTTTGACTTGTATTTCATTGCAGACAATGTGAACACAAAATATTTCATGTTTTGTCTGGTCAACTTAATTTCATTTGTAAATATACATCCTTTCCTGTCATTCAGACCTGCAACACATTCCAAAAAAGGTTGGGACAGGAGCAATTTAGGGCTACTAATCAGGTAAATTGGTTAAATAATGATGTGATTTGAAACAGGTGATGTCAACAGGTGATTGTAATTATGATTTGGTACAAAAGCAGCATCCAAGAAAGATCTAGTCCTTTAGGAGCAAAGATGGGCCGAGGATCGCCAGTTTGCCAACAAATACGTGAGAAAATTATTGAAATGTTTGAAAACAATGTTCCTCAAAGAAAGATAGGAAGACATTTGCTTATTTCACCTTCAACAGTGCATAACATAATTAAAAGATTCAAAGAATGAGGAGGAATTTCAGTGCGTAAAGGACAAGGGTGCAAGCCTAAGCTGAACAACCGTGATCTCCGATTCCTCAGGCGGCACTGCATCAAGAATTGTCATTCATCTATAAGCGATATCACCACATGGGTTCAGGACTACTTTGGCAAACCTTTGTCAAGTACCACAATACGTAGTTACATCCACAAATGCCAGCTAAAACTGTACTGTGCCAAAAGGAAGCCCTATGTTAACAGTGTCCAGAAGCGCCGTCGACTTCTCTGGGCTCGGAGGCATCTGGGATGGACCATCACACAGTGGAAATGTGTACTGTGGTCAGATGAATTAGTATTTCAGGTATTTTTTGGGAGAAATGGACGCTGTGTGCTTCGGACCAAAGAAGAAAAGGATCATCCAGACTGTTACCAGCAACAAGTCCAAAAGCCAGGGTCTGTCATGGTATGGGTTTGTGTCAGTGCCCTTGGCAAAGGTAACTTGCACTTCTGTGATGGCACCATTAATGCTGAAAAGTACATAGAGATTTTGGAGCACAATATGCTGCCTTCAAGATATATTTCAACAAGATAATGCAAAACCACATTACAAAGTCCTGGCTGCGGAGGAAGAGGATACGGGTACTTGACTGGCCTGCCTGCAGTCCCGACCTGTCTCCAATAGAGAATGTGTGCCGCATTTTGAAGCGCAAAATGCGACAATGAAGACCCCATACTGTTGCCCACCTTAAGACTTGTTTGCAGCAAGAATGGGACACTTCATCACTTGGTCTTCAGTCCCTAAACGTCTTTTAAGTGTTGTGAAAAGGAATGGCAACATTACAAAGTGGTAAATGCTTTACTGTTCCAACTTTTTTTGAAATGTGTTGCAAGAACCAAAATAGGAATTTAGTTTTTGTTTGTGGTGATGGCGCAGTGGTTAGAACACATACCTTTGGTGTAGGAGACCTGGGTTCGATTCCCACCATGATCCATCAACCAATGTGTCCCTGAGCAAGACACTTAACCCCTAGTTGCTCCAGAGGCGTGCGACCTCTGATATATATAGCAATTGTAAGTCGCTTTGGATAAAAGCGTCAGCTAAATGACATGTAATGTAATAAAAAATCATGAGGAACACATTAAATTATGTGCTGTTGTATTGCCTGCAATTAAATACAAGTCAAAGTACATTTAGAAATCACTACTTTATTTTTTTATTTGTGTTTTCCATACTGTCCCAACTTTTTCTGATTTGGGGTTGTGCATATATTGTATAAAATTAAGTTGCATATGGAACTGGGCCTGCAATAACATGTGGGCGGCCCCATAGAATACTAAGCTGTTAAAATAATAATTGTTGGCAAGATTTTATATATCATGTTTTAATTTTAGACATACTTATGGCACAGTGAATCCTTAGGGTGAACTGTATCTGTGGATGGCTATCTTAGTGATTACCTTACCTATGGGCCAGTATGCCTATCATTAATGGTTTTTTTCACAAATAAATGTTCACGTTGAGACATTTTAACTTTTGTATAAAACATTCAAAAATTGAATAACTTTGTGGGCCCCCCTGCAGTAATTCTGAGGACCCCCTGTTGAAGGTCTCTGCTTTGAAGTATTAGTTGTCCTGATTGATGCAGATGCAGTAGTAAAATGGTGGTTACTGTAGTTGTGTCTGTTGTGGTCTACCTTGTTATGACGTGACAATACACCTGCCTCACCAATCATGAATGACAGCAATGCCGACAACCCTTGTCACTACCTGGAACTCGCCTTCAGTATCAGCTCCTGAGCAGTGCCCAAATAAACAGCAGGTCCAGGAACTTGTCTCCAAAGCGGGCAGTGAACAGGGGAAACAACAACAGAACCAGTGACATGTGATATTTCAGTAAGTTCCTGCAGTGGAAAAAGCCTGATGGTGACACTACACTTCATTAGTATCCATACCACATTTCACAGCAAAATGGCCAGTACTTGTCCAGATAACTTGATCTGGGACAAAGTCTTGGATAGACAAAATGAACATCTGATTGACATGCTTTGGAAAGACTGCCTTGCACTTGGCTATTCTCTATGGCATTACCACATTCTAGCACTGGTGAGACTCATTATTTGTCATTTGCCTAATTTCTCACTTTACTTTTTTACAAGTAGCATTTTCCTATAAACCGAAGAGAAAAAAACATTACCTCCAATTCGTAAAAGTTAAACTATTGTTGACTAAGGGTTGGAACGTCAGCACATCAGTTCTACTTCATCACTTATAGGTGGTTTGCACACAAGACAATAGGACATCAAAGACTTGCTGCTGGTTTATTTATTTCCTAGTCTGTGCAGATACAATAGAGCATACAACACACTGCAGCACGCTGCTATGAGATTGCAGTATATCAGCTATCACGCTGCTGCAAGTGGATTGGTTACCTGCTGCGGAAAGGTTACGAGAGGAGTGGAACATTAGCAGAAGGGAAGTGCAGAAACAAAACACATCTTAAACCATAAAGGGCTCTGGCGAAGGCTCATTCATTCTTTTTGAAAAACTCATTTAATGTAATGTTAGCCAGACTAGAAGATGGCTATGGAGTGAAGGTAAGGGCAAAAGTGTTTCAAAGGGAGGATGGCGAGGCTTTAATGTTGACTCTTGTCCTCATAGATGCTCATATATCTGCCTTTTTCAGGTGTTGATGCCTGGCAGCAAAAGAGCTATAGAGGTGGATGAGGTGGAGGATCTTTCCCAGCTGGAGTGAGTTCACACACACACACACACACACACACACACACACACACACACACACACACACACACACACACACACACACACACACACACACACACACACACACACACACACACACACACACACACACACACACACAGACACACACACACACACTACAGTATAAATATGCACTTTTCAACCTGTTGCCTAATGTTCTTAGAGAGGTGTGCGAGAGCTCTGTGCTTCTGAATCTGAAGAAGAGGTTCCACCGTGACTGTATTTATGTAAGTCTCATTACTGACCTCACACTATGATCTTAATCATTTTAAAGTGGGCAAAACATTCAGTCTTTTACTTCCATGCTGTTACTGGAATTTTATGTTAAAGCTATACTGCGCAACTATTTTATATAAATGAATGTCCGTTACATTCAAGCAATTGCCAAATAAGGTGATACAAAGCTAATTAAGCCTAACAGCTGGAGGCAGAAAAAAAGTTTGCAAAACAACTGAGCAAGCTCCAGAAAGACTACTAAAGGGGAACCTTGAGTTAAGATTTATTTTATTCTAAGTTAGATATGTAATGAGAGAAAATAGTGGTGATCATCTTTTTAGATGAAAAACAACAATAAAAAAAAAATCAAATCACAGATAAATAATAGTGCGCTACGGCAACTCAACAGCTATCAGTATTGCAGATACTTGTTATCTATGCTAAGATTGCTGAGATTTGCCCCAGACTTGCCCCCCCCCCTTACTAAATAATTATTTTTAGTTTACTTATTCTCTGAATGACTGGATTTTCTTTATTTCCAGACTTACATTGGAAACATGCTGCTGTCCATTAACCCCTTCACGCCCCTTAACATCTACACAGAGGAGCTGAGACAGAGATACCAGGGCAAAGAGCAGCACAGAAACTCACCGTGAGCTAACAACTCCCACACTGCTGTGCATCATTCTGCTCTCTCTTATTGTACTTTTAATTACAACTGGCAGCATGTGTCTCACAAAAGGTTTCAGTCCCTTCAAAACATCTGTCCACCTTACGTTTTTCATTTGTTTTTTATTGCTAATGTTTGACTTTCTGTTGTTCTCTGCGTCAGCCATGTGTATGCCATAGCCGACGCTGCTTTCAGTCAGTCTCAAGCCTCCACACAGGAACAGTGCATCATAATAAGGTACTGACACCAACTTCATCATGTATTGTCTATTTCTGTTCAGTTTTTGTCAAATTCTGGGTTTTATCTTTCTGCCTCAGGTTTTAAACAAACAACCTGCGCTTTTCCATCATCTGTAATTTAGACTGATACATATTATTTGAAATGATAAGGCTGCTCTTTTCTGTATTTTTTCTTATGGCCAAAAAAAAACAATGAAAATACTAAAACGATATCAACTTTATAATAATAAACTTTTTTTCTATAGGACTTTTCTTAACAAGCTTACAAAAAAACAACAATTAAGTACAATACAAGAAACAGAGGTATCATAAAACAGAGAAAACAAATAAAAAATGATGTATGCATACATATATACATACACACAGGGCTTTAAATTGACACCCGCCAGATGCCGGTAAAAACTAACTTTGGCTGGTAAAATTGTAAAGTTACTAGCCAGTTTGTCCGGTGATGAATGAAGCGAATAACACTACGTCTGTTTGAATCTGTAGGCTGCCAGATTGGTCTGTTTTCCTCCAAGACATTTTGGCGGTTTTGTGTGTTTGGATGGAAACGTAATCTTTATCTGGCAACACTGCTTATAGTACTAATCCTACATTACCCATGAACACCATGTTGGCTACGTGCCTAGCGTGTGGTATCGATGAATTAAGTTATTCAAATTTGTTGAAATTAGTAATAATTTGGCTAGTGGAAAATCTGATTGGCTAGTAACTTCAAAAATGTACTAGCCATGTTGGCTAGTGATTAAAAAAAGTTAACGTATAGCCCTGCATACACATATATACATACACACATACATATATACATACACTTATACACATACACACATACATGCACACGCACATGTACATATACACAGACATACATTAAATATTATGTACAGTATATGTGTATATTATCTCGTTGATTTTTTCATTTTTTATTTTTGGAGCTTGTTAAGCACTTTGGTCAACTACGGTTGTTTTTAAACATGCTATATAAATAAAATTGAACTTGAACTTAAATGGGCAAGGCAGGGCGGGATGATAAAACCCAACAGCACATTCCATCCATCCATCCATCCATCGTCGTCCGCTTATCCGTGGTCGGGTCGCGGGGGGAGCAGCTCCAGCAGGGGACCCCAAACTTCCCTTTCCCGAGCCACATTAACCAGCTCTGACTGGGGGATCCCGAGGCGTTCCCAGGCCAGGTTGGAGATGTAATCCCTCCACCTAGTCCTGGGTCTTCCCCGAGGCCTCCTCCCAGCTGGACGTGCCTGGAACACCTCCCTAGGGAGGCGCCCAGGGGGCATCCTTACCAGATGCCCGAACCACCTCAACTGGCTCCTTTCGACGTGAAGGAGCAGCGGCTCTACTCCGAGCTCCTCACGGATGACTGAGCTTCTCACCCTATCTCTAAGGGAGACGCCAGCCACCCTCCTGAGGAAACCCATTTCGGCCGCTTGTACCCTGGATCTCGTTCTTTCGGTCATGACCCAACCTTCATGACCATAGGTGAGGGTAGGAACGAAAACTGACCGGTAGATCGAGAGCTTTGCCTTCCGGCTCAGCTCTCTTTTCGTCACAATGGTGCGATAAACGGAATGTAATACCGCCCACGCTGCGCCGATTCTCCGACCAATCTCCCGCTCCATTGTCCCCTCACTCGCGAACAAGACCCCAAGGTACTTAAACTCCTTCACTTGGGGTAAGGACTCATTCCCTACCTGGAGAAGGCACTCCATCGGTTTCCTGCTGAGAACCATGGCCTCAGATTTAGAGGTGCTGATCCTCATCACAGCCGCTTCACACTCGGCTGCAAACCGATCCAGTGAGTGCTGAAGGTCACAGGCCGATGATGCCATCAGGACCACATCATCTGCAAAGAGCAGCGATGAGATCCCGAGCCCACCGAACTGCAACCCCTCCCTACCACGACTACGCCTCGATATCCTGTCCATAAATACTACGAACAGGATTGGTGACAAAGCGCAGCCCTGGCGGAGGCCAACCCTCACCTGAAACGTGTCCGACTTACTGCCGAGAACCCGGACACAGCTCTCGCTTTGGTCATACAGAGATTGGATGGCCCTGAGAAGGGACCCCCTCACCCCATACTCCCGCAGCACCTCCCACAATGTCTCCCGGGGGACCCGGTCATATGCCTTCTCCAGATCCACAAAACACATGTAGACTGGATGGGCATACTCCCAGGCTCCCTCCAGGATCCTTGCTAGAGTAAAGAGCTGATCCGTTGTTCCACGCCCAGGACAGAATCCGCATTGTTCCTCTTCAACCTGAGGTTCGACTATCGGCCGAACCCTCCTTTCCAGCACCTTGGAGTAGACTTTACCAGGGAGGCTAAGAAGTGTGATACCCCTGTAATGGGTACACACCCTCTTGTCCCCCTTTTTGAAGAGGGGAACCACCACCCCGGTCTGCCACTCCTTTGGCACTGTCCCAGACTTCCACGCAATGTTGAGTAGGCGTGTCAACCAAGACAGCCCCTCCACACCCAGAGCTTTCAGCATTTCTGGACGGATCTCATCAATCCCTGGGGCTTTGCCATTATGGAGTTGTTTGACTACCTCTGTGACCTCCACCAGGGAAATTGACGACAATCCCCCGTCATCCTCCAGCTCTGCCTCTAACAAAGAGGGCGCATCAGCTGGATTTAGGAGTTCCTCAAAGTGCTCCTTCCACCGCCCTATTACCTCCTCAGTTGAGGTCAACAGCGTCCCATCCTTACTGTACACAGCTTGGATGGTTCCCCGCTTCCCCCTTCTGAGGTGGCGGACAGTTTTCCAGAAGCGCCTTGGTGCCGACCGAAAGTCCTTCTCCATGTCTTCTCCGAACTTCTCCCACACCCGCTGCTTTGCCTCTTTCACGGCAAAGGCTGCAGTCCTTCGGGCCCTTCGGTACCTTGCAACCGCCTCCGGAGTCCTCTGGGATAACATATCCCGGAAAGACTCCTTCTTCAGTCGGACGGCTTCCCTGACCACCGGTGTCCACCACGGTGTTCGAGGGTTACCGCCCCTTGAGGCACCTAAGACCCTAAGACCACAGCTCCCTGCCGCAGCTTCAGCAATATAAACTTTGAACATTGTCCACTCAGGTTCAATGCCCCCAGCCTCCACAGGGATGCACGAAAAGCTCCGCCGGAGGTGTGAGTTGAAGGTCTGTCGGACAGGAGCTTCCTCCAGACGTTCCCAATTTACCCGCACCACCCGTTTGGGCTTACCAGGTCTGTCCAGAGTCTTCCCCCACCCCCTGACCCAACTCACCACCAGATGGTGATCAGTTGACAGCTCCGCCCCTCTCTTTACCCGAGTGTCCAAAACATACGGCCTCAGATCAGATGAAACGATTATAAAATCGATCATTGACCTTCGGCCTAGGGTGCTCTGGTACCAAGTACACTTATGAGCATCCCTATGTTCGAACATGGTGTTTGTTATAGACAATCCATGACTAGCACAGAAGTCCAATAACAGACAACCACTCTGGTTTAGATCAGGGAGGCCGTTCCTCCCAATCACGCCTCTCCATGTGTCTCCGTCATTGCCCACATGTGCGTTGAAGTCCCCCAGCAGAACCATAGCATTCCCCTCCGGAGCCCCATACAGGACTCCATTCAAGGTCTCCAAGAAGGCCGAATACTCTGAACTCTTGTTTGGTGCATATGCACAAACAACAGTCAGAGTTTTCCCCCCAACAACCCGCAGGCGTAGGGAGGCGACCCTCTCGTCCACCGGGGTAAACTCCAACGTTGCGGCGCTCAGCCGGGGACTTGTGAGTATCCCCACACCCGCCTGGCGCCTCACACCCTGGGCAACTCCGGAGAAGAAAAGAGTCCAACCCCTCTCCAGGAGTACGGTTCCAGAACCGAGACTATGCGTAGAGGTAAGCCCCACCAGATCCAACTGGTAGCGCTCCACCTCACGCACAAGTTCCGGCTCCTTCCCCCACAGCGAGGTGACATTCCATGTCCCCAGTGCCAGCCTCTGCTGCCCGGGTCTGGTTTGTCGAGGCCCCTGACCTTCACCACCACCCGTGTGGCAGCGCACCTGACCCCAGCGGTTCCTCCCACAGGTGGTGGGCCCATGGGCTGCCAACAGCACATTAAATATTCAAAAACGCTTTCCTGTAAAAGAAGGTTTTAAGAAGGAATGTAAAAGATGCTAATGATATGGCGTGTCTGACATCAATGTATCTATTATCAAGTAATGTGAGTGTGTCCAAAGCCTGATAGTTCTTATTCTTCTGTGCCATTGAGCTCCATTTTTGTTAAAAACACAGCAATGAGCCACACTGCTGCACTGGCTGACATGTTCCTTCATCACCATGAACACACGCACTGTAATTTATTTTTGACTCATTTCTACACACACCGTCCTGCTGCCACAACTACTCACTAGAGCACCAAATGTGGATCAATCCACCGCTGAAAATAGTTACCAACAAAAGCACAATTTCCTCCTGTTTCAGTAATGTTTGCTTAAATCTCCATCTGCTTTAGAAAATTATTGAGCCTTTTAAAATATATATTTTTGAAACAAGTATATAAAGATATAAAAATTTGCATCTTCAGTCGTTGTGTTGTTGGCATCTGTCAGCATTCATTAGTATGGGCTAAATGCTAATGCCGGCATACTAACTGATAATAAAAATAAGCATGTAGCTCAAAGCCTCGCTTGATGGTGTTTTAAGCCCCCAACGTCTCCTTCCAGGCAGCGCTGCAACCGTCGACTTCAAGGCACCTAACCCTAACCTTAGAAACAGCTTTTTTATAACCAAACCAGTTTTTTTTTAAAGAGGTTCTTTAAGTGTTTTATTCACCAGTGGTCCCCTTGTGCCCGTGCCCTTTGCGTTTTAACCCAAACCTAACCATAACCCTAACCATAACCATTGCCTAATCCAGTGCCTGGAAGAAGACGTTGGGGGCTTAGAACACCGATAAACCAACGCCTCACAGAGCTGCTAGCATCCCTGTAGACATTTTTTCATATTTCATCAACCATGAACCGCAGCAAGGACCTTTGTTGCATGTCATCTGAATTTTAAGCTGCGTCATATATCAGGTGATTTTTATTTCTTGTGTAGTGGCCAGAGTGGTTCAGGGAAGACTGAAGCTACCAAGCTGATAGTCCACTACCTCAGCTCCATGTATCAGGGCAGAAACGACAACCTGCGACAGGTAATTAACTGTGGAAAACATAAAGGAACACCTTCGTTAATGTAAGATTTGATCAGTTAGCAACACTGACAACCATTAGCGGGTGCATCTTTCAGTCCTCCACACCCTTTTGCCTTTGATTCGCTTTCTTTCTCTTCCAGCCAATGGAGGTCTTTCCCATCCTGGAGAGTTTCGGGAATGCCAAGACCATCCTCAACGACAACTCCAGCCGCTTTGGCAAGTACCTCCACATCCACATTCTCCAGTGAGTCCACCTGATGTTACAAATATCCTTAAAGGTGCTCTAAGCGATGTTGGGTGATGTGACTTCTTGTTGACGTTTGAAGGCTATCACGCCCCTCCCTCTTCCTCATCCCGTCCCTTTTCCCTCCCTTCTGCACACTACCCCACCCCCCAACCCCCACCCCCAAATCCTTCTTGTCGGTTATTGGCTGGAACACTGTTTGTTATGTTTTGTGGTGCAGGTTGGCGCAGTTTGTTTTTATTGCCATTTGTGGAGCCTGGGCTGTCTACAGAGACCATGCTTTTTTACAGTGTGTTCAGGGGACAGGCAGCTAGAGGATAGTGAGGAGATGTTTGCTGTATGTGACAAAAAAATGTTATAGCCTAAAAAACGTGTGGCATCGCTTAGAGCACTTTTAATGTTTCACCATATCTTGCTCCCCTTGATGAAAGATTGGTTACAGCTGTTTTAATTGTCAACTGTCTCTCATCTTGGTTGACAGTGGAGTTGTTGTAGGGACCTCGTTGTCCAAATATCTCCTTGAGAAGTCCAGGGTTGTCTTTCAGGTGAGGACATTGAGTGAGGTGTGCTGTGTGTTCAAACATTACATTTACTGGAGAGGCATATTTCATCAGGTTCAAATCTATCACAAGACACATTTGTGAGGGGAAAAAAACACACCTACTTTGCTTTGGCACCTACAGCGTGAATAGCTGCTAGACAATTTGTCACTGCTATGCTTGTGTGATCGGCTTATTGTCTAATATATCACATTTGGCTCGCTTGTGTTGGCTTGTAGGAAAAAGTCTTTTACTGGTTGAGTGTTTTTGCTTCTTGGAAAATTAACGGTCTGGAGGCTCAGCTTTCCCAGCTTGATAGAGGATACCTCCATCTATAAAACTCATCAAATAGCTTTTCAATCCCCAGTTATCAGCCGTGCTAGCGACATGGCTCCAGGTATAAAAATGTTAGTTGGTCGGTCTGTCCACCACTGTGGTCCATAATTAAATCTTAGCAAATGTCAAATGGAAGGCAGTGGAATTTTGCACAGACAATCATGAGCCCCAGAAGTGGAATTACAATGACTTGGGTGATCCCTTAACTTTTCCTCTAGCGCCACCAGCAGGTCAAACAATTCAGTTATCAAGTGTAATATCTCTACACCATGAGGTTGACTTTTTTGGTTTTGGATGAAGTAACTCAACAACTGTTTGGTACAGACAGTCATGGTTCCCAGAGGATGAATCTGAATGACACTGGTGATCCCCTGACTTTTTCTCTAGGTAGCATTTTTTTGGTTCTGAGTAAAATGTCTTGACAAATATTTGATGGATTGCCATTGAATTTGGTTCAGATGTTCATGATCCCCACAGGATACATTCTGATAACTTTAATGACCCCCTGACTTTTTCTCTGGTACCATCATCAGGACAACATTGTAATTTTCCCAATAGTTTGGGTTATGACCAAATACCTAAAAAAACTAAAGACATTCTTGAGACAAACTTATACACTAAACTAAATGGTGACTATCAAAATGTTAACATTGTCATTGTGAGCATGATAGCATGTTGTTGTTTGCTTTAAGTTCCAATCGAAACTGTGCCTTATTAAAGCATCATAGAATCTAATCTTGTTTCTTTGTTACATTTAATTATAATTATTTTTTACATTCTTTTCTACTGGTGTGGAGTGTAACTAAGTGAACAATACAGCCAGTGATTTGTATGTGGCAGTGTTTCAGCTTCTGGCAAAGTAGTCTATGCTGTCAGTAATGAACTCAGTTGATGTCACCGTGTTGTTCTTGTCTCAAATCCCTTGTAGGCCAATGAGGAGAGGAACTACCATGTGTTCTATGAGCTGCTGGCAGGTATGAACGACTGGGACAAACAGGAGGTCTACCTGCAAGGAGCCGAGACCTATTACTACCTAAACCAAGTACAGTACATCACAGATCAATGAACAGAGAACTATTCTCTATCTCTGGTTTTAGTAATGTTTTCCCTTTCCTCTTTACACATTATGCATGTTACACATTTATTTTGTCTCCGTGTTGCTCTAGGGTGGTGCCTGTGAATTGAAGGGGAAGCAGGACAAGCAGGACTTCCAGCTTTTGGTTCATTGCTTTGAGACCATCGGCCTGCATGCTGACCAGATTTCCACCGTCTGGGCCATCCTCTCCTCCATCCTGCAGCTTGGCAACGTCTGCTTTAGCTCATACGAGGTGTGTGTGTGTGTGTGTGTGTGTGTGGGTGGGGGATAAGAGTGAAAATAACACTAATCAGACATCCCTCAGACATGATATCATACATCCGTTGGTGTTTTTGCTTCAGAGCGAGTCATTCGAGGTGGCTCGTATCTTAAGCGAGACTGAGACCAGGAGGGTTGGCTCCTTGTTGCAGATTTCCTCCGAGGCCCTGCAGACCGTCATCACTCACAGAGTCACAGTCAGTAGCCTTCCATTCACCAGTCATGCCTCCTGCTGAGTTATCATCCATATTTTCTGTGTGTGTGCACAATGATAAGCCTTCTCGTCCACAGGAGACAACATACGACAGGATTTACTGCCCTCTGTCTGTGGAAAGTGCCATAGAATCCAGGTAAGAAACTATCCTTAAAATGTTGACTAGATGACAGACTGGATGTAAGCACAACTAGCAGACAAGTCTCTGAAACCAAAATATAAATAAATCACTTGGAATCACTTGTTTCCTGCCATTTGTCCATCCATATATTGATCCAGCCTGTGTCCTCCCAAACCATGTCCTCTAGCTCGGAGATCTTCAACAGGGGGTCTGGGACCCTTAAGGGGTCCTCAGAATTAATGTTTTTTACAAAAATGTAAATGTCTGAACATCAGCCTATTTGTGAAAAGATACAATATAAGATACAATAAATAAGGATTCACTGTGCCACATGTTTGATTAACATTAAAACGATTTATAAAATCATGCAAACAATTATTATTTTAACAGCTTTGTATTCTATGCACTAAAAAGGTGTATAAAGGCTTTAGGCCGCCCTACACGTTACTGTAGGCCCAGTTTAATATGCATCTTAATTTTATACAATATATGTAGTAGGGGGTCTCTGCTCCGTCTCTCTCAGTTAAGGGGTCCTTGGCTTAAAAAAACCTTGAAGACCCCTGCTCTAGCTCTTCCTGGGTCATCGTGAGAGGCTCCCAGGTCAAATAGGATATGTAATCACTATAGTCTGTGTTCTGGGTTTGCCTATCATCTCCCTTCCAGCTGGATGTACCTGGATTACCTCCACTAGGAGCCACCTAGGAGGCCTAACAACCAAACAACTTTTCACGATTACAAGAATTTCAGGCTTGCACCCAAACACAGAAGAAGAGATGAGGAGGTAGCAGGGAGAGTTTCAATGATTTAATGATGAAAATAACCTTACAGTCCAAATAAAGCAGGCAGGAAATCCAAAAACAGGAAACCGGGAAAAAATGTAACTTTAATCATCACACACATGCAGTGAAATTGAATTACTGCATTCAACCCATCCTAAGTAGTAGGAGCAGTTGACTGCTATACATACAGCAACTTCAGTGTCTTGCTCAGGGACACTTGTGGGACATGTGACCGGAGGAATCGGTATCAGACTGCCAATCTGTGGTTGAGTGGGCGACCACTGTACCTCCGAGCCACAAGTCCCTCCAAAACAGGAACACTAGAAAACTGAACACTAGAAACAGTCAGAACTACTAAACACAAGATACGATGACGGGCTGACACCAGACAAAGGGAGCACACAGACTGAATACACAAGGCAACAAGGGTTTTAACGTGAGACAGGTGACATGGGCTGACGAACAGGTACAATACATCAGGACGGGGCAGGCTCTGGGACTTTCCCAATTCCTAGTTGGGGATCCCCAATTCGTCTCCTCGCTTCCCTTCCTGGCGTCTTTGTCCCGCCCACAGGAGATTCAAGGCGAGGAGTCGAAGAAGAGACTCAAGGAGAGAGGAGTTGAGGAAGAGGCTCAAGTACAGAGGAGTCGAGGGAGAGACTCAAGTGCTGCATCTCATTTCACTTATTTGATAGCTCCTTGACTCTTCGGTCCTCAGCTGAACCGGAAGTGGTTCTGTCCCTCCTCAGTGAAGGCCGTCTCAAAGCTCTTATTTCTGCCCCGAGGAGCGAGCATCGAGGAGGGATCATTGAGGAGCTATAGGCGAGGATACACAAGAGCAGCCTTCCTGGAAGCCGTGCCGCTGAAGGAGTTGCTAACTCCACCCGAACAGCTGATGTATTCATGTGACGTATTCATCTCTCTAAAACACATTTGCTCGTTTCCTCTCTCCTTTGACGATTCTCTCCCGTGCCTCCTCGGTGGGAGGGACTAAGATGCGAGAAAGGGAGGCAAGTGGAGGAGTCGAGGAGGCAATTTTAGCGACATGAGAAGCCCCTAAGGAGAGAGGAGTTGAGGAAGAGACTCCAGGACAGAGGAGTCAAGGAGGTACAATTTCGGTAATTGGGAAAGGCCCAATCACAAAGGCAGGAAAACACACACACAACAGGAAGGACTTTCAAAGTCCACAACCCTGGTTTGTAACAAAGGTTTTTTCTGTAAAACATTTGCATTTAAAGGTACCCCTCCTCCTTATCCTCTCTTGCAGAGATGCCATTGCCAAAGCCTTGTACTCAGTGCTGTTTGACTGGCTGTTGGAGCAGATCAATGACTGGCTGAGCCCCACAGAGATGGACAGTACAGTGGGCGTAGTCGACATCTACGGGTTTGAGGTTGGTATTCTGCACCATGTATCAAGGCTAAGTACTTACCAGAGCGGCACAGGTTCGATTCCAGCCTGGGGCCTTTGCTGCCCTCTTTCTCTCCCCTACCTCTCCTGTCTCTCTACAAGCAGTGGTGGAAGAAGTATTCAGATCCTTTACTTAAGTAAAAGTACTAATACCAGACTGTAAAAATACTTTGGTACAAGTAAAAGTCATGCATTGAAAATGCTACTTAAGTAAAAGCATGTATCTTAATGTGTAAAGTAACTAGAAAGTAAAGCTGTCAGATGAATGTAGTGGAGTAAAAAAATACAATATTTCTCTCTTAAATGTGGCGGAGTAGAAGTAGAAAGTGGCATGAAAAGAAAAGACTCAAGTAAAGAACAATTACCTCAAATGTATACTTAAGTACAGTACTTGAGTAAATGTACTTGGTTACTTTCCACCACTGTCTACAAGCTATCACTATCCATTAAAAAATACCATAAATAAATAATGTCACAGTACTTCTGTGTTTTTCTGCAGGACCTGGGAGTGAACAGCTTTGAGCAGCTGTGTATCAACTTTGCCAATGAGCAGCTGCAGCACTTTGTCAACAAGGCAGTGATCTCCCAGGAGCAGGTCAGTGGGCTGTGTGCTATAGATCCATGAAGACCAACCGAGCCTCAAGATACTACTTTTATAAGCTGTGACTAATGGCTTCATCAAGAGTTGCCAAGTCATGTACTATTATCCTATACTAGAGCTGTAATCGGACCTTAAAAGTTAGGCCCGATTTTGATTGACAGCTTTTTATTCAAATGTGCGCACGCACACAGCTCTTTTGCCTTTTGTCAAGAATGAGTAATAATTTTTTTAACATAATTTATTTATGACTAACATAGGCTATAGGCCACTTGGAAGTTGGAACAAAGAAATAAAATAAGTTCTCCAGAGGCCAGCCTCTGTTTCACTTCCTCCGCATCCATTTTTGATGCTTTTAATTGAAACACATCACCTGACTGCTTATTTACCGCACAGCCCAGAGCGCAACCCCAGCCCGAGCCCGTGTAAATTGATAGAAATTAAGACCGAACCTGTCGCGTCCCATCGAGTTCTGGCAAAGATCTTCAGCTCTACAGTTATATGACATTTCTAAGAACAACTTTTGGGTTGCCAGGTTGTGAAAAGTCCCTTTGAACCGCATTCTCCTCCAGACACTCAGCTTTGTCTTTGTAGCTAGTTAACTATTAGGAAGACTCCTCCAATGGGTCGTTATTATTATTATCGTTACTTATTAACATTTACAATGGATTAGTCTAAGAAACCTTTATTAATTACTTTTGATAAATATGTGTATTTGCTTGAGAAATGAGAAGATAAATACTAATCATAAGTATGGAGCTGGAGCAGACTTGAGCAGGAGTGAGAAGCTAGCCTGGCTCTCCCTAAAATTCAAAAATACACCTCAACTCACAAATGAACATGCTGTTTCTTGTTTGGCCTGTACACAAACAGGCTGGGTTTTAGGCTGGGTTATGTGCTGCAACTATTTCTTGGTGAACACCAGCTGGGCGCTGTGACTGTGCAGCTTCCCAGAGTCTTGTCATCATAGTGAAGTTGCCAGGTTTGGTCCCTTTGTGCCTGTACTACGACCAATACCAAAACCGGTACACAAAATAGTTCCAGCATATAATTCACTTCATTCAATTTATTTTTTGATTCCCTTTATGTGTGCATTAAACCAACGAGATGCAAAATGTTAGCAAATCACTCTTAAAGGTGTTGGTAGCCGTATTTCTGAACTTGGGACAGAGCTAGGCTAACTGTTTCCCCCTGCTTCCAGTCTTTATGCTAAGCTAAGCTACGAATCCAGCTCTGACACTGATATGGTTCACTCTGGGAAAGAATGCAAATAAGGATATTTTAAATCTATAATTTCAGATGAATTACTTTTGCTTTTGGCTTATTAGAAAGTGAGAAACATGTGAACCTTTATTAATGACCTTATCAAACTTGTAATTGCAGGATTGATTTTTTTTATTAGTAAATTAGACCCATTACCTTATAACTAATGACTTATTAACATTTCTAACTGTGAACGTGATGGCTTATTAGAAATTTAGGAAATAATTTCCCCTAAAGTATAACAACTAAGGTCTTATTTATGACTTGATTAATGACTTGACTTTTAATGACTCACCAGTCAAAGCAATTGTTCACAACATGGCAACCCACGGTTTGTCCTTTATAAATGGCTTATAACTGATCTATAAAGCATTAATAAGTGGTTTATTAACACTTTCGGAGGATATTAGTTACAACTTATACACCAGGAACTTTATTATTTTATTAGCTAAAATCAATGTCTTCATTCATAAATACCGTATTTTTCGGACTATAAGTCGCTCCTGAGTATAAGTCGCATCCGTCCAAAAATGCGTCATGATGAATAAAAAAACATATATAAGTTGCACTGGACTATAAGTCGCATTTGTAGCCTACCCCTGAAAACATTAACTGAAAACAACTGAAAAACTGTTAACTGAAATATTAACGGAGAACAGCGGACATACTAGTTTTTTGTTATCTAATGAGTGGACACTTGCAAGCAGGATCCGTAAAGTTCAGCTAAGGCATACTAGCATTGGATGTAAACACTGAGTATAAACACAGCCATGAATTAGCGTGGAATGTTGAATGGTCGGCATTTAACAGTCACAATCTCCACCAGCAGTTAGCAGAAGTTGGCACGCCATTTCTGCACCAGTCCGTGTTAACACAGCCCACCTCCACGGGCCGGCAAGAGCAGCCTGGTAGCTGGATAGTCCTGGTGCAGGTACACTGTTGTTCAGCCATGTTTCCACAAAAAACACAGCAGTCTCTGAACTCCCGTTGGGAGTTTTGTTGAAGTTGGATGTAGTCCAGTTTGTTGTCTAATGAGCGGACACTTGCAAGCAGGATCCGTAAAGTTCAGCTAACGCATACTAGCATTAGATGTAGCTAAACACCGAGTATAAACACAGTCGTGAATTAGCGTGGAATGTCAAATGGTCGGCATTTAACAGTCACAAGCTCCACCAGCAGTTAGCAGTAGTTGGATTTCATTTCTGCACCAGTCTGTGTTAACACAGCCCACCTCCACGGGCCGGCAAGAGCAGCCTGGTAGCTGGATAGTCCTGGTGCAGGTACACTGTTGTTCAGCCATGTTTCCACAAAAACACGGCTGTCTCTGAAGTTGGATGTAGCTAGTCCAGTTTGTTGTTTAATGAGTGGAAACTTGCAAGCAGGATGGATGGGACAGGTGGCCGGCTAGCATTAGCTCGCTCTGGATGTGCCTTTTGCCCATTTAGCGGCATTGGCTGAGGTCTCCAGCTGGTCTCGGTAACAGGCGAGGCTTGCGAAGTATGTCGAGTATTCCTTCTGTAATAACGTTTCCTGCATATTTTCCAATCTGTACCAATGTATGTTAATACATCCATGAGAACAGTGGACATACTGATCTGATGTGCGTCTTCTTCTTTACTGCTCTAAATAGTGGTTGCTTGTGGCGATACAGGAAGTTGTGCTGTTGCCAGGGGTAGGCTACAGGAGCACTGAGCAGCATAGAGCGCCCTCTCGCGGCTGTAGACGGTAATGTTTTCTCTTGGTTAATTTCTCATGGTTCATGTCAAATTAATTATAATAAATTATAATTATTATAATTATTATAATAAAAAATACGGTATGTTCTCATTGGTGTAAAATGACCTCTGCCAATGATCTGACTTATCCTCGTAAGAGAAGAATTTCTTATCTGTATTTACATTGGACGGGCAAGTCCAAGGAGGCTTCCATGTTGTTCCGCCAGTTTGAAAAACTATAATCGCTGAGAGGGACATACAGCACTAGCCTACCTGTCTAGCTAATCCACAATGCGTTTTGGTTCAGAGTCAGCGTCACATGACTGAAATAGCTGACATGGAGAAGGAGATCAGTGAGAGGCGCTTGTCACTGCCCCAGCAAATTTGAAAGCCCGTACTGCCCTTTAGTTCGTAATGGAGGATCGTACTTATGCCGAGCCACTGGAGAAGGAATCCTCGTCACTAAAAAAGCGAAAATTGGAAGACATATTGTCATAGCTCCTTGGTACATAACGGCTACCATAGTTGCAACACGCATTTGAAAAGCCAAGGCCCTAGAGAGCACTTTTCGTTTGAATGCAAAATACAATTTCAATGCTAGATGGGAGAAATTTCTACACAGTGTACCTTTAAGGGTGACTTTTTAGAAAGTGGTATCACTGTATTTCTAAGGAATACCCAAAATCACACTGAAAAAGAAGTTAGAAGACATATTGTACGGCAGTTGATTAACACCTCGTCAACAACAGTTCCATAGCTCCCTGTTAACACTTGAGTATGCAGTATTGACCGATAGAGGACTACATGGATTGTCCAAATTAAGAAAGCTAAACTTCTAGTCTTTTTTAATGGTTTGTAATTATATGAGTTTTAGGTTGATAAATTAACAAGGACACACTGTGTCATGGATATGAATCACCTGGTCAAGCCAATGCAGCCACAGCAGTTTTAATACTGGATCTGGTCCAGTCCAATCTGTTCCTGCAGGCAAGGAAACTGCCTGCAGTTTAGATCTGCGCATGTAAACATGTCAAAGTGTGCAGCATACAAGCAAAGAAAGAAATAGCTTCTTTCTTAAAAATCAGGCAATTAGAGCTAAGAACTTATATTCCTTTAACCAAAGAGCACCTTCAATAAACGCCTTCACACACTTACACTGAGTGTAGTCTGCAATGTTACTGTGTGTGTTGCCTGCAGGAGGAGTACAGTGCAGAACAGATCCAGTGGTATCCGATGCCTCTCAAGAACTTACACTCCTGTCTGGAGCTGATCTCCTCCAGACCGCACGGCATACTCCGCATACTGGACGATCAGACCTGCCTCCCCCAGGTACATACACACACACAGACACACACACACACACACACACACACACACACACACACACACACACACACACACACACACACACACACACACCTATGTTTGTGCCGCTATACTAGTGAGGAACCTCACTGACATTTTATTTTAGTAGTAATTTTAAGTAGGGCTGTACCCGAATATTCGAATATTCGTTTGGTGGGTTGGTATTCGATTTGAAAATTTGACATTCGAATATTTGTTGTTTTTTCTTTTTTTGCACAACCTGGCATCCAATCAAACGGTTCTCATTCGCGCTTGAATATGTTCAAATATAAAACTCTCTTTTACAATTTTCTTATAGAGCCTAGCCATTTTAATAGGATGGACAACCCAACCTCATTATACTTAATAATTATATTTGCTTCTTCTTGGACTACTAAATTGTTCCTGCAATGGCAGTGTTCTTTGACTAGAGCGCAGAACAGCGCAGTTTACATGGACAGAAGTGCATGCCTGAGCTTGTATTTTGGGTTAAGCTGCGTTGCTTTGACAGTGTGGAAAATAAAATAATAGAAACAAAATGTATTATCCTTTTTACCCGTTATTATCATATATTTTGCGCTTCAAAATGCGCCACACATTCTCTATTGGAGACAGGTCGGGACTGCAGGCAGGCCAGTCAAGTACCCGTATCCTCTTCCTCCGCAACCAGGACTTTGTAATGTGTGCAGAATGTGGTTTTGCATTATCTTGTTGAAATATGCATGGACGTCCCTGGAAAAGATGTCTTCTTGAAGGCAGCATATTTTGCTCCAAAATCTCTATGTACTTTTCAGCAATAATGGTGCCATCACAGAAGTGCAAGTTACCTTTGCCAAGGGCACTGACACGACCCCATACCATGACAGACCCTGGCTTTTGGACTTGTTGCTGGTAACAGTCTGGATGATCCTTTTCTTCTTTGGTCCGGAGCACACGGCATCCATTTCTCCCAAAAAATTCCTGAAATACTGATTCATCTGACCACAGTACACGTTTCCACTGTGTGATGGTCGATCCCAGATGTCTCCGAGCCCAGAGAAGTCGATGGCGCTTCTGGACACTGTTAACATAGGGCTTCCTTTTGGCACAGTACAGTTTTAACTGGTATTTGTGGCTGTAACTATGTATTGTGGTACTTGACAAAGGTTTGCCAAAGTAGTCCTGAGCCCATGTGGTGATATCGCTTATAGATGAATGACGATTCTTGATGCAGTGCCGCCTGAGGGATCGGAGATCACGGTTGTTCAGCTAAGGCTGCGCCCTTGTCCTTTACACACTGAAATTCCTCCTCATTCCTTGAATCTTTTAATTATGTTATGCACTGTTGAAGGTGAAATAAGCAAATGTTTTCATATCTTTCTTTGAGGAACACTGTTTTTAAACATTTCAATAATTTGCTCACGTATTTGTTAGCAAACTGGCGATCCTCGGCCCATCTTTGCTCGGAGGACTAGACCTTTCTTGGATGCTGCTTTTGTACCAAATCATAATTACAATCACCTGTTGACATCACCTGTTTCAAATCACATCATTATTTAACCAATTTACCTGATTAGTAGCCCTAAATTGCTCCTGTCCCAACCTTTTTTGGAATGTGTTGCAGGTCTGAATGACAGGAAAGGATGTATATTTACAAATTAAATTAAGTTGACCAGACAAAACATGAAATATTTTGTGTTCACATTGTCTGCAATGAAATACAAGTCAAAGTACATTTAGAAATCACTACTTTCTTTTTTTATTTGTGTTTTCCATACTGTCCCAACTTTTTCTGATTTGGGGTTGTAATTCTGAACGTGCAAACGGACAGACACATAGAGATTCCTGCCTTTATTAGAGATAATAATATGTTCAGCCCCCTCTCTCTGAAGCTTCGAATATTCTTTGCTCATTACTACCGAAGCTTCGAAGCTCAAACAATGGTATTCGGACCAGCCCTACTCCGAAGACTAAATGCCTGACCCTAACCCGACCTACTCCTACAATGCAGAAATGTCCTCACCATGATGGGTTACAACTGAAATTGGTCCTCACAAAGATAAAAATACAAGCCTGCCCCCCAGTAAAAAGACACACACACACACACACACACACACACAGAAAATGCAGGAACATACACTAGAAAGACCAAGACTGAGATAGTAACCTGTTACTTTGCCAGGCATTGTGATAAGTTATTAAAAACAGGACAATATATCATTTTCTGACTTTTGACATCCTCTATTAACACTTTGATAAGCAGAGGAAATGCCCTCCTATATTTAATGAAATTGCTTTGCTTACTTATATGACAGTATGCCATGGTTATTAGCATATAACCAGAGATTTTGCTTAAATTCAGAAGTGTTACGACAACATGTTTCTGTTTCGTTCTACATCGGACCTTGAGGGAGTGTAATGGAAAGTAAATGTGTATGTGTTTTCAGTATTGTCAGTATTGTTTTTTTCATCAGGCCACTGATCACACCTTCCTCCAGAAGTGCCACTATCACCACGGGAACAGCCCCTTCTATGCCAAGCCCAAGAACCCACTGCCAGTCTTCACTGTCTATCACTATGCTGGAGCTGTCACTTATCAGGTATCAGGCACAGCTCACAGGGGGGTGGGGGGGGGGGGGGTAAATATTGGATAGGATATAGAACAACACCATTTAATTTTGCTAAATAAAACATCACATAAAATATCACATTCATTTTTAATTTCACTTGTTTTCATTTTAAACAAATTGCCACCATAGATGGTGCCCCCCTGTGCCTGTGCCCCCATTCTTGCCCTGCCCCTGAGCTCACTGCTATATACAGCAGATCTGTCAAACAGCAGCCAGTGCTGCAAGAACAATTGTATTAAAAAATAAACTCTTTGACTCTTTTTCCTAGGTTCATAATTTCCTGAATAAGAACCACGACCAGTTCAGGACAGAAGTGGTAGAGCTTTTTGCCAGGAGTCGGCTAAAGGTAAACCAACTGGCATTAGACCCATGTAGGGTGCTATCATGGATCTTTTTGCATAGCTTAGCCAAATTTGCATAGCAGCCACAGAGAAAGCCCTTTGCCTGAATTGGTTGAAGCAAGAGATTTTGATTATGTAATCAGATTACACAGGTGTGTGTATCATTCAGTCTTTCAAACGAAATAACACCTTTAGTTAAGTTAGTGCTGTAACAAACTAATAAGACTTATAAACAACAGAGCAATAGGGGACTAATCCACAAACTATAAAATAAACAGATTGAAATGTGAAAAAAACACTTAATACATTAAGTAAAATAAAATAAACCAAGACATAATGTATTGGTATATTTTATTATATTGAAGACAAATCAGAGGTGATTATCTTTACCCTTGTGTTTTCTGGTCTTTTTAACTACCTCATTTTAATTACCCAAAAATAACACGGATGATCCCAAACAACGCGCTTCGCAAGTAACAAAAGATCGGACCTCTACTTTCATTGAACTTTGGGTGTTTTATTCAATTTTTTAGGATTTGAAAAACAAATGTATATGTTTCCAAACAGTATCCTCACTGAACGTTGACATATACCCTTCTGTGATTATTCTCCCTTTAATATTAGTCTAAATAATTCATATGTTCTTTTTTTAACTCAATGATTAGGTATAATTTCCTATAAATGAAGTTTATTGACCATGAATTTCAAAAATAAGTGCAAATCTAGTGGTCATGAGTTGGTGTTAGTAGTGTTTATACATGGTAGTGAAAAGAAGTGTAAAACGGTAAAAAAGTGGCAAAAACATTGAAAAAAGCAACAAAGGTGTCAAAAAAAATGTTGACCCAGGAGGACAACAAGTGCATGGTTGAATGGTGGACAACACAAGGGTTAAGAAAATTGCACTTCCAGGTACGTTAATCAATATGAAATATTCCCAGGAAACCTCTGTTGCTTTCTCAATGTGCTTGTTTTATTAGTTTAGTTTTTATCTACTGCATGACTTTTCTTAAGTTGCCGTGTGCTGAGCTCTCTCATACAGAAATGCATTACATAAAATCAATGATGTTATGTCATAATAGTGACTTCTGTATCTTGTCTTAATACAACAGTCATAATAACTTTTTTGTTTCTTCTCTGGTGTAAAATCTGTATTGCATCGTTTGTTGTAATTAGAAGACTATGACATAATCATGGGAAACAGAAGTTATAATTACAGCATGATGTGTGACATCTTTAGCCTGGAAATCCAGACCCAAATCCGAAAGATTAAGTCTGGCATTGAGTAATGAAAACGGCCCAACTCGAGGGGTGGCACCAAGTGTGCATTTGAAAATCTCACTGCACGCAATTGGATAACACTACGACCAATCGCAACAATACACACGGTGATGTATCCAGAGCCCCATACGGTTAGCTACCAGCGGAGCTAACTGGTAGATTAAACTGTTGTCATCTGTTTAGCTCGCCTCTGGCCCGCCTATATCAGATACACCGATGTGATTGGTGCAGCTCGACTAGATGGGCATAGTTAATGAGCATCATTACTCAATGCCAGAGTGACTCGCTGAGTAAATTACAATTACAAATTACAAAAACAATTAGCAAGCACAAGAAAATGAAATATAAAAGTGTAAATGTTTTATTAGGTGTGTCATTTCTAGTGGTAGTCTAATGATGAGAGTATAATATAGGGCCAGTACCAGTGGTGGAATGTAACTAAGTACATTTATTCAAGTACTGTACTTCAGTACAAATGTTGAGGTACTTGTACTTTACTTGAGTCTTCTCTTTTCATGCCACTTTCTACTTTTACTCTGCCACATTTCAGAGAGAAATATTGTACTTTTTACTCAACTACATTCATCTGACAGCTTTAGTTACTAGTCAGTGTTGTGCGTGAACGAGTTCAAAAGAACGCGTTCATTGAACACGCTCATTTTTTCGTGAACGTTGAACTGAACGCAACACATTTTTTAATAAAGAACTTGAACGTGAATTAGTTCACATTATGTGTCATGAACGGCAGACATCACTGTAAATGAACGTTGGAATTTGTTTTCCATTGAAAACTGAGTGACATCTGTTTTCTCTTTTGAAACGCAACGAGAGAAAGTTCCTCCCTCCTGTATTCTCGCTGGTGCCGCTTAAATCATGTATCACCAGACAGAAATGGTTTTGACATTGTGTGCGCAATGCATTGCGGGCAACGTAGTGTCCGGCTGAGAATAGTTGAATAGCATACTGGCTTCCGCACAACGTTACCCGTGATGAATTGCAGCAGAGCGGGGTAGGCATAGCAACGCCGCGTAGCAGGCAACGACGAGAGCGCGGAGGGCTAGAGGAGCGAGAGAGAGAGAGAGAGACAGACCAAAGACGAGAGTGAGAGAAAGCGCTGCAATTTAAAAAAAAATGGCTAGTGGAAGTGATGGGCACGGAGACGGACACCGATTCTCCTTATGAACATTTAAAACAATTTTACACTCTTGCAAACCAACTGGTCTACCTTGTCTGTACTGCTGCAAGTTTCATCACCTGGTAAGAAACCCACAATTGCAGTGTCATGAGCAAATGTCTACAATGAGCAGCTTCAAAGAACGTATAGTGATTTCTAGCTCGTAGTGTGAAAAAAAGTATTTATTTGAATATCTCACGAAAAAAGTAAAATGAACTGAACTTTGAACTAGTTCAGAATTAAAATTGTGAACTTTGAACGTGAACTGTTCACTTTGAGCATGTATGAACTGAACTTGAACTAGTTCAGAAAAGCTGTGAACTGGCACAACACTGTTACTAGTTACTTTACACATTAAGATTTTTGCACACATAACACATGTAGTTTATAAAATACTAATACTAATTAAACTACCCATAATACAGGTCTACAACTACAGCTGAAGTGTGTGGCCGATTAAACATTTGATTGACAGAACTGTTTTGTTCCAGTTTCTAAAATGGGAGGATTTTTCGACATTGAGTACTTTTACTTTTAATGCTTTACATTTTCCTGGTGATACTTACATACTTTTACTTAAGTAACATTTTCAATGCAGGACTTTTACTTGTAACAGAGTATTTTTACAGTGTGGTATTTGTACTTTTACTGAAGTAAATAACCCAGATAATTCTTCCACCACTGGCCAGTACATAATACAAAATGGATCAGTTTGAAGATATTGCATATATCAACATAAAATATATCAGTGGCTCCAAAAACATACTTACTCATGTGAACTCATTTACCTGTGAATTGGCGTGTTTATCAGATGGTGTCGGTGCTGTTCCGGAAGGTTCAGGATGGTTACATTCAGCAGCGAGAGCTTGGCTGGAGGGGGAAGGGTCTCCGCCAGCTGCCCTCTACTGCTGCTTCCCACTTCCTTCAGTCGCTGAATGAACTCACCGCTCGCCTGGACAGGTACCAACACACAGAGCACACTGATACTAAGCTGTCACCAAATCCAACTGAGTATCACTTGAACAGATTAGAAATATTTTAGTCTATTATCCATGACATTCCACTTCCGGGATGGCTCTGATGCCGCCGAAAATTACGCCGAATGTCCTTTTTTTCGGCCAGATGTCCGTCACCTTTCTCTTCCTTTGGGATGCCGTTCTAAACTCCGGTGGATTTCTGAGGACTCTGGCTAACTGCTCCTTAGATCTCTGCAGGGTAAATCCAGACAGCTAGCTAGACTATCTGTCCAATCTGAGTTTTCTCTCACACGCCAAAAAATAATCTTCCCGATGCTATTTTGCAGCAGCACCGTGGCTCCGTCTGGTGCTTATCGCCGCCCAAGACGATTGTGATTGGTTTAAAGAAATGCCAATAAACCAGAGCACATTTTTCTCCCATCCGGGAATGCTGTGTGGACTAGCCAGACCCTCCTCCCCAGCGCTGTGAAGGAAGGCCTGGCAATGTGAAACTAGAGATGTTCTGATACCATTTTTTTCTTCCTGATAACGATTCCGCTACCTGAACTTGAGTATCGGCCGATACCAAGTACCGACCCGATACCAGTGTGTCATATATTTTATTATGTTTTAACAGCAGTATACTACTGTAGTACTGGAGCACATAAAACCTTTAGACTCGACAACGCCACCTCCTGTTGAGGGTCAGGAGGAACCCTTTAAACCCTTAATAGGTTAATTAATGTGTTGTGTGACCAACTCTGATTTTTCCCCGAACAGGAACAATTAACAGGAGACAAATATTGTACGAAAATAGGTCTTGGTTTTATTACAAAATAAGTTTAAAAGAATCCCAATTAAAAAAGCAGGCGCAGATTAGTAAAATAATAAATTAGACGGAAGATACATTTTGGTCTTACTCTCCTCAAAGTAGGAAGGTCGGGTCAGCACGCACACACCACTCCGGGAGGGACTGTGGGAGACAGAAAGAGGAGACAGAAGACCCAGCACCAACACGGACATGCACTACACACTTATTTCTACACTTTTGCTACAGCATATCATGCAAGATTAGTAGGCAGAGGGCGTACTTCTCTACCTATCCACTCACAGATATCTTCATCTCCACTACTGTCGCGGTTTCTGTCTTGGGGACAGGCTCTATGGGTGGCGTAGGAGCAGCCGGTGCAGGTGGCAGAGTTTCGAGCTGCGTTGCCCTCAGCTCAGTCCTACTAACCCGTCTCACCTTACCAGTGCCATCAGCCTGTGTGATGGTAAATGGCCACCAAGTTCTGTTGGCACTCCAACCACCTTGTAAAGGACTGGAGACCAAATGTCCTGAATCTTTCGAAGCCTTTGGCAGTGATGGTCCTTTAAGTAGACCAACTGTCCCTCTCTGAAGCCAGGATCACATGCGTATTGATTATAATAATAATAATAATAATAATAAATTGAATTTATATAGCGCTTTTCATAGACTCAAAGTCGCTTTACAGGGAAGAATTACAAGTAAGGAAAATACAGCATAACATGAGGAAAGGGGAGGAGAAAAAAAAAGCGACTCCCAAACTATGCTCAGTACAGTACAGAGTACAGTGTGGGAACAGGAAAAAAAACCTCGGCAATAAGCACATACAACACGATTCAACACATGACTTGCAACAGGGGAGGGAAATGGGGGGGAATGGGGGGAATGGGGGGTGGAGGTAACCCAGACATAGGCAAGCACAGAGCCATAGAGATAGTGTCTTTCTCTATCACTCTGGGCAAGCAGCCATCAGAGCAGGCAGAGAAGCGGCGAATAAACAGCGCCAGCGTCCTCTCCGTCCGACCGAATGGCGCTGGTCACAGACCAGCATGTCAGACTTGGGGGTAAAAAAGCGGCGAAGGCGTGGGACGGGGGTATTAGGGGGGAGGGGGGCCTGGTGAGAGTCGCTTAGCCTGGCACCCATTGGGGCCTCAGTCCGCAGGATGTCATAGCGTTAACACAGCAAGTTGCCATGGAGACAACCTTGAATAGGTCCCAAGCAGAGTCAACAATCAGCAGGTGTCTGAGGGAAGTTGGGGAGGAACGCAAGAGTGTCTCTCTGCAATGCTCTTCGAGGGGGATGTGAAGTTCCAGCAGCGGCCTTGGCCGAGGCCAGTGCTGGATAAGGGGGCCGAAAGTTGATAAGATTGGAGTTATTTTGTCTCGGCGCGAGTAGCTGCATTCCTTTACACAGCCACTCTGTTAGTCAATTTCTGGTCAATCTGTCTTTGTAAAAGCGGTGATCTATCCAAGATAATATCCAAATTGCAGTTCATCTCCATGTTGTTATCCATAGTGCAGTTAATAGTCCCAGCTTCAAACACTGACAGCTCTGCCCACTGCTTCAATCATTCCAGGCAGCTTTTTGGGGCTTTGAACAGCTGTCATAGTCTTGTCAAATTTGTCGATAAACCAGGGCAATGCCTATTCCGGTCAGCAAGGGCCTGTTATCATGGTTCTGAATAGGTAGATATCCTCAACGTCCTCCCCGGAAAGAGCCGCCAGACACACGACCCGTCACTTCTCCCACGCGTCCATCGTGTAGAAAGCAGCAAACGTTCCGGCAGGGCGAGCAGGTTCCCCCGAACCCAAGCTCCTCGACGAGAAGATGGTGTCAATTGCGTTGAGAGACCAGTTGATCAAATCCATGGTTTTAGGGTTTGGAGAGCAGTGCTGAGAGAGTCTCTCAAAGAGTTAGACGAGACAAGAGGAGCAAGCAGGGGAGGTGTGGGAGAGGAGAGGAGAGAAAATGCGACCGCCTTCGTTGAGAGCCAAACGAGAATGTTGCTGGCGGTACTCTGCTGTTTCTTCCATATTTCTCCGGGCCAATTTCGTGCCAACTGAAGCCGTTCCTGGTGCTGCTGGATCCACTCATCCCACGAGCTGGTTGTTGCTTCAGATTCTTCTGCCCTCAAGAGAAAGTCCACTGGAAGCTGGGTTGGAGATATGGGGAATGACCAGTAGAATGATGAGTGGAGGTGTTATATGCCCACACCAGCTGAGAGATGTATTTTGGCCACACTTGCTTCTTCTCAGGGGGAAGAGATCTGAGCAGGTCATGGAGTGTCCTGTTAAATCTCTCACACTGGCCGTTTCCTTGTGGGTGGTATGGTGTGGTCCTGGATTTCTGAATCCTGTATAGTTGGCAGAGTTGCCAGACAAGAGCACTCTCAAAATTTCTCCCCTGGTCAGAGTGAATCCTTTGGGCACCCCGAACCGATTGAACCAGCTGTCAACCAAGATCTTTGCTACAGTAACAGCACTTTGGTCCTTAGTTGGCACAGCCTGGGTGTACTTAGAAAAGACGTCAGTCATGACCAAAACATTCTCTCTCTGATCTGTTGCAGGTTCAAGCAGAGTGAAGTCAATGGCGAGCTCTTCCAGCAGCTGACTGGCCAGGAGAGCGCCCTGGTAGGTTTTCACCTTTGGCTGGACAACCTTGGACAGCACACAACGCTGGCAGTTTTGACAGTGCTTCTCTATCTCTGCTCCCATCCCTGGCCAGTAACATCTTTGTCTCGCTAGGTCAGTGGTCCGTCGCACTCCTTGATGCCCATGCTGGTCGTGAAGGCTGTTTAACAGTTCTTGACGGAGGCATGTAGGCAAAAGCAGTTGTACATAGGGCTCACCATGTGGGGCAGTTACACGTCTATAGAGTAGATCACCCTTCTCTAGGATGCGCTGTCCCGCTGCCTCAGTAGATGCTGGACCTCCTTCGGGAATTTTGACCGCTGTTCCTTGTTTGGGGGCTGTCCTGCTCTCCAGAAAACAAGGAAAGCTTTTAGAGTTGGGTCAGCTCTCTGCAGGGTTGCCAGTTCAGCCCCAGATCAACTTGGAAAAACTGCAATTTGCTGCTGTGTCGCCACTTCAAATTCCTCTGGATCATGCTGGATGGCTGGAGTGCTCCTAGCCTGCTGGTCAGGGTCCTCATGTTCTACCTGGCCACTGTACTGCCGGGAGAGAGAGTCAGCATTACCACTGTTCCTTCCTGGTCGATTATGCACAGTGAAATCAAAAGCTGCTAGTTGTGCTGCCCATCTTTGTTCAGTGGCGCCCATCTTGAGGTTCTGAAAATGACTAAGTGTGATGGTTGGGGTCGGTTGGCTGTGAGTTTTTGTTTTCTTTCTTACTTTTCCTTTTGGTTTGCACTTTATCTCTGTTAGTTTCTCTGTTGGCCCTGCCTCTCTGGGCCAGATGTACTAACGCTTTTGCGCCCACTTCAGGCGTATTTGGTTCGCAACGTGCGCGTAAAAGCATGGCGAGGTATGTACAAACAGGCCGCACTGAGGTAAAAGCGCAGACTGCCTGTCGCGGGAACTGAAAATGGCAAATTGCGCTTTTCCATGTCATGCCTATGCATTCATGGGAGGGTGAAGGGGAAAATGGGAGTTTCCCATAAAGAGATGGGAGGGGAAGCGTAAAGTGCGCCTAATTATGTATTCCGCGGTATGTACAAAAACCGCCTGTGACAGCGCGCCTCTATTTTGCGGTAAAAATTCTCCGCCTCTTAAAAGCAGGTGTAAACCTGGAAGCGGGGGACTTACCTGTTTCTGTCTGTTGTCTCGTCTAACGTTTGTTTTCTCTGTTCTGTTCCTTGCAGCCATTCACTCCGCTCCTTTCCGTTTGCTTCCAGTCAGCTGGCTCCTCCATCCAGTCCCCTCCTCTCGGCTCACTGCTCCAACCTGTCTCCAGCCTCCTCCTCCTCCGTCCCCCTGGCTCCCCTAACCCCAGTGCTTCCTCCTCGGCTCTCCCACGCTCCTCGCTTCTGCCCACTGCCCCGTTTTTGTCCCTGGCGTCCGCCTCCCCACTCACCCACTCCAGCCCCAGTGTTTTCCTGTGTTTGTCCAATAAATCCTTTCATTTTTGAGCCTTGCGTTTGGGTCCGTTCTGTCCAACCTGTCACACTAAGAGGGTTATTGTCAGTGTATACAGTGCACTTGCTACCTAGCAGATATTCTCTGAATTTTTCAGATATCGCTCATTTAAGTGCGAGGAACTCCAGCTTCATGGAGCTATAATTCTCCATGTTGCACTCAGAACCCCTCAATCAATGACATGGCATAGGCAACTGGCTTTAACTTGCCCTGCTGTTCTTGTGAAATGACTGCCCCCAACCCCTGATGGCTAGCATCAACCTCCAAGACAAATGGCTTGGTGAAGTCAGCAAAGGCCAAGATGGGTGCACTTGTAAGCATCGTCTTAAGGCCACTGAAGCTTCACTCACACTCCTCAGTCCACATACTGGTCAGTACTGCTGCTGGCTTTGTTCTAGCTTGTTTGGCAACTTTAATTACTTCAGCCACAAGTTGGTGCAAGGGGGCGGCTAACTGTGTGAAACTTTTGACGAAGCGTCGGTAATAGCTACAGAAACGAAGGAATGATCTGACCTCGGTGGCATTCCGGGGCCGTCTCCAGTTCTCCACAGCGGAGATCTTCTCCGGAACAGTCGCCACTCCCTCTCTGGACACACAGTGTCCAAGATACTGCACCTCCTTCCTAAAGAAATGGCATTTGCTCAGTTTGGCTTTCAGACCCTTCTGTTGGAGCACCATCTCCAGTCTCTGTAAATGGTGCTCAATAGAAGAGGAGAATACAATGACATCATCAAAGTACAGGAAAACTGACTGGAGACTCTGATCACCAAATATCCTTTCCATGAGCCTCTGAAACGTCCCAGGAGCATTATGCCGAAAGGCATTCTCTTAAACTCAAAAAGGCCAAATGGCATACAAAAGGCTGTCTTGGCTTTGTCTCCTACAGGGACTTGGTTGTAGTCACTTGCCAAGTCAAGTGTAGAGAACCATTTAGCACCAGCAAGGGCATCTAAAGACTCTTCGATGCGGGGCAACGGATAGGCATCCTTTCTCGTTTTGGCATTCAGTAGTCAATAGTCGACACACATCCTTTGCTCTTCAGTCTTCTTCCACACCAAGACAATTGGTGATGCATAAGGACTGCTGCTCTTCCTGATCACTTTACTATCCAGGAGCTGCTGAATGTGATCTTTTACTGCCTGCCACTGTGTTGGGGGAATTCACATATACCTTCGACGGACAGGGACCTCATCAATGAGTGGTATCTCGTGTACAACCTCATTAGTGCACCCTAGATCTCCCTCGTGTTTAGCAAAGATGTGATTATACCTCTGCAATAACTATTTTGCCTGGTTCTCTTCTACAAGGGAAAGTCCTGGCCAATCTAGAGCTGCAACAGTGTCTGAGATGGTGACAGGGGGCCTATCTGCAGCCTGTGCGCTTACTACGGTCACCTGGGCCACCTCCTCATTCCCTTTCTCAAAACACAACTGCTCTTCCTCTATTCCCTCAACTACATGCAACATTCCCAACACCTGTTTTGAGTGAACAGTAGCCCCTGTGGCTCCCACATTAACCACAGGTACATAAGCCACGTCATTGTTGACAGTCACAAGAGAGGGGGACAACAACAGGCCAGGAGCAAGATCTGAGCCACCGGGCTCCAACAGCATTGTGGTGGGTGGAGTGTATGGAACTTTTGGGCAGGTAACCTTGACAAACTTAACTGACCCAGCTGGAATAAACCTCCAGCCCTTTCAAAAACACGGACATGACCCTCCGGAACGCATGGACAAACCTCTAACCTGTGACAGTGACGGAGCGCTTGCTCCCAACCTGCCTCTGCCTGAGTGGCAGACAAAGAGGCAAATAAGGTATCCCCTTGCTCGGCAAACAGCTCTTTGTAGCATTCTATGATTACATTAATTCCCAATAGCCCCGGAACAATGTGTTGCTGTGATGTACAGGGGGTGTCTTTCACAACCAAAACACCACAACCTGGAATCTTTTTACCCAGCACTTAGATGTCCAACTCAAGATATCCTACATAGGGTATGTCTAAACCATTTGCTGCCTTCAACGCCAACCACCCACATGATTTAAATTTTGGGGCACCCCGGTGTTGGAACACTTCTTTAAAGAGTGACTCAATAATGGTGGTAACCATAGAACCTGTATCTAGCAGCCATTTCACCCTTGCCCCACCCATCTCCACCTCGACTATAGGGCATCTACCTATGAGGGGTTGTGAAGCATTTGAAAGAGGGGAAATCTGCATAGGAGGACAATTACAGTTACTACCATTTGCATTGCCCACAAAACCCATACCTGAGGGTCCTGTGGAAGCTGGAGCAGGGTTTGACTCAGGATGGATACCGGGCGTGCTGGATGTTTGTTGCCTTGGCCCCTGGCAACACTGGCGAACTGGCGAAGAACATGTCCCAGCTTCTGGCAACGGAGGAAGATGGGCAAGCCTTCTGTAGTAAACTGGTAATTGGAGTTACGAGAACGAGAACCAGCCTGTTTGAGTACAGATTCCATTTTAGATATATCTTGTTAAAATGGTTTCAATTTGCAACTGTTGGTTATTTAACTGCTCTTGCAAAACAGAAAATTCTGATCCCTTTCCAACCCCTACCGTATGACAAGCCCCCTCAACATTTACATCAACACCACAGTGGTGAAGTCCAACTCGAGTCTGCCTAGAAGATCCCTCACCCTCTTCCACCCATCTAATGGCTTCCTGTCGCAGGGTTAAGAAAGAAATTGAGGGACGCTGTCTCAAGAGACTCCTTAACTCCCTCCGCAATGATACATCACGCACATGTTCAACAAACTGATCTCTAACCAGGCTGTCCGCGTCTGTCAACCTATCAGGGTAAGCACGCTGAACATCCTCAATCAATGCCCACAGAGAGTGGGGTAATTCCTTTAAAGACTCCCCATTTTTTTGTTTGCGATCAAAGAATTGTTTTTGCAGGCCAACAAAGGAAACCATACAGCTCTTTCAAAATTGTTAAGATGGTGTCTGGATCCTCTCGCTCTGCCAAAGAGCGAAATCTGATCTCTACTTTTGCTTCCCCTTCCAAATGATCATAAAGGAAGAGGGCCTTCTCTCGTGTGGTCATCTGCCTTTCTCTCAATCATGATTTTACATTTTCTATCAAATCATAAATCGTTAGATCAGATTTGGATTTGGAACCTGAGAAGTGAGGACACCTTCTCTCTCTATGAATGTACAAAAAGCGTTCTGCTTGTGTTGCAAGCAAGTTTGGTGGAGCCAAATTGTCTCAGGGGGGGGGTAGCCCATCAGCATTAGTACTAGTAGTAGCAGAATCAGTACCTGTAAACGAACTGGCGCCTCTTCCTTGACTGAGTTGTTCATTAGCCACCCGTAACCTCTGTACCTCCTCATGCAGAGCCAACAGTTCCTCCACTTCCTACAAACCCTGTATAGATGTGTTATGATTACTATCTTTGTTGTACGGTCTGGCTCAGGTTAAACTTTTTGGTGCACTACAGTACTTGCCGATACCAGGACCTGAAGAAATCGGGTTCCATTACCTCACGCAAGCATAGACGCCTGGTCAATCGTAGCGCGCAAATACTAGTGAAGGGCGGGTCTTGCCTAGAACTGCAGTGGGTTCCATAGTACCAGCGTTAATCACACATAGGTTACTGGTTAATACTCATTCCAGATGCTTGAAATTCGCAATGCCTATTTAAATACTATTTAAGTAGTTGTACATTTGTATTCCCAACTTGTATATATGCATATATCGTCACCTTCCTAAAATAATGGCCTATGTCATTTTTTTCAGAAAACACAAAAAACTAAACGGCCTAACGGTACGTTTCCAAACGGAGAAATTTCGCTTCGCTCTCATTGAGGTTGAATGGAGACAAAATTCAGCCTGATTGGGCGAGATGAGAGTGAATCGCGAGGGGAGCGAAACAAAGTTGACGTCCACTCGAGAACCAATCGGGTTCGCGTGTATGTGTTTGGAGGCAGGAGTTACAAAAAAAGTATGACCAAGATGGCAGAGGTTATCAGCGCTGTATCCGGCTGTATCATGAAAATTTCGATGTGATTAAAATGTTTCTACACGAACATTGGTACTTGTATTAACACAAATTGTGATTTATATGACACACAAACTTAGTCAGGGCACATACACCACTAAATAGACCACTGTATATGTTAGTTTAAACACTTGAACTTTTCAGCTAGCCGACAGGCTAATCGCTAGCATGTTTGGACATTGGATTTCATTGTAAGCCTAGCCAGGCAGCTAGCTAGGCTACTTGTGCATTTGTTTGATTACTTGTTTTGTTGGCGAACATTGACGCTTGTAGCAACACAGATTGTTGTTTATATGTCACACAAACTTAAATAGGGCAAATAGACCACTGTAGATGTTAGTTTAAGCACTCAACATTATTCAGCTGGTCAACCGCTAGCCGGTGTTCTGTTGCAGTCTTGCATGTTGTTTAAACCGTAGGTTTAAACGACCACGCCACCCGAGGCAAAATATCGCTGGCCGAAAATCGCGAGGTGTTTCGCTGTGTGGAAACGTACCGTAAGTTACATGCTTGGCATAGGCCATTATACTAAAGGTGTAGAATCACAAGACCTGTTCAACTGAGGATGTAGGCAATTGGTGGCCAGCAACATGACGAGATGATTTAGTAATAATCATTTTTGTCATAAAATGACTTAGGCCATTATTTTAGGAAGGTGACGATATACATTCTTTCCTTTGTATTTGTTTTATCTTTAGTTTTTGAATATTTGTTCTTGTATTCTATCCTATGTATTATTTTTTGTATATTCTGTATGTGTGCTGTGTTGTGCTGTGTTTTGCTGCTGTAAAATGTAATGTAATCTAAATATCACATTTCACTTCTATAAAACAGCCACATATGCTGCTCAGCCTTTCTTCACATGCATGTGGGTCTAAGATTTGAGTTCAAATTCAAACCTTAGACCGACATGCATGTGTTTATTGAATTCATGCTCACAGTTAAACAACTGAATAAAAAACAGAATTTACATCAGTTTAGAAAAATAGAAAGTCTAGCCCTTGAAAAATAAAATAATAAATATATATATCAATTACACATACAGTATGCACCCATACATTTACATTTACTCACATACTCAATTTAAAAAGCCATCCACTGGTCTACGTAAGTGCCTTAAATACAGTAAAATAAGATGTACAACACTCGAAAAAAACTTGACTTGGAAAAAATTGACAGCACATTGCATAGCCAACAGCAAACTCCAGAGACTTCAGCTCGCCATTCCATTCAGTGCTATGTTGTCCAAACTGACTGCCGTAGGCAGCGTTGCTGTCTTCAGTCTGTTAATAATGTTTCCTGATGAATAACCTGTGTCAATGTTTTGTCCTTTAACTCTTAGATGCAAAACCACTTTTATTCGTTGTCTGAAGCCAAACTATGTCAAGGTAACCCCAAATAACCCCCAGATACTTTATACTATCCTAACATCAGTCGAAAATGTATGACCATGTGCTGTCTTTCGCACATCATCTGTCAGCTTCCTGGGATCTTTGACGTGGACTATGTGTTGGCCCAGCTGAGACATGCTGGGATGTTGGAGACCATCCACATCAGGAAAGATGGTTTCCCCATACGGATACAGTACTCCTACTTCATTGAGAGGTGCTGCAAACATACATAGAATCTCTGTCTGCACTATCACAAAAATACTTTAATGTTTATTATTATGCTTTTCATTCATGGCGGCCTAGTTTAAGGATGTTCAGTATTGAGCTACATTCTGTCCCCATCTGGGATAAAAATAATTCAGGCAGGGATATGTAGACCCCGCGCATTACCCTGGCAAATCGCACTGGCATTCAGGTATCTGGAGTGCCAACCCACAAACTGCGAAATAAGTTGACCCAGTCAGTTTATATGGGCCGCCTAGATCAGATTCAAGCCATTCAAATTCTGCTCCCCTTCCTATGTTGGCTGGGTTATGTGCTGGAACTATTTCTTGTTGAACAACAGCTGGGCACTGTGATTACGCAGCTTCCCAGAGTCTTGTCATCATAGTTTTGTAGCCTGGTTTGATCCCATCTGGACAATGTCCTGTTGAACGGAGATCAGTTCCTCTAGTACAGCTTAAAACATGGAGATCGCTTTTGGCTCAAAACTCGATGTAAATGTAGCCTGAGAAAAGCTTGAAGTCAGTGTGTGTTGTGTTTGGCAGATACGGGGTTCTGCTGAGCCAACGGCTGAGTGAGGTGTCAGACAAAGAGCAGTCGCTGGCTCTGCTGGACATGGTGGGTGCCGAGGAGGGACAGTACCAGCTGGGACTCACCAAGGTGCCAAACTGCCCACTCACGACACTACTGATTAAAAAGTTTGTACTGTCCATCATCATGTTTAGATCTATGTGTGTATCTTTGTTAGCTGTTCCTCAAGGAGCTTCTGTACCAGCAGCTGGAGGAAAAGTGGAACAGCACCCAGACCTGGGCTGCCGTCACCATCCAGAGGAACATCAGAGGCTTCATCTGCAGGAGGAACTTCAGGTTTTTCAAGGAGAAAGCCATCATCATCCAGAGCCACATCCGGGGACACCAGGCCAGGTACGGAAAGGAGGGAGATCAGTATCCAATCCAAATATTCAACTTTTTTTATACGCTAGGCGTCTTTAATGACAAAACAACAATAAAATACGGGAAATACTGCTTAACGAGTTTTGAAATCGGGGTGCCTGGGTAGCTCACCTGGTAGAGCGTGCACCCATATACAGAGGCTCAGTTCTTGCCGCAGCGGCCGCAGGTCGCAACCAAACCTTTGCTGCATGTCATTCCCCCTCTCTCTCCCCTTTCATGTCTAAGCTGTACTATTAAATAAAGGCCTAAAATGCCCCAAAAAATTATGATCTAAAAAAAAGTCATGAAATCAAGATTTAAGTAAAAGTAAACAAGTGTATCCACAGTCAAATGTCCCACAGATCTAATGTACAGATGTTAAACATACAATATGGCCGCTGAGTGAGCATGCTGTGAGTGCAGGTCCTGTTGTTGTTGTCACTGCGCGATGTGAGTCTCAACGCGATCTGAGTCGCGTCGAGTTGCGCATGCTCAGATTTAAACAATTTACGGCATAACGACAATAACAGAAGATGGGAACAGCAATAATCGAAGATATAGAAGGTGGAAATCATTTCAAAAACGTTTTAGTTATCAAATGCTATCTATGATTGTTTGATTGCTAACGTTAGCTCATAACACCATTCAAATAACAGCCGTTGTTGTGTTTGATTGCTAACTTGTAGCCAGCAGTGAACAAACTTGGTCATGTAGCTCCATTTTCACTTACTTTTTTATTTTTTATTAACTGACGTGAGGGATCATGCCGTGGACATGTGATGCTTTACGCTAAATAATACATTAATGCCATTTCCATCTTCCATATCTCCGATTATTGCTGTTCCCATCTTCCGTTATTGTCGTTATGCCGTAAATTGTTTAAATCTGAGCATGCGCAACTCGACGCGACTCAGATCGCGTTGAGACTCAGATCGCGCAGTGACAGTTGTCTCTAAATGTTTGTAGCATTTCGTGGCTCTACGAGTTCATGACTCACTTATAAGACTTTGATATACTTAATATTTGTTTAAGTACATCTATTCCTGAGGCCAGGCCTTCTTCTTTTCAATTGATTTGTCCTGATAACACCGGAGACACATCATCAAATCATGGACCAAGTTCAGATGAAATCCGCAGCCAATACTGATCAAGTTGCTGACCTTCCAGGATAAAGTGAAGATCCTACGGCTCGCCCGAGAGAAAAAAGAGCTGCTTCTCAATGGGAGCCGCATCTTCATCTATCCAGATTACAGTGCAGACCTGGCATAAAGGCATCGCTCCTTTGACCTGGTTAAGCGGAGGCTCCATGAACTCCAACTGAGATTCTCCCTCTGATACCCCTACACACTGAGTGTGCTTTCTGATGGCAAAGAGCAGCTTTTCACTGACCACAAAGCTGCAGAAGCTGTCTTCATGTCCTCTGCTAACTCCTCCATGAATTCTGTAGGCTAGATTCTAGCCTGCCATTAGCCTCCTCAAGATTGACGGTACGACAACTCGGTAAGAAGTCGCAAAAAGAGCCTTGTCAATGTATGACCAGTATTTTTGTTTAAATTCAACATGTTGCCGGCCATTGAGCCGTGTTTTGTTTTGCTGCCATATAGATGAGGCATAATGTCGTAAAAAAGAAGGAACGAAAATATAAATGAAAACTGGCACCTTTTTGATTATGGTAGTTTAGGCTGCTGATAAATTAATTACCTTTTTCCTTTATTAAAACCTTATATTAATGCAGAGATCTGTCAAATTACTCTTTTCTTCTTTTTTTCTTTTTTCTTTATTTACCGTTTTTATTTATTTTTGCTAATGAAGCCTTATGTAGCATCAGTTTTTTTGTTTTGTTTTTGGTCTATAAGGCACTTTAGTGATATGGTCACTCTTTTTCTCCTTGTTTCACTTGCTGCATATATATATATATATATATATAGAAATATATATATATATATATATATATATATATATATATATATATATATATATATATATATATATATATAATTTATTTTATCCTTACCTTACATCGCAAATTGAGTGTTTTGCTTGGGCGCCATGGGTTGGTCTTTGTTTTTGTTTTGTTTTCTCTTGTCTTTTTTTGTGTGTTTCTGTGTCTGTTTCTTATGATTTAATGTTGTTTCAAGCATGGGTTGAACAATACAAACCAAATGTCATTACATTATCTGAAACCTGGCTCACCGATAGAATAGGTAGCAGTGTAATAAATCTCAAAGACTATGTCATTTACAGAGCTGATAGACACTCCAGGGGTAGTGGTGTAGCCACACATGTGTCCTCTCACTTGGTCTCTGAGTTAATTTTCCCAGATGTAGAGCCCTCTCACTTTGAGTGTATTTTTGTAAAGATAACCCTGCATGATAATAAATATATAACTATTGGTAACATCTATAGACCTCCCTCTGCACCAGCGGAATCATTTTATTGTATCATCTCCACTATTAACTCAATTAAGTGCAGAAATGAAATAATCTTATTGGGAGACTAGACAAGAACTGGACTGATAAACCCTCAAAAGAAAGAAACCTTTTTGGAAACTTAAACCTAACCCAATTTATCAGAGAACCCACCCGTGTTACCCCTCGGAGTCAATCTCTGCTTGACTGGATACTGGTTTCTCATCCAAACAGATTCATTAAAGCAGGAATTATGTCCGATTGTTTCAGTGACCATGCCAATGTATACGGCATCTGGAAAATTAAATTGCCAAAATTACCACCCAAATTAATCAGAATTAGGCAATATTATAAATTGAATATAGACCATTTCATAAATGACTTGATCTCAATTAATTGGGATAGGTTTCATCTTATTCCAGATGTAAATAATGCATGGGACTTTCAATATTCTGAATTTATTAACATTGTAGATAAACATGCTCCCATGAAAACCATTAAAGTTAAGGGTGCACATCTTCCATGGATAACATCTGACCTTATAAATATATTTAGACAGAGAGATAATGCCTGGGCTAACTTTCATAAAACTAAAGATCCGACTGACAAGGAAAGGTATAGGCAAGGGTGCAAATCCGATATATTAATTCAGTAACAAGGTGTCCCACAAGGTTCAACTCTTGGTCCACTTCTTTTCTATTTTTGTTAATGACCTTTAGGGCTGCAGCTATCGATTCTTTTTGTAATTGATTAATCTAGCACTTTATTTCTTTTGCGTTTTTAAACAACCAAAACAAATAATGCATAACGAAAATGATGTGGCTGTAAAATGATCAAGCATTTGGGTTTTATTTCTCAAAAAAACAGAGGTATTTATTCCAACTCCAACATTTGGCAATTTCATTTAATTAAGTTTCATGCTGTAATCTAGCCCTGACATCAAAGTAAATATCTGTTTTATGTAGATTTCTACACCTGCAGCATTTACCATTAGGCTACAACAAATAATATATAATTTCCGGGGTGAGCCTATTTGCTATGGCAACCTAGCAACCTGTGTGTGTGTGTGTGTGTGTGTGTGTGTGCACGCGTGCACACGTGTGTGTGTGTGTGTGTGCACGCGTGCCGTGCATGAGGAAGAGTGAGAGAGACGAGGGTGCATGCGTGTGTGTGTGTGTGTGTGTGTGTGTGTGTGTGTGTGTGTGTGTGTGTGTGAGAAGGTTTTTTTTTTTAGGCTATACTCTCTTGCAATTGAACGTGAATAAGTTTACTACTTAAAAACATGAAAGCTAAACATCATATCTAGTTAAACCGCATCACAACATCGCTACAAATACAGTATGTGATTAAAATCAGCGGCTGCTTAGACTACGTTACCTTGGTGAAACAGCATGAAGTGGATGTTTACGGTTCAGATGGTGAATCATTGAGGTCGTACTGCTGTGGTATGCCAGGTCTACTTAATGTTGCACCTTGTTCTCTTCCTTTTTTAGTATGTAATGATCCCAAACTTTAGACATTCTCTGCCGTTTCTGGACATCTTTACTCTCCGCCATCGCGCCAACTAAATTCAAAATGTATCACGCGCTAGTGGTGTGCTTCCTGAACAACGGTCCGTGTGGAACAATCAGATCCCTGCGCGTATAGTGCGCGTCATAGGAATTTAACGAGGCTTCGAGGCAGAGTTTTTGCCTTGAGGAATTTTTGTAATCGAGTTACTCGAGTATCGTTTCAGCCCTAATAACCTTCCATCAATCTGCTCTAAATGTTGTGTTCAGCTTTATGCAGATGACACAGTATTATACACTTCAAAAACTAATTTATTACAGATAGAATCAACTCTGCAGTCTGACTTTGATAGCCTACAACACTGGCTCATAAGAAATAAACTACTACTTAATGAAACCAAATCTCACATTATGATTTTTGGAACTCCACAGACCATTAAAGCTAAATTAAAAGGTAATTCATTGTGTAATTACATGTTCTAATGGTAGTTCACTGCAAAAAGCTGAACACATCAAATACCTTGGACTTTGGCTAGATTCTGAGCTCTCATTTAAGTATCATATTGATTATATTTTAAAAAGAATCAACTTTGGTATTAGTGTTCTCTACCGCTCCAGAAAATGCGTATGTCTTATTGTTAGAAAGAAACTTGTGCAACAACTTATCTTGCCAATTATGGACTATGCTGATGTTGTATATCACGTTGCACCAAGCACTAATCTGCTCCCTCTTAATGTTGTTTATAATAGAATTTGTAGATTTGTTCTTGGATGTCCTTTCACAACTCATCATTGTATTATGTATGAAATACTTGCTATACCATCACCCTCAAAAAGAAGTAAGGGTGTCACGATTTTGACTTTATCGATTTATCGAAATTAAGTCACAATCTTGAATATCAAATAAAAAAATGGAATCGTCGATACTGCCACGCCCCCATGTCAAGTCCAGTCGCCGTCACGCCGACGTCCGGTCGGCTTGTCACACACGTGTTGAAGTGCTGCAAGTCAGTTAAACTCCTCTAACTTAGCTACAGCCAGTCAAAAGATAGCATGGCAACTGCAGATGCTGGAGACACATTGACATAACTTGAGCTCAAGTGTGGGAAAGTGTGGAAGTATTTTGGATTTTATGTTGACAACGTTCGCGTTGTCGTCAAAAAAGCCACAGTTTGCTGTTTTTTTGTGCATACAAAACGCGTGACAACACAGATAGAAGACAGCGCTGCGTCTACGACTGATTTAGTGTGGCACAAATAACAGAAGTGCTTATAACTATGTTACTACAGCTTTCACAACTGTGAATACAGGGGGCAGCCATGTTGGATTTTCAGCTTAGGGTACTCGGTGGTTGTACGAGTTCCGAACTCGTAAATACAAGGTCAGGGGGCGTGTTTACGACTTTGACCTCATAAAATACGAGCTGCGAGGCAAAAAGAACGCACCAAGTCAAGCCTGCCACTTATCAGCCAATCAACAAAAAAAGAAAGGGGTACACCAGATGCGGCGTCAGCTGATTTTGCCGAGGCTTCAGCTCGAATGTTTTGAGTGTAGCCCTGAATGTATTTTGAAAAGTTGACTGACAAATATGAAACGTCGCTTAGTGTCCACTCTCACTGTAAAAAGCTGCAGCTTCAGGTTTATCTATGCGCTCTGCTGTCGACATGCTGCGGCAGATGTGTCGCGTTTGAGCTCCGTTAATTCTGCCGTATAGTTTCTGTTTTCCACCTCCAACGTAGAGCAGCGTTCAGCCACTTCACTAAACTTTGTCTCATTCAGAGACCCAGACGGGGATCTGGTCTGTCAGAAGGTCTGAGGTCTACCGTATCAGCAGAGCAATCACGTAATGCACAGCAGACTATTGTGCAGGTGGATTATTTTCTGAAATATTGTGACTGTATACTTGTAATATCCTATTATCACTTTATTTTTCACAAAATATCACGACTTTTGGACATGAGCAGAAATCTTGCTCAAACACATCTGAAATATTAAAGTCCAGGGGTTTATTAATCCATTAAAATGAATAATGTATAATTGAGGTGAATAATTGTCATATGCACATTTAAGGAGTTACTTCCCCAACAAAAGATGCAAAAGAGAAGGTAAGAGTAAATTATGCCTAAGCTACATGTGTGCTGACTCAGATATAATTAGGAAAGTTGATCCAAAGGAGAATAAATATTTGAAAGCAATACAGAATGCCTGAGAGCCTTACTGCAATATATTCCATTATGTTTTTATATTTGAATTGTAATTTGTGTCCCTTTACATAAAGATATTTCCAGCATATTGATTCAGAGAAAGGTACTAATAGGTGCATAAAATTCACCACAATGCAGGAAATGAAGTGTTTAATGATCAACATTTTCTGGGGGTGGACCCCCAGAACCCCCCCATCATAAGTCACCAAACAAACCTGGCACCAGAACCCTGTCCTTTGGGTTGCCAGGCCAGTTATGATTAGACCAAATGTTGGTGCCATCTAAATAACATCTACAAACTGGAAGCTATAATGAACATACACTGGCTATTAACAAGCTGGGCGTCCCCCCCAGCCCAGATGTCACTCTTGCCTGTCTTCAAAACTTGACCTCAGAATCGAAAATCGAATTGAGGATTTTGAGAATTGTGACACCCCTAATAAGAAGACATCAACATTGGTTGCAGTTTATTTATAAATTTATACATTTCAATTACCCTAGTTATCTAAAACAGCTTATGGTAATTCTTTCCTCTACCTACCTCTTGAGACATTCTACACAATTATTTTCTGTCCCTGCTGTAACTTCCGCTACAGCTAAGAAAGCCTTTAGGTATAAAGCCCCCTCAGATTGGAACAATCTACTTGTAAACATTCAATCCATTTTATTTCTCCACGCCTTTTCTTATTACAGTACCAACTGTACCTGTCCATAATCCTCTATGACACCATGATAACACCTCTTCTAATATTATTAATATCCAGTTTCATTCTGACTCTACCTCAAACTTGATTATGACGGACTGATTATGATGTTTGTTTTTGTTTTTTGTTGTTGTTTGTTTTTGTGTCTGTTTTCGTTTTGTTAACTGTTGTGTCTAATTATGATTGTACTGTTTATTTATTTATTGTTAAGAACCCCCTCGAAAACGAAATGTTGCATCTCAAGGGGTTACTCCTAATAAAGAAATTTCAATATATGTAATTTTCTGCCGCTAGGGGTCTCTCAATCAAAACAATGGATGTAAACACAGACTTTTGATGACGTTGTGAAGTGGCATTATGGGAGTTTTGCCAATTAAAATATATCTGTTCACGGATTGGTTTATCCATTACAGTTTTATCCACGTTACGTTTAGCAACGTCTATTCATGTCATGTTTCCCCCACATTACGTTTTCTTGATTTGATTGGTATTGGTAACGTTAGTTGACCAGTTAGCGAGCAAGCAAATAAATTACGCCTATGGATACAATTAAACACTTTTCCGGGTCCTTTACCATGGGCCCACAGGTAGTTGCCTAACTTTGCCTAAATGTAAAATCTGGTCTTGGTGTTTTTTTTCCCATGAACCAAAGTGTATTTCACTGGTGTTTCTGATAGTGAGCAGCTGTGACTGAGGTCAGGCCAGAGAGTCAGAGAGTGATACACTAACGTGAAGCACTAAGTAAGAGTAAGATGTGTTTGTGTGTTGCTGCCCCGTCTCTTTTTCTAGGAAGCAGTACAAGCGTCTGAGGCAGTCCATCACACAGTTCTGGGCGGTGATGATGATAACCAGGGACACCATCAAGAGACGCCATTGGAGGAAGGTAGATATGAGAGAGATAAAGACAGTTGGTTGGGTTTGCTTGGCAACCTTATGTTTGTTCACTTTATTGTGCTATAAATCTTTGCACCATTACACAATACCAGCAGCCTAACACTACAGCATGACTTGTAAAAGGAAATATGTATCCATACTTAGCGATAACGCCCTCCCATCCATGTTTGGGGTCAAAGTGTCATTTTCTAGGATCTCCTTTCTTTTTCATTTCCTCTCAGATGATCCACCTGTAGTGCTGCCTGTATTGTTGTGGCAATGGTCTGTATAAATAATTCCCAATTATGTTCCCAATTTGTCTTGTTACCTCTAGTATCGACCAACTTAATACAATGTACGTGAATGGAATTTAATTTGTGGTACTCAAAACATTTAAAATATGATATTTTACAGTGGCACTAATCAATTTTTTTTAAAAGGATCAAATGACTGTGTAATGTGAGAAGTGTCACTCATATTGACACACCCACAGAGAATTATCAACTCTGCAGTTCCCCTCAGCAGACCTTTGGTTTGGTTTGGTTTGGTTTATGGGTCGCAAATGAATCAATCTTTGATGCTGCTCCAATAAACCCGTACTCTACCTGCTCAGCAGCAAACAGCAGACAAACACAGTTATAGACTAGCTGGTCAGCAGAGTGGAGCATTTAGCAGCTAAACAGACAGATATTTATCTCAGGAATTGGCAAAGACCAAACCAGAGCTAAAAGTAGAGTCAATGTTGGGCTTACTACCTATTACGTGGTCACAAACATGCTAATGTTGCCCTGTCTAGTCTTTGTAAATGGATACATTTCTAAGATGATTTCTGTAAATCAGTTGATATGTGGGGTGTCTTTAGTTAACAAATTATTAGTATACAGTATAAACAAGTTTCAAGTGAAATCATATAAACCAGGTCAAGACTTTTCCAAAAGATTTTCAGTAACACTTTACTTGAAGGTATCTACATCAGAGTGACATGACACTGTCATGACACATGAACCCCAACTCTAACTATAACCGTAACCATAACTTGTCATGACAAAAACCGAATGACACTTACTAAAAGAAGTGTTATGTACATAAACGTTTATGACTTGTTTATAATGTTTATGACACATTCATGACAGTGTCATGTCACTCTTATGTAGATACCTTCAAGTAAAGTGTAACCGGATTTTCTTCTGAAGGCATTGGATGTGTAAAAACAAAAACCCAATTGAAAAAAGAAAGCTTAAGAGGTAAATGTATGACTGCTGTGCCCATAATCCACTGGGTGTGTTCCTTCTTGTACATATTTTACTATTGGCAACAGTTTCCTTCATAAGATTTCATCCCATTGCTTAAACTAGCTTTCTTATCTTGCATTAATCATGACACGCACACACGCACGCACGCACACACCCTCAGCCACACTCCGGCCTTGGACTTCAACCCCTCTCAGTGAAATTTGAAGCAGCACTGCATCTCTCCTTCCGCCTTCTGAAACCTGTCTATCTAACTTCCAGGTCCACAGCTCTAACAGGTAGGCTGCCTTTTCCTTTTACCCTCTGTATCAGATCAGATGCAAAAAATGTCTTCATCCCTTTTAGTTTATTCTACTGGGGAACTAGTTTGCACTGTGAATACAGTGGAAACTATGGCTTGTAATAGTCTGTTTCAGGTTTCAAAACAGTCTAGGGACACTTCTTCCAGCTGCTGCTTCCTGTGTGTCATCTCTTTTTTCTTTTCTCACGACGGCTGTCAACTAAACTGACAATTGCATTCTTTTTGTTAGTCCTTTTTCTTCCGTTGTATCCCAGTGCCATCTTCTATGTGGTGTTATTGTTTTATGAGGCTTGGACTATGAACAGTAGAGCTCTCAGGCTAACAGGCCTATGTCAGCTCTTCGGGTTAGAAGAGTAACAGTAATAGTCATGAGCTGTACCTTAGAATAGTTAGTGTAAACAATATTTGGAGTTTGACAGATAGCTTTTGGCCTAAATGTGACATCAGTTAATCAGTGTCATTCATGTTAGTAGAACTGATTCATTCTCACTTCTCGTCTATGACCTGAATTAAAATTCAGTCAAATTCCACTCAAAGTCTACAAATGTACACTCCTATTTTTTTATTTTTACCTTTAAAGTCTTATAGGTAGCACACAGGATCTGTGTGTTGTATGTCATTTCTTAGGAAGATTTCTATATAATTGTGTAATTTTGTGTGTAAAATTGTGTGTTTTTCTGTGTGGCTCATGTAACAGACAGGCACACAGTTCAAATATGAAAAGCAATAATACATAAATAAGGACTTTAAATGGATCTCTAAAGGGCATTAAAGGGCTCTGGAGGAGCTGAGAAAACAACCCTGATGATATCAGTGTTATCTGATCTTAGGCTTGGAGAGTACAATATTTTATCAGATAGCCTATGTTATAAACTGTGCATGTGGAGTTTGAAAGATGTTGTCTTTTATCAGGCAGAGAGGGTCTAACATAAGAAGATATAGAGTTGCATTTTGGGAAATGTCTAGGGTTTTGGGGGCTTCGAAGTCAGTATATGTCGGCCTCTGCTGCTATGATTTTGAACATTCTTTCTAATGCCGATCTGACACCAAACAACATTTTAAGCAATCCACTGTAACAGACAAATTTCCAATATGGGAATGAAATCCTGAGAGTCTTGCTAGAGTTGGGTTGCGCTCCCGTCGTCTCAATCGTTTGTTGTAAGATGGTTATGTCATGTCATGTGGTCAGGTGTCAGACTTTAGTCTTTTTTTTAATTTTTTTCAAAATCCTTTAATGTATGGTAGACATGGTTTTACAAGTCCCACGACTTTTTGTCCAATACTAAAATATCTGGAGAATCGTTTAAAGGTGCCCTGCCACACGTATTTCATTACTTTGTGGTAATGTCTGAAGTTCTGCCATGGAAAACATGCCTTGGTTACCTTGTTTCAAGCCATTCTAGTGTGGTATAGAAAGCCTGCAGAAAGACTCAGCTTGATTTGTGCCAGTTCTCATTAATATTCAACGAGCTTAGCTGCTTGACTGATTGGCTAACAGCTAGCCAATGAGAGCCTGGCTATCAGCATTCTTAAACCAGCTCAACTGACCAGCTTTTGTAATTGGCCTGATTTCTCCACTTATTTCTTTTATTTGGCTAGTGGTAGCAGTTCATTTTCACATTCACGACATAACACCCTAACAGATTTAAAAAAATACAAGTAAAAACGGTTTTGTGTGGCAGGGCACCTTTAACGATTTAAGTCATTCATTAGACATTTCATATCAGATGAAAAGTAGGTGGTCAAAGGATTAATCCTCTTGGTACCATGACATTCAGCGCAATTTATCTAATATATTTCATTCTGGAATGGCACAGTAGACCGTCTTACTGGGAGAGGCTTTATGGGATTGCATGTTCTCTTTGTCTAAACTGGTTTCTGGATGTTCTGTTTTCGCCAACAGTCTAAAGACAGTGAAGTTAGGTTGAACCACAAACGATGTGAATGAGTTTGTCTGTTTTTATTACACCTGGTTCTAGTAGTGGGAACATTACTCAAATTCTTAAGTAAAAGAAACAATACCACAATGTAAAAAATACTCCATTACAAGTAAAGGTCATGCATTCATAAGTGTACTTAAGTAACGGTATCAGAAAGAAAGAAGTATCAAAATGAATAGTACTCAATTTGCAGAAAAATAACCTCCATTAGTGTTTAGTAGTAAATTATTACTGATGCTGTATTTGTAAGTAAGTAAGTAAAATGTGTTTATAGAGCACTTTTCACAGAAAGAAATAACAAAATGCTTTACATAAAAACATACAAGATGATATTAAAACAGAATACACAATTAAAATTACGAAGTGCAGACAGGTCAAACAAATCCCTGTCTAAATAGGTAATTATTTGATTTTTAAAGAGTCCATAGAAACAGCAGGCTGTAATGGTGAACGCTGAGCAAAAAATCTTGATCACCGGGTGCAAGGGATAGACAGTACATTTGACACATTAGACCTAAGAGAGCGAGCTGAGCAATATGGGTGAAGTAGTTTAGTCACATATATAGATGCCTGTGCAATGCTCTGTACATAAGAGTGAGGATTTTGAACTGAATCCCATATGCGACAGAGAGCCAGTGAAGTGACATAAGTACAGGGGTAATGTGAGATTGTCTATTTGACCTAGTGAGTAGTCCTGCGGCAGCAATTTGGTCCAGTTGGAAGTAATCTGAACCTCCTAATGTACAGTTTTCTTCTATAGCAATCAATATACCATATTTTATCCTAAAGTAAATATTAAGTTAATCTTTGTGTTTAAATGATACTGTACACAAAGTAACTAGCCACTAAAGCTGTGATATGTAGTGGAGTGAAAAGTACAATATGTATCTCTGAAAGGTAGTGAAGTAGAATAGTAGATAATAGTACAACCCCAAATCAGAAAATGTTGGGACAGTATGGAAAACACAAGTAAAAAAAGAAAGTAGTGATTTCTAAATGTACTTTGACTTGTATTTCATTGCAGACAATACAACAGCACATAATTTAATGTGTTCCTCATGATTTTTATTGTTGTTTTTTCAAAAAACAAAATTCCTATTTTGGTTCTTGCAACACATTTCAAAAAAAGTTGGAACAGTAAAGCATTTACCACTTTGTAATGTTGCCATTCCTTTTCACAACACTTAAAAGACGTTTAGGGACTGAAGACACCAAGTGATGAAGTGTTTCAGATGTAATTTTGTCCCATTCTTGCTACAAACAAGTCTTACGGTGGGCAACAGTACAGGGTCTTCGTTGTCGCATTTTGCGCTTCAAAATGCGCCACACATTCTCTATTGGAGACAGGTCGGGACTGCAGGCAGGTCAGTCAAGTACCTGTATCCTCTTCCTCCGCAGCCAGGACTTTGTAATGTGTGCAGAATGTGGTTTTGCATTATCTTGTTGAAATATGCATGGACGTCCCTGGAAAAGATGTCTTCTTGAAGGCAGCATATTGTGCTCCAAAATCTCTATGTACTTTTCAGCATTAATGGTGCCATCACAGAAGTGCAAGTTACCTTTGCCAAGGGCACTGACACGACCCCATACCATGACAGACCCTGGCTTTTGGACTTGTTGCTGTAACAGTCTGGATGATCCTTTTCTTCTTTGGTCCGGAGCACACGGCGTCCATTTCTCCCAAACAATACATGAAATACTGATTCATCTGACCACAGTACACGTTTCCACTGTGTGATGGTCCATCCCAGATGCCTCCGAGCCTAGAGAAGTTGACGGCGCTTCTGGACACTGTTAATATAGGGCTTCCTTTTGGCACAGTACAGTTTTAACTGGCATTTGTGGCTGTAACTACGTATTGTGGTACTTGACAAAGGTTTGCCAAAGTAGTCCTGAGCCCCTGTGGTGATATCGCTTATAGATGAATGACGATTCTTGATGCAGTACCGCCTGAGGGATCGGAGATCACGGTTGTTCAGCTTAGGCTTGCGCCCTTGTCCTTTACGCACTGAAATTCCTCCCCATTCCTTGAATCTTTTAATTATGTTATGCACTGCTGAATGTGAAATAAGCAAATGTCTTCCTTTGAGGAACATTGTTTTTAAACATTTCAATAATTTTCTCACGTATTTGTTGGCAAACTGGCGATCCTCGGCCCATCTTTGCTCCTAAAGGACTAGACCTTTCTTGGATGCTGCTTTTGTACCAAATCATAATTACAATCACCTGTTGACATCACCTGTTTCAAATCACATCATTATTTAACCAATTTACCTGATTACTAGCCCTTAATTGCTCCTGTCCCAACCTTTTTTGGAATGTGTTGCAAGTCTGACTGACAGGAAAGGATGTATATTTACAAATGAAATTAAGTTGACCAGACAAAACATGAAATATTTTGTGTTCACATTGTCTGCAATGAAATACAAGTCAAAGTACATTTAGAAATCACTACTTTCTTTTTTTATTTGTGTTTTTCATACTGTCCCAACTTTTTCTGATTTGGGGTTGTAATACTCAAAGAAGAAGTTCCTCAATAATGTACTTAAAGTCCCCCTCCACTCCAAAATGTGATTTTCTTATGTTTATGTCCCCTAAATTGTCTGAACTTTACTATACTGAATTGTATCTGTGGAAAGTTTGTCACTAGAGAGGTGTTCCTCTTCTAAAGGTGGACATGTCTGTGCACTTCTCTGAAATCTGAGATTCATATCCGGGGCGAGCTTGATTAGGTTACGTCACCAATCCATAAACCAATCGCTGTCTAATACTTAAAAGCCAGCAAAGAAACCTGAAACCTCCAGCGCATAGTTATAGTAGTTATAGTTATAGTTGCAGACGGCCATCCCGCTACCTCCTGTCTGAACGCATGGCCATGGCTCAATCTCCGATGTTTCTAGTCACCTAGCAGCGTGCTGCACTTTTACCGGACAACCTGAGGTAGATGCTAGAATGTAGTCACCGAACAAGATTCATCCATGCACGATGCGCGGGGCAGGGCGAGGGCAGATCCAGAATTCTCAATGAGGGAGAAAGGGTAGATGTGCTTCCAGACATGTTTCAGACTTTTATTTTACTATTTAAGTGGGTAAACCATGTTAAACTAAATATTGATCGTAACAGAATGACTTTACATACTTTAAAATGTGTCTGGACTGGGACTTTAAGTATTTGATTAAATGTATACAATCCACCGCTGCCTGGTTCACTATGGACCAAAGATTTTAATTTGCTAGTGGTCGATACGATAAGTCAAGGCATACACAAGGACTGATGATTGTCTGTACCAAATGTTACGCCAATCCAAATGTGTCAAGATATTCCTCTGGATAAGTGAAACCTTTGATGCTGCTCTGGGCACTCATCAGGCGATCATTAATGTCATCGGGATTCATCCTCTGGAGACCATGACTGTCTGTGTACATATATTACTATTCCTATCATTTTATAGCAGCCTATTCAATAATTGTATATTTCAGTCTGGACCAAAGTGGTGGACTGACTGAACAACGACGGACCCTGCGATCACTAGAGCAGTGGCAAAAAGCGGCCCGTGGGATAAGTCCGACCCTCCAACAAAAGTATTTACTGCTAATTTCCACCAACTGCAGAACGTCTGCGGAACGGCTCCGCAGCTGCGGCCATGACTGACAGCTGTAGTCACGAGGACCCACGAGATCTCGCAAATTCACATAGAATAGAACCACAAAAACAACATCCAGAGGAGTAGAGGGGAAACAACTCTGTGCTGTGTTTTCAAGGTGTAGTGAAGGGAAATATGATCCGCCGTGAGCACGGTGTATTTTATTTTGAAAATTAACCGGATGTTTTATTTTGTTTCTGTGCTCGACTTCCTGTCCCGCACTATCTGCCGTGTCCTGAATTGCTGCAGAGCTGGCATCCGGCAAAAATTGAAGCTCTGCGTATCTGATCCGGAGGGCTGCGGACCGCTGCAGCTGTGACGGAGTCGGGACGCAGCCGTTCCGCAACCGGTGTAAATTGGCAGTTAGACCCCTTGTAAATGTTGATTTTCCCTTTCATAGTTTAAATGAAAACCTTGACAGGATTACTTCTTTTTACAAATCTAATCTAGACAATAATGTTAATACAAGGCTCTACAGGGACTACTGATGAAAATGAGCTTATAGCTAACTCTGGTACTGCTAAGGAGCTGTGCATTGTCCCTGTTAATTTAATACATAAATACATAAAAGAGAAGCCCCCACCAGTAAACAATGCAAAAACAACAACTCCATGGTTTAAACCCTGGCATAGAGCCATGGACAGCATGGCACTTCTGAATGAGTGGATATTTACTATGTTCACTGATTTCAAATATTGTTTCTATTTTCCCTAAAGTTAGTATCAAAGGAAACATACTCATAAATGATTAAGAAATGATGTCAGTGAGCCTGAGGGTGCGTTTTAATTAGTTATTAATTTGTGACACACTTGTTTGGTTTGGGAGGGTCAGCCATTGTAAATCCTCCCATGGAGGTAGAGCAGGGTTGGGCTGCCTGTGTGTTTGTAGATACCCATTCTCTTGAGTTATGCGAAGTTGATTCAAATCTGATCAATAAAGTGAGGCCATGATAAAAGAGGATGCATAAATTAGTGTGCACACCCATGTTTCATTGTGATTATCAGTAGTTCTATTTTTTCTTCTTCTTCTAAATCATCACCACATATACCATAGGCCTAGGTACATCTAACACTCAATTACACTTAACTATAATAGTCAAGACAAAAGACAATAAAATAATAACAAAATAGACAACTGTGAACCAAAAAATATGTATATGTGTATATATGTGTATATGTATCACATGTATATGTGATAAAACAATAAGCACATAGTATACACCTCTCCATAGTACATGGCTTTTTAAAAGCCCTCCAGAAAGCATAAGTACTTTCCCTATTTTCTACTGTAAACATTCAATCTGGCAAACCATTTACATGACATTTTTTCAAACGCCGCCACCCTAGCCCTCCACAAGCCCACTCCTGGATAGACGGCACCCCTTCATTCCTCCATCCTCTTAAAATAATCTGTCTGGCTATCATTAAAGTAGTGTGGACCCAGCTTCTTATGTGCTTATTCATCCCTTTTAGGATTGACCCATCTCCCAGAACAAATCATCTTGGGCTGAGTGGAACCTGGGTCCCTGCAGTCCGACATAGTTTATCACAGGACCATGTGGACACACATTTTTAATCTGAACTGCATACTTCACAAGTATAGGCATTTGTCTGATAGCTGTATCCTGTAAGATCAACAGCAGAATAAAGTACTGACCATGGAATATATTACAAATGTAGAAATACTGTAAATACTAGGGAGGACAGAGATGCATGGGATGGTTTTGATCAAAGTCATATGCGAATGACACTGCCCTGCTGCTTTGTGGTGACGTCTCTCTGTAAGCTGTAAACTTCCTGATAAAAAACAACAACAACTTTCTGGACTCTTGGAACTGCGTGTCCTGTTGAATGAGGCGGGGCAACAGGACTATGGGTGTTCCAGGAGTATATAACAGGACGTGTATCTAAGAATAGGTCTGATTGAAAACCCTCAGGCTGAGATGAGGGAGTGTTGAGTGTGCTTGATGTACCTAGATAACACGAGGATTACTCAGTGAATCAGCAGTCAGCTTCAGGTGAAGGACGCTAAATCAAAAAGTAATATGATGGTCACAGTGTAACAAGCAGTGTAACTGACTAACTGGCTGCGTATTTGTGTGTGTCAATTTTAAGGAATTTCACGAGAAGAACAAATTAAAGGCAGTGGCAAAGACTAAGTCTGACTCTCCAGGAATGGTAAGGGAATACAATGTAATCCTGCTGTAACATTTCACAGAACATATGGAAATCAACCTCAAGTGGGGGAAAAACACTTGTTTTCTCCTGTGGTGGCCATATATTATGTTGTAATGTTTGCTTCACGTTGTTTTCTGTTTAGGATGTGGGGCTGTTGGAGATCCCTGCTGAGCTGTCAGCCAGACTTCGCAGTGCAGCAGGTCAGCTTCATATAATCCTATCTGCACAGATGCCACTCTAGCTGTATTCCAAACCATTCACTCATTCACTCACTATTCCCTATAAAGTAACCCTAGCTAGATTATCTGTCCAATCGGAATTTTCTGTTGCACGACTAAAACAACTTTTGAACGTACACAAGTTCCTTCCCAAGGCTATTTTGCAGAGGCACCGTGGCTCCGTCCGGTGCTTAGCCCCACCCAAGACGATTGGGATTGGTTTAAAAAAATGCCAATAAGCCAGAGGACGTTTTTTTTTCCATCCCAGAATGCTGTGTGGACTAGCCAGACCCTCCTTCGCAGCGCTGTGGAGGAAGGTCTGGCAATGCTAGACTAATTGAATAGTGAAATATATAGGGAATGACCAAACGAGATTTCGGACACTAAACTGACATTTTCTAAACATTGTTGCATCAGTAAATGCGCCGTTTTTTATGTGTGACGGTAGCAATATAGAGGTTTACTCCTCGAGGCAGCGGCCGCGGGTTTGACCTTTGCTGCATGTGGTTCCCCCTCTCTCTACCTTCTTGTCTTCAGCTGTCCTATACAAGTAAAGGCCTAAAATGCCCAAAAAACGATCTAAAAATAAATTAAGAAAAAGCCTGCTCCATTTTCACTATTTCCGTGATAGGGAATGGTGTGGAACACAGTTGCCGCCATAGTGTTTTGTCAGGTTGTGATTGTTGTTTCGTCTCTGTCCACCAGGGCAGCAGCATGCGTCAGGGGTCACAGAGGTGGCCCCTCCACAGGTGAAGGCAGAACACAAGCTCAGCCTGCCTCTGGATGTAGACAGATACCCATTCTCTCGCTATGCCAAGTCCATATTAAAGGTGAGCAAGTTTGGGCCACACACATGCACATGTTCATAATCCAGTCCAGGTTTATTACACTGTAAATCCTGTTTTTGTGCCATTTCTTTATTTACATTTTGTCAAAAAGAAAAATCAATAGCAAACGGTCTCCTCGGCTGTGAACCGCTCCTGTTGTGTGCGCCTGGCAAATCCGCCATTATAATAGCAATCCGCCATGGAACAAGCGTGCCTGCTTTTAAAGGGAATGTGAGATAACGCTCTGATTGGTTTATTGCACGTTACGCCCAAACCACACCTATGAGTAATGTAGCTACCTCAGACCAACCCATTTTAGATTTGCATTGGGCGCAAGACTCATTCATCCCGCCGGTATAATAGCAACAGTGCCCGAGATCCGCCCACAAAGCTACTTGCGTTTAGCGTTTGATGCTTGCATTTCAGATTGTTAAATTAGGGCCCTGAGTTTGTTAACCCTGAGATGAGGGAAACGCTGGCTTTTCCGTTTCAGAAAGGGAAATAAATCAAACCTTAGAAAGAGGGGTAACTCCAACCCGTTTCAGAAAGAGAGGTAACTAAAGCCCACTACAGACCAAGCCGAAAATTGGCAGTCGAACAGTCTGGCGAGGTCGGTGACTCGATTCTGTGCGGTGTGTTCCGTGCCCTCGTCCGTTGGAGGGGGCATTGGCCTTCATTTTCCCGATTTGTAGGGCATAGTCGGGAGGGCGGGCACTGCCGGCAATCGGCTCAAATGACCAATCTGATTGGTAGAGTGCTAACCCGGAAACAGGGAGCTGAAATGACTAGACTAGATGACTAGAGTCTCTCAAAATCTGACGAAAATCTTTTAAACTGACCTTTGTCGATCTGAAATGAAGACAGATTCAGCAACTGCATGGCCTATTTCTCCTTAAAATGTTTTCAGAAACACATTTCGGTGAACTATTTTAGTAGAATATGAGATCGTACTCTGAATAAGCCGCCATTGAAAAATCCTAAATCCGCCAACAGCAGGGAGACCCACGTAACACGTTCGTCCAATCAGCTGCCGGTTTTCATTTTTGGCCGACAATACAGATTAGCCCCACCTGCTGTTATATAGACGTATTACGTCTCTGGCATGTTTTGAACAATTCGGGGAGACTGATCAGTCCAAATGCCTTTTCTGCCGATGGTTGCCCCACCTGGCCTATGTGTAGAGGCCATAAGAGTCAGTTACTATGGTAACTGAGCCTGTGAACCTAACCTGGTCAGGAGCAGGTTTTCTTCAGTAAACCTCGAGTTTCTCTCAGTCTCCTCCCTCTGACACAGCGCTCTTTCATTTCCTCATTCATTCATTCAGTCTGTATCAGGTGCACTTTAGCGCAGTTTGTTATATCGGCATGAATAAAAAAACAGTGTTGGTTAATTGTGTTTTTTTTTCGAACATGGCATTTCCTTTTGTCGATGATCCCGTTGATGAAGAAGCTGTATTACTTTGTTATAGTTAAACATACGTCGGGAGAGGATATTGAGGCCCCGACTAGATGTATTTTCATTTCCAGATAACTACCTATTTGAACGGTATCGGTTTTCTTCACAGTCCAGTGTATGTAGATACCTTATCCGTCCTCATATCACTAATGTCACCCATTGTGGACATGCTCTACATCCCAGCACATTCTTTGTGTTGCATTTTTACATCATTGGTGATGCGTGAGCGTATTAGTAAAGCCACTGTATGTAGAGCCATCAGAAAAGTGTGCCTCACTCTGAAATGTTTTTTAAACATTTTTGTAGTGTTCCCTGGACACAAACCAGTGAGAGACATTTGACTCCAGAGAAACTTCACAAGTCTAAGTCTGATTTATCTGATACATGTTTCCGATGTGCTGCAGATGTAGGTTCTTTCCTGCACTGTACTTGGTTGTGTGTGTAGGTGAGAGATTTCTGGATTGACTTTTGTGACGTCTTGATTACTCAAAATTCATTACCTGTTGACCCAGAATTTTGCTTGCTAGAGAACTTTACGAAAATTGATAAACCACTTAACAAATTTCAAGTAAAACTTTTGGAAATAGCCCCCTGGCGGTGGCCAGAAAGTGTATTGCTGTCACATGGAAGTCTGATTCCCCTCTATCCATAACTAAATGGTATTTAGAAATGAATAACTGTGTGCCTCTACAAAAAATAACATATAACCTTAGAAAGGGATACAATACCTTTATTAAAATGTGCCAGCCCTATCTGGATTATGTGGATAATGTGATATTGGAATGTGACTGACCTCGAAACATTGTATACCTACTTTAAAATATTGGAGCATCCTTTTGGGGAGGGGGGAGGGGGGGTTGTTTGTTTATTTGTGCTTGCTCTTGTTCTTGTAAACTGAAAACTGAAAATAAAGTATTCAACAAAAAAAACAGTGAGAGACATTTAAAAGGAGTTCCACAGGAGTGCAGGTGAATGATGTAAAACCCTTTGAAATAAATGGTTATAAATTCTAAATCTGTTAATGACATGGTGCTGCAGCCTCAGAATGGAATTAGTACTTAGTCACCCGCAGGGTTGCAACTAGGCTGGAACGTACGCATTGAGTTGAACAGCAACTTTCTCCCATGTCAAATCTTGCTTGTTTGTAGCAGCAAAACTCAGAGTTTCCCATCTCAGGGTAAATCAACTCAGAGTTCAGGGTTAAGCTCCGATTTTGTTAAACCTGAAACGGGCCCCTGAACACAGACGCCAAAGACATGAATAAGACAGCGGTCGATCCATGGCTCTGAAGTCTCATGCTAGTATGAGAAACGTACACTCTTTTTATTTCCTGAAAAATGGGATGTCTCAGGTGCATAAGTTGAAAAACAAGCAAAGGAAGTTACTGCAAAAGAGACAGGCTGTTTACATAACACAACACTGACATGACTCCTTTTTTCCAGCTATATCAGTTATTGTGGCAAATATTGAATTGAATTGAAAGCCTTTATTGTCATTGTACTTTACAATACAGCGAAATTAGGACCGCTACTCCACTGGGTGCATACAATAAATACAATAAATAATCCTTACAGGACATATAAAACAGAATGAAAACAGTAAAAGAGCATTGATCAGATAAGTGGAAGCATCAAAGTGCAGGAGGTGACAGTGAGTGACTGGGTTTGTCTAACTACATTTGTTTAGGGAAACTATTGCATTTGGGAAGAAGTGAGGCTGAGTGCAATATCTGACAGGGAGCGGAGGGGGCAACCAATGATTTCTTTCTGCAATTTTGATAATAATAAAATATGATAGCAAACAGTTGCCTGTTTACACATCCAGCTGACACAGAGCAACATTGTCATTCATTAGAAGAGGTGTTTGTGTCCACCAGATGAATGCAAGTCCAATATTAGTTTCTGGTCTCCACTCACTCCTGAGGGAAATATCTGTCTCCCTAGCTGCTTAATGCTCCACTATGTTCACCAGCTAGTTGCTATTTTTAAGTATAAATCTACTGTTTGTGTAATTGAAACTTTACACATTTTTAAATGTAGGTAATGTAGTGTGTTATTGCTTATTAAATTGTGGCCTAAGGGTTAGCCAATCTACCAGGGGCTTAAAGCAGACTTTGTTGTTAGCTTGTTTGTTAATATTGGAACGTTTTTCAATTAACCATTCTATTCCTATGATGTACTTACCTTTCATAAGTTTCATACGGAGACATGTTAAGATTCATTCATTTATTCATTCAAGAAAGGAAATAGGATGAGATTTGTGTCAGTACTGTGAACCAAGCAGAAAAATATAGATAACCTCACAAGCATAAGGAAATAGTGCCTGTTTCAAGAAAAGGATGATTTAAAACATGGAGCAAAACTTGAAAATTAAATAAGAAATACCGTAGTACACATTAAGATGACTTTAAAATGTTTATTATCCTTTAAAATGCTCATACAAAAACAATCAACAGACTCACGGCTGAATGGATGAGAGAAGATGGATTGTATTTCTTATTTCTTTGAGAGTTTCCCCATGTTGTGTCCTCAGGATACATGGTGCCAGCCTCAGGGTTACTGCCTCCAGAGATCCCTCACCCCTCTGGAGCCTGAAGATGCCAGGACTGCCCTGGAGATTTACAAATTGGTATATGGGTGTGATTAGATTAGATTGTGTAGATAACATACATTGGTTTCATTCTTATTTCTTTCATTTATGATTTTCAACCCGTTTCTCCTCAGATCTTGCGGTTTACAGGTGAGTCGGACCTCAGCGGCTGGCAGGAGCAGATGCTGGGTAACTTCATCGTGGAGAGGGGTCAGAGCCGGCCGGCGCTGCGGGACGAGATCCTGGCCCAGCTGGTTTACCACATGTGGGGCCTGCAGGAGGAGCAGGACAGTCTGAGGGGCTGGCTGCTGCTGGCCTGCTGCCTCAGTGCCTTCACCCCCTCACCAACACTGGACAAACCCCTGCTCAAGTAGGCGTTATGCTTTGGATACACTGTAGACCTTTGATGTAAATTTACAGCTACAATCTCACAGTATCTTACTGTTGAAAAGTCTTATAAGATCATACTGTAAATGGCAATGCATTCTGGGAGAAAATAATAATATTACAGCACTATCTGTGAATGTTACAGATTACAGGTATTTACTGTTAATACCAATGCATCTTGGGAAAATAAAGTAAAAGGCAGCAACTGCTGACAGTTTATAGTTTGTAGAGTTTTTTATTGAGCATATATATATTATACAGTTTTCAATCAACAATAGAGAAGAGGCTTCAGTATTTTGTATAAATGTACATATAAACCAAAACAAAACTGAGAAAAAGAAACAAACATTGCGGGAGCAGGATACAATTTTGTAGTAAGAAGTAAAATAAGAGTCTATACAAATAGAATAAAAGAAAGTATTTATACAGATACTGATTGTAAGAAGTATATGAAGGGTTGCCAAGTATTGTAGAAACCTGAGAGATTATCCTTCAGCAAATATCTAATGTTTTCCAAATGTAAGGTATTGGATAGATCGCGGAGCCACATTTTGTCAGTGGGTATCGCCGGCCCTTTCCATGACTTCAGAAGTAACTTTTTTGCAGTGATGAGAGAGTAAGAGACTAACCGCTGCTCGGCTGAAGTCAAATTCTTGAATAACTGCGATGTGCCAAGGATAGTTAGTAATGGTTCCGGTGACAATTTAGTCTTAGAGAATTTTTGACAGTATAGCAAATACATCAGACCAATAATTGGCGACTTTAGGGCAGGAAAAAAAAGCATGAAAAAGTGTTGCATTGGGGGACTGACATTTATCACAGCTTGATGAAGCGTTCGGGAAAATGCTGTGGATCTTTTGTTTTGAAAAATGAAGCCTATGTATAATTTTGAACTGTATAAGGCGATGTCTCGTATTACTGGAGCAGGAGTGTATGGAGCCCAGAGATTCTTCCCAGATGTCATCAGGAATATGGATACCCATGTCTTTCTCCCAACTATCTTTATATTTATTGGACGAGGGGGAAGATATCGTTTGTAGTTTGTTGTATATATTGGAGATAGATTTGTCTTTATATGGGGGTATAGTGAAACATTCATCTAGCGTGGATTGCGTTAGTGTCTCGAAACCTGGCATGAGTTTTTGGATATAGTCTCTGACCTGTAGATATCTAAAGAAATTATTGCTGTGTAGTTTGAACTTTGTCTGTAGTTGCGCAAAGGAGGCAAGTTTACCTTCTATGTACAGGTCACGGATACAACATAATCCTAACTTCCTCCAGTCAAAAAACGTCTGATCTAAATTAGAAAGGGTAAAGGATGGGTTTTTTGCAATTGGTAAAGAAAGGGGCAATGTTTTGTGGGTAAAGTGCGATTTAATTTGTTTCCATATACGAAATAAATTATGTATGATTGGGTTTCGAACGTCCTTTGATTTGTCAAGCAGCGTTGGTGAAAGTACTAATGCTGCAGGTAAATATGGATCACAGTCTTCCATTTCAATGGCTAACCAAGTGGGAAGTGTGTTATAAGTAATGTTGAAGGAGTTTATACTTTTAAAAGCACACGCCCAATAATACATCATAAAATTTGGGAGGGATAGGCCTCCGTTCGTTTTAGATTTGGTTAAATGTTTTTTGTTAATTCTTGGAGTCTTATAATCCCACAGAAAGGGTTGAATAATTGAATCAATTTTCTTGAAAAAGGATTTTGTTAAGAAAACAGGGATATTTTGAAACAAGTATAGTATTTGTGGTAGAAAAATCATCTTGATGGCATTTATCCTCCCAAGTAGTGATATTGGCAAGATTTTCCAAAACTGAATTTTGTTTTTAAGTTGTTCCAGTAAGGGTGGAAAGTTAGATTGCATGAGAGAGGACAGTTTCTTTGTAACTTCTATGCCTAAGTATGTGAATTTATCAGTGGTAACCTTAAAGGGAAATCTTGCCAACGTTGTTTGAGGTATGTCATGAACTGGCATTAGTAAACTCTTGGTCCAGTTTATCCGATATCCTGAAAATTTCCCAAACATTTTAATTTTTTTAAGAATGGATGGTATAGAGAGGAGAGGTTTGGTCACATATAGCAGAATATCATCTGCATATAGCGAAATTTTATTCGTTGTAGTCTTAGTCTGATAGCCACATATTTGGGGGTCTAAACGGATACTTTGCGCAAGTGGTTCAATAGCAAGAGCTATTTAGTGCTGACAGGGGACACCCTTGCCGTGTTCCTCTGAACAGCTGAAATGAGGAAGATAAGTTGCGATTTGTATGAATTTGTGCCTTAGGACTTGTATATAAGAGTCTTATCCATTTTATGAACCTCTCACCTAGATTAAGTCGTTTAAGTACTTCAAACAGATAGTCCCACTCTATCTGATCAAACGCCTTTTCAGCGTCGAGCGTCAGAATGGCTAGATCGTTGTGAATTTCCCTGTTAGTGTATAGAATATCAAACAATCGTCGTAGATTAGAAGTTGAGGATCTATTTGATATAAAGCCAGTTTGATCGTTGTGAACTATTGTATTCATTAGAGGGGTTAATCTGTTGGCCAGGATTTTTGCATATATTTTATAATCTATGTTTAATAGAGAAATTGGACGGTATGAGCCTACATTTAAATCGTCTTTACCTTTTTTATGAATAACAGTGATTGTGGCTTGAGTTAATGTTGGTGGACAGTTTATTACTGTACATTTAAATACTACGGTAAGAAACTATGTCTATTTACTGTGAAATTAATTTTAAATAAACAGTAGTTCACTGGGGAAGCTGCCGCCAGTATATTACTGTAAATTTACAGTGAAAAGTTTAACAGTGTAGGTGGAGGATTAGTCTATATCTTTGACCGGGATTGCTCCGTTGCCAGCGGAAAATCCGCCGGATTTCACTCACTTAGGCAGGATATCCGTTGCCTTGGGCTTCCTTTGTGTAGGCATTCTAATGGGGAGAGGAGGTTACAGGGGGGGGAGTGGGATTGTGTAGCGGTGGAGCAGGTCTGTGAGGTAGTAAAGAGCCTGGTTATGGAGGGCTTTGTGGGTGAGGAGAAGGACTTGAAACTGGATGTGTTGGGGAACAGGGAGCCGGTGGAGGTGCTGGAGGACGGCGGTGATGTGGTCACGGGGTGAGGAGGCGGGCAGCAGAGTTTTGGATGTATTGAAGTTTATTCAAGCGAATATTTGACTTTGACAGATTGCCAGAAATATGACACCACTGATTGCTAATGTTGCTGCAAGTCTAATTTGTAAACAGGGAATGGTTTGCTCACACGTTAGCTTTCAACTTTACAAGGTTATTTGTCAAACACGTTCTTTTTTTAATGGCTAAAAAAGATCTTTAAAAAGATTTAAATTAGGGCTGGGCAACGATTAAAAGTTTTAATCGCGATTAATCGCATGATTTCCCTGATTAGTTGTTATACGCAAACTCCAGTAATGAATTAAAAAGTAGTGTATAGCGCAATTTTATTTTAAATCTTCTGCCATATGAACTAAAGTGCCATAACATTTGTTCTGCAAACACTTAACATCAGCATTTTGTTTATACAGTAGCAGTTAAATGAAATATTTAGTGTAAATCTCAATTTAAACAATGTAATCAAAGCAAATACAAAATGAAAGCTTATATTGCCACTGCCAGGGCATTCATGTTATCATTAATAGGACACATTCATGTTATCATTAATAGGACACATTCATGTTATCATTAATAGGACACATTCCACTGCTGTGAAACTTCAATAAAGTGTCCCGCGCACGTTTCAGCATAATGTCTCTCCTCTGTTTTCATTAAAGTCAGAGCATGTGAATGCAGCACCCACTGTTCATCAATATAATGCTCTGTAACTTCGAGGTAATTGTGGTTACCCAGTGATGTCCAGTAGTCCCCAGTGAGAGCAACTGCGGCTGCACGTTGTAAAGTTGTCACTTTTGCAGGCCTCTCCTTTTCATACAACTCGTGTATTCTTCTTGTGATGGTGCGTCTTGAGGGAATCTCATACCTGCCGTCATTTGTTGTGATTCTCCACAACACTAATCAGCCTGCAGTCTGTAGCTTTCCACTTCGGATATCTACGGATGTTAGCTTCTCTTTCCTTTGTTTATCTATACTTCTTCCACACGTTGCATCTAACGTAGTCTGCTGAAGCCTCGCGCCACTGTTTTTTTCGTTGAATGATTTGCTGGTATCAGCTGTGTGTATTGCATTTAGGTGATATTTCAGACTGGAAGTACTCCGGTGATAAGAAAATTCAACTTTGCAGTGGTTACAAATAACTTTGGTTCTGTCGACTGCGCCGTCTGGAAGAACTTTAAAATAAGTGGCCATGTAAAAGTGCTACAAACTTTTACAAAATAAAAGCTTGTGAACAACATACTTTTACAATTACAAAAGAAAACTGCGTTATTGCGCAATAAAATAATTGTCTTACACTGTTAGTCTTAAGGGCCGTCCGCACCAACAACAAACTAATGTGTATGTTTATGTATATATGATTGATATGATTTTTTTCTTCTCAGGTGTTTTATAGTTTGATATCTCTGTTTCTTGTATTTTACTTCATTGTGTCAGTTGTGTTGTTCTTGGTTTTTATCTGCTCTTTTATCTACTTTTTTTATTTATTCTTACTAGGTTTTGACCTAGTATATGGTCCAAACTTTTTTAAACTATAGATAGAGAGAGAGAGAGAGAGAGAGATAGATAGATAGATAGATAGATAGATAGATAGATAGATAGATAGATAGATAGATAGATAGATAGATAGATAGATAGATAGACTTTTATTGATCCCAAATTTCAGTGCTACAGCAGCAGAATATCAGACACACAGCACACATACAAGAAATAATAAATAGGATAGAATACAAGCACAAATATCCAAAAGATAAAACAAATGAAAGAATCAAAAAACATATATACAAGTTGGGAATAAAAATGTACGACTACTTAAATAGTATTTATAAAGTTGTAAGTAAAACCCATGTTTGTGCAAGTTGCACTTAGTGCAGTATTGTGATGTATTGTATACGAGTGTTATCGAACACTCAGTGATGACGTGTGTTAAAATGACGTGTATTGCCTGTGGTAGGAATGATTTATTTTAGTGGTCAGTGTGACACCGAAGCTGTCGAAGAAACTATATGCTGCCTGGAAAACACTATCTGTCTGAACATGACTCCCTGTGCAGGTATGTGTCCGACCACGGTCCAGGGGAGTACCGCTCACTGTGCCAACATAAACTACTGACATCTCTGCAGCTCCCGGCTCCCACTGCCCGCATCTACCCCCCCACCCAGCTGGAGTGGACCACTAACCAGAGGAAGGGCACCATGCTGCTGGACGTGCACACCTTTAACGGTGAGACCAACTGACTCTTCAGAAAAACAGTAACTACTTTACCATGGAAATGGAAAAATTGTGTTATTGGCAACTGCAATGTAAAATGATCTGCTGTTATAAACCCATAACAAGCCCTTGGTTGTTTTTTTCTCAGATGAGAAGCTAACAACTGAGGTGGAGTCCTGGACCACAGGAGAGCAGCTAGCCTCATGGCTCCTTCATTTCAGGTACTTCTCAACATGCAGTGTGTTTAACGATACATCAATGGCGCGGCTGTGGCTCCGTGGTAGAGCGGTTGCCTGCCAATCGGAAGGTTGGGGGCTCAATCTCCGGCCCTGCAGTCCCATGTCGAAGTGTCCTTGGGCAAGACGCTGAACTCCGAGTTTCCCCCAATGCTTGTCGATCCGGCATCATTTATCATTTATCTTGGTGCCACACACCTTGCATGTAGCTGTTCGCTTACTGCCACTGTTTGCAAAGTTATTGATAGCTAGACTAATTCCCACAAAAGGCACAACTCCGGGAGTGGGCACACATAAGGCATAACACATGCGTTATGCACATTATGGCAAAGGGCAGGGGACATGCAGCTCGTCATACGTTTCCCCAACGTATATGTGCCAATAAAAGAAAATAGAAATACATTAATACATTTAGATTTAAAAAGCAATAACAGGTTGTCAAAAAACCCTATGGAAGAACGAGGAAGGGATGAAGAGACCCTGCCCGGAGGAAGCCCGGGGCCCCCGTCTGGAGCCAGGCCCAGAGGGTGGGCTCGTCAGCGAGCGTCTGGTGGCCGGGTTTGCCACGGAGCCCGGCCGGGCACAGCCCGAAAAGCTACCTATCTCTCCAGCCCATGGGCCCACCACCTGTGGGAGGAACCGCTGGGGTCGGGTGCGCTGCCACACGGGTGGCAGTGAAGGTCAGGGGCCTCGACGGACCAGACCCGGGCAGCAGAGGCTGGCTCTGGGGTGTGGAATGTCACCTCGCTGTGGGGGAAGGAGCCGGAACTTGTGCGTGAGGTGGAGCGCTACCAGTTGGATCTGGTGGGGCTTACCTCTACGCACAGTCTCGGTTCTGGAACCGTACTCCTGGAGAGGGGTTGGACTCTTTTCTTCTCCGGAGTTGCCCAGGGTGTGAGGCGCCAGGCGGGTTTGGGGATAATCACAAGTCCCCGGCTGAGCACCGCAACGTTGGAGTTTACCCCGGTGGAGTTTACCCCGGTGGATGAGAGGGTCGCCTCCCTACGCCTGCGGGTTGTTGGGGGAAAAACTCTGACTGTTGTTTGTGCATATGCACCAAACAAGAGTTCAGAGTATTCGGCCTTCTTGGAGACCTTGAATGGAGTCCTGTATGGGGCTCCGGAGGGGGACTCCATAGTTCTGCTGGGGGACTTCAACGCACATGTGGGCAATGACGGAGACACATGGAGAGGCGTGATTGGGAGGAACGGCCTCCCTGATCTAAACCAGAGTGGTTGTCTGTTATTGGACTTCTGTGCTAGTCATGGATTGTCTACAACAAACACCATGTTCGAAAATAGGGATGCTCATAAGTGTACTTGGTACCAGAGCACCTTAGGCCGAAGGTCAATGATCGATTTTATAATCGTTTCATCTGATCTGAGGCTGTATGTATTGGACACTCGGGTGAAGAGAGGGGCGGAGCTGTCAACTGATCACCATCTGGTGGTGAGTTGGGTCAGGGGGTGGGGGAAGACTCTGGACAGACCTGGTAAGCCCAAACGGGTGGTGCGGGTAAATTGGGAACGTCTGGAGGAAGCTCCTGTCCGACAGACCTTCAACTCACACCTCCGGCGGAGCTTTTCGTGTATCCCTGTGGAGGCTGGGGGCATTGAACCTGAGTGGACAATGTTCAAAGTTTCCATTGCTGAAGCTGCGGCAGGGAGCTGTGGTCTTAGGGTCTTAGGTGCCTCAAGGGGCGGTAACCCTCGAACACCATGGTGGACACCGGTGGTCAGGGAAGCTGTCCGACTGAAGAAGGAGTCTTTCCGGGATATGTTATCCCAGAGGACTCCGGAGGCAGTTGCAAGGTACCGAAGGGCCCGAAGGACTGCAGCCTCTGCCATGAAAGAGGCAAAGCAGCGGGTGTGGGAGAAAACATGGAGAAGGACTTTCGGTCGGCACCAAGGTGCTTCTGGAAAACCGTCCGCCACCTCAGAAGGGGGAAGCGGGGAACCATCCAAGCTGTGTACAGTAAGGATGGGATGTTGTTGACCTCAACTGAGGAGGTAATAGGGTGGTGGAAGGAGCACTTTGAGGAACTCCTAAATCCAGCTGATGCGCCCTCTTTGTTAGAGGCAGAGCTGGAGGATGACGGGGGATTGTCGTCCTTTTCCCTGGTGGAGGTCACTGAGGTAGTTAAACAACTCCACAGTGGCAAAGCCCCAGGGATTGATGAGATCCGTCCAGAAATGCTGAAAGCTCTGGGTGTGGAAGGGGCTGTCTTGGTTGACACGCCTACTCAACATTGCGTGGAAGTCTGGGACAGTGCCAAAGGAGTGGCAGACCGGGGTGGTGGTTCCCCTGTTCAAAAAGGGGGACCAGAGGGTGTGTACCAATTACAGGGGTATCACACTTCTCAGCCTCCCTGGTAAAGTCTACTCCAAGGTGCTGGAAAGGAGGGTTCGGCCGATAGTCGGACCTCAGGTTGAAGAGGAACAATGCGGATTCCGTCCTGGTCGTGGAACAACGGATCAGATATTTACTCTAGCAAGGATCCTGGAGGGAGCCTGGGAGTATGCCCATCCAGTCTACATGTGTTTTGTGGATCTGGAGAAGGCATATGACCGGGTCCCCCGGGAGACATTGTGGGAGGTGCTGCGGGAGTATGGGGTGAGGGGGTCCCTTCTCAGGGCCATCCAATCTCTGTATGACCAAAGCGAGAGCTGTGTCCGGGTTCTCGGCAGTAAGTTGGACACGTTCCAGGTGAGGGTTGGCCTCCGCCAGGGCTGCGCTTTGTCACCAATCCTGTTCGTAGTATTTATGGACAGGATATCGAGGCGTAGTCGTGGTAGGGAGGGGTTGCAGTTCGGTGGGCTGGGGATCCTATCTTTGCAGATGATGTGGTCCTGATGGCATCATCGGCCTGTGACCTTCAGCACTCACTGGATCGGTTTGCAGCCGAGTGTGAAGCAGCTGGGATGAGGATCAGCACCTCTAAATCTGAGGCCATGGTTCTCAGCAGGAAACCGATGGACTGCCTTCTCCAGGTAGGGAATGAGTCCTTACCCCAAGTGAAGGAGTTTAAGTACCTTGGGGTCTTGTTCGCGAGTGAGGGGACAATGGAGCGGGAGATTGGTCGGAGAATCGGTGCAGTGGGGGCGGTATTACATTCAGTTTATCGCACCGTTGTGACGAAAAGAGAGCTGAGCCAGAAGGCAAAGCTCTCGATCTACCGGTCAGTTTCCGTTCCTACCCTCACCTATGGCCATGAAGGTTGGGTCATGACCGAAAGAACGAGATCCAGGGTACAAGCGGCCGAAATGGGTTTCCTCAGGAGGGTGGCTGGCGTCTCCCTTAGAGATAGGGTGAGAAACTCAGTCATCCGTGAGGAGCTCAGAGTAGAACCGCTGCTCCTTCACGTCGAAAGGAGCCAGTTGAGGTGGTTCGGGCATCTGGTAAGGATGCCCCCTGGGCGCCTCCCTAGGGAGGTGTTCCAGGCACGTCCAGCTGGGAGGAGACCTCGGGGAAGATCCAGGACTAGGTGGAGGGATTACATCTCCAACCTGGCCTGGGAACGCCTCGGGATCCCCCAGTCAGAGCTGGTTAATGTGGCTCAGGAAAGGGAAGTTTGGGGTCCCCTGCTGGAGCTGCTCCCCCCGCGACCCGACCACGGATAAGCGGATGACGATGGATGGATGGATGGATGGATAACAGGTTGTTGACAAGTCTCAAAGCTCAAGTCTGAAGTCTTTTGGGTCGAATCTGAGTCAAGTCTGAAGTCAGCTGTTTGTGCGACTTAAGTGCGACTCGAGTCCCCATCTCTGCCAGTTTCTCTTTTTTAATCTTCCCCTTAACGTTACCGCCATCAAGCCGCAATGATTTGCTGCGAATGAATGCCGCTGAATCTATCGAGTCGTGTTGTAGTGGTGCGTCAAGTGCAACGTATATTCTCATCCAATTAGATTGAATTCGGTATTGATGACTCGAAAAATAATAGCGGTAACTCCACTGGAGTAAAATTTAAAAGTCGGCACATAAATAACTACTAAAGTAAAAATGTCTGAAAAATCTACTTGAGTACAGTAACAAAGTATTTGTACTTCGTTACTTCCCATCTCTGGTGGTATTACTCTGTGTACTGTATTGTGGCGAGCTACATGAAAAGAATCACTCGAGAGCCCAAGCTACTGATAGTCATATTTTGGGGTATTTGTCTGTGTTGTGTGTATTGTGAATTGAGTTTTTTTGTATCTGTATATTCTCTGTTGTATGTTTTTTGTTATTGGGCCCCTTCGAAAAGCTTTTAACAGCTTATTTGGGGTTCCCCATTTCACGCCGCCTACATATGATCATTGTACCATCTGAAATTGTGTTTTAATGATACGATAATGACGTGTTAATAAAATTAAACTGAACGAATGCAATGTAAAAATAGTAATACATATCATCATTTAAGATGCACCTTTATTAAAAATCTCTTCTTTTTAGTCTCTTCTTTTTATTGAAAAGAATACTTTGTTTTTCATTTAAATGTCTGGAAGAGCTCTTTAATAAAATTGTCAAATCATATTTTAGCTGCTGTTTGTGAGTTGATACCTTATTGTGTTAAATGGGCATATGTAATTATCTCATCAATCAATGTCACTGATTGCGGGCCCCTGAACTGAATCAAATTGATATTGTATCATGACCGACTTTGTGATATCAGCAAATATAGTATTGTTGTCCAAAGAATTGATATAAAACCGTATTGTGATAAAACTAGTGTTTACCGCCATTTACTTGTTAAAGCTATTATACTCCTTCTCAGCATCATATTTGTACTATTGGGGTATACTAGAATAGGTTTAAATGCTTTGATGTTCAAAACACACATTATGTTTCTCATACTGCCCATTGCTGCAGCTCCTCTGTCTGAAACACTCTGTCAAAGCTCTTGGCCCTCCTTTCCGAAAAGCCCAGTCTGCTCTGATTGGTCAGCTGACCCACTCTACTGTGATTGGTCAACCAAATTCAAACAAGCCACTGGGTGGGCTGTGCTTGCTCAGGCAGCACCAATGGGCAGCACATATGAAAAACTGGGCTGGGATTTTCAGTCAGTGACATCACTAATGGAAGAATTTCAAACAGGAATGTAGACGATCTGTTTTTAGGCGGTTGAGAATGTGCTGTCTGTGGGAGAGAAAGTTACATTTGGAGTAAAATGTGTTTTTTGTACTTTAAAACATATATTACATACACACAAAAAACGATATATAACACACTGAAATCCAGAAAGCATAATAGGGACTGTTTAGTGTTTCTATAAACTGTATTTTTTTTCCCTGGTTTGTCCTGTTACCGTTTTGTATCCCTCCGCTGTGTGTTCCATGTGTCATAGAGGTGTGTCAGAGGCAGTGCAGGGCTGGTCAGTGTCCCTTCTGACCGATGATGGCTGGTCAGATCTGGCCGGCTCGGACTTTGTCATGGATCTTCTGGCTGGCGCTGAAGCTGAAGTACTGCCACCACCAGGGACTCCCTCCTCTACCAACTCCGACTACCTGTTCAGCAGCCAGGGAGACAGGTACAGCACTGAACAAGGGACTAGTTTTGGTGGCCAATCCAGGATTGGTTAAAGAGTTTACTAATTGCAATGAGCATGTGTGTGCCTCTCTTTCCCTCTAGGATGCCAGCTACACATCTGGATGACTTTATTCCACCGGCGCCTCCCATGCAAGCTCCTGGGCTGCCTCCTTTTGAGGGAAACCCCTGGGGAAGGGATTATCCTCAGGAAGGTAGGTGCAAAATGTTAAGGCATCAGTATGCTTAAAAAAAGTTTTATTGGATCATCAAACAGAGTATGGACATTCTGTTCTATTGCCTAAAAACAAACTTTATTTTTATTGTACCGTACAATTGACAGTACAATGTAATGAAATGTATTAAGTGCATTTAATGGATAGCTATATCTACAGCATCCGGGGAGCAACTTGGGGTTCAGTGTCTTGCTCAGGGACACTTTGACATGTGGTTGGAGGAGCCTGGGATCGTACCCCCAATCTTGTGGTTGAGAGGCGACCGCTCTACACAGCCACCCCAGAACAAAAGTGTTCAGATAACACTTAGTACAAAGTTGTTTAAAGAACCCCGTACTGATCCCTGTACCGTACTGATCCCCGTACCATACTGAACCCTACTAAACCCCGTACCGTACTGATCCCTGTACTGAACCCCGTACTGTACTAATCCCTGTACCATACTGAACCACGTACTAATCCCCGTATCATACTGAACCCCGTACTGAACCCTGTACCGTACTGAGCCCCATACTGATCCCCATACTGATCCCTGTACTGATCCCTGTACTATACTGTACTGAACCCCGTACTGAACCCCATACTGAAACCTGTACCGATCTCTTCCTGCACACGCCCTAATCTTCCAAACTAAGGCCCCATCCAGACAAAGACGTATTTTGATGCAAACGCACATCTTTTGCATCGTTTGGGCCGACTGTCCACACGAATCCTGTAAACGCACTGCCCGTAAACGCACTTTTTTGAAACCTGGTCCCAGGGTGAATAAAAAAAAAGCCGGCTCACGTTTGGCTTCGTGTGTACGGCGAAACCGCATACGTGCGTATCGATGATGTCATCCCCACACACCTCGGACTCAAAGCTCCGCCTTCAACCCAGCTGACGGCTATTATAGCAGTGATGCAATGCTGTTTATAAAGTGGAAGTAGAGAATTTATCAACTAGCTAGCTAATCTGTCTGCTCATCAACTCCTTGAACGGATTATAGTAACTTTTAGCACCGCTTATTTAGAAAGGCTACCGCAAGAAAAACGTGTAGCTAGATTATCAAAAAGACATCGGATCATTGATGTTTGTGTGACTGCCGATGTTGATGTTAGCTAGCGTTAGCTAGCATTACCACGTTAGCTAGCGCGCTAACGCTAGCTCTGCTAGCTGCAATCATGTCCGATAGAATGTAAACAAAGTTTACATTCTTTTTCTAGGTGGCCTTTATATAACGAGCAGTGGTGTAAGTTATTAAAGTCTAGTCCATGGATGTGTTAAGCTAAGAGAACTAGCTAACAGTCATATTATGAAAGGAAGTCACTGATGGCTGCTCTTCTTCTTTGTTCTGTTAATTTCTGTAGCAATAACAGCGCCGCCTACAGGCCTGGCATATGAAGTACCGTGTTGAGTCATTTACATATGGATTCATGTGGACGTGAATTTTCTTGAACCGAATCCAGCGAAGACGGATGCGTTTTCATCCTAACGTCTTTGTCTGGATGGGGCCTAAAATACTTCTCTTATCAGCAGAACTCTCACCTCATTCATTCTCCAAATACAGCAAAACAAGCTGTTCTCTTGGTCTATTAGTTACTCTGGATTTACTTTCCCTCGATTGTGTTTCAAGTGACTGTGCTCAAGGTCATGTAACTAAGACTGTTTTGAACTCAGGCACAAATGTAATCAAGTGACTTTGCATTGTCCTAACTCAAGGCTTGATTACCAACTGGGCAAAGCAGACAACTGCTCCCAGAGGCCCTTGACCCTCAGAGCCACTCAAAGGCCACAGGCTGACACTGTGTTTGGTTTGTGGTCATTTGATTCATTGTAAACTTGTTTGGCACCACACCATTAAATATTAACTCAAATGACAAGGGTTGTTAACTGGGACCAGCAATATTATCTGATCCCAGCCCAGTCTTAAAAAGTAAAAAAAAAAAAAGAAAATCTTAAATTCACTGAAGTATTATGTTCTATGTCTTAAATAATTTTAAACGGGTCTAAAAATGTTTAGTTTTACAGTGTTTGTATTTCATTCCGTGGTGTTGTAGTTCTTTCTTTCGCTACTCTAAATATAATTAGCTGTACTACGACTACAAATGAGACCAACATGCAACTTATATTGCAGCTGAGTGCAGGGCTGCAAAAAAAAAGTCTCTATCGCAACGGATTTTATTCTTCAGTTATGGGGAAGTGCAAGTTTAGCGACATTCCCCAACTCTGACATTGATGTTTTTTTGTTTGTTTTTATGTTGTGATAAAGGTCTTAAAGTGCTCACATTATGCTTTTTGGCTTTTTCCCATTCCTTTATTGTGCTATATATCTTTTTTGTGCATGTTATAGGTTTACAAAGTGAAAAAGTCACTTTGTAACACACGTTATAATGCTCGCCTAGCTGCTAGCATGGCACTCCCTCATACTCTGCTACTGACTAGCCAGCAGTACTTAGTGTGCATGTGCAACTCCCAACAAAGAAGTGAGATGTCTCACTCTGTAGCTAAAACAGAGAGCTCAACACACAGGGTGAAAAGAGGAGCTGCAGCATTGTGGAGTACAATAAATATATGGTGTTTTCTGAAAATTAAACCACATAAACCTATTCTGGTACAACCTCTAAATACAATTATGAACCTGAAAATGAGCATAATATGAGCACTTTAAATTTAATTTATAAAGGTCTTAAAAAGTCTTAAATTTGTCTTGGTGAAACCTGCAGAAACCCTATGTAGAAGTAACCAGTAGTTCCTAATCTCTATGAACAGATTCGACATATGAGTGCGTTTTGGAATCAGAAGCATTTTGGTTTTCAAATTTGACCCGTTTTCAAAGTTTCTACAGCAGGAATTTGGGTTTCTTTAAACCAAATTGCCCAAAAATGGGCAATTTTGGGTGTTTTATTTAATTTTTATAGCATTTGACAAAATAATTAAATGGTTTCTGAACAGTATCCTGACTAAACTTTGACAGTCTGTGATTGTCCACTAAATCGTAACTACTTGTCGAAGTAATTCATTCAGATTTGTTTTACTCAAAAATAGGTATAATTTCATATAAATGAGGTTCATTATTATGAATTACAAAAATAAGTGTAAGACTAGTGGTAATAAGTTAGTGGCGAATCTGGTGGTAGTGAACAAAAGCGCAGAAAAAAAGCAACAAAAACCTTCAAAAAAGGGTTATTTTTACCTGGTAGAACAACAAGTTGCATGATTGATGGGAAGACAACACAAGGGTTGAATAAAAAGAGACAGGATACATACACACAGAGGTAGTATTGGTTCCACGGCTCATATGTTTTGTCCCAGGACCCACTAATGAGTCATTCTGACCCTGCCCAGCTGTTCAGCTGTTTTAATCTCTCTTCTGCACCTGTTTGCAGGCCGTGGGAGACAGATGGATGCCTACGTTGATGACTTGTTTGACCCTGTACTGGACCAAGGACCTCCGGTCAGTGATGTGATCGAATTTACAGTATTTTATTATTTAATTAAACTGTAACTGTAATTAATGTAAAGCCTGTCCTGAGAAAGTTTTATAACATAGGGTGTATTGAGCATGCTCATTAGTCTCTGGTGGATTGTGTATCTCTGGTTGTATCTTATTACTGAGTGTGTGTGTATGTGTGTGTCACCGGGTTGTGTTTCTTGCTGTCCTTTCCTGTCTTTCTAGTAACTAGTGTGTGTGTGTGTGTGTGTGTGTGTGTGTGTGTGTGTGTGTGTGTGTGTGTGTGTGTGTGTGTGTGTGTGTGTGTGTGTGTGTGTGTGTGTGTGTGTGTGTGTGTGTGTGTGTGTGTGTGTGTGTGTGTAGGACATGGAAAGAGTAGCCATGCTAAACCGCAGGATGAGAGGAGGAGGAGGGATTGGACCCATGTATGGATCTGGTAGGAAAACTGGATCTCCTGCTCCATCTTTACAATACAGTCCACACCCTGTGGATTATAACCCCGTGGTGTACTCTATGATGCATTATAAAGCATTCTTAAATGGGCTGTACTCAATGTTTAGAACATTAATATAGCAGCAAAAAAATGTTTTTAATATGTGAAGATATAGTGCAGTAAGTGCAGATATGGATTGAAAAGATTGAAAGTAGGTCTGGCCGCGGGTGCATGTTATAACTTAGAGCACAGAGAACAGGGTATTCGTAACCCCTCGGGGGTCCTCAGAGTTGCGGTAGGGGGGCCTCCAAATTATTGTTTGATGGTTTAAAAAAAATTAAATAAAAAATATGTCTGAAAATATAGACCTACGGAAGCCGAGAACAGCCATGGATTTAAAAAAAAAAAAATGTTATGCATTGTTATCTCGTGATAATGATTTATTAATTCGTAATCTCGATATAACAAAGTTTGTTTTCTCGAGATAACAAATTAATTATTTTGTTATCTCGACATAACAAAGTTTGTTTTCTCCCACTAATCCCACTAAGACACCCTTCCATTTAACCCAAGGAATGGGGCTCAATAAGAGGATAGAGGTCTGCCGTTTCTCCCTCCTCTTCTCCGGGTTAAATTGAAGCTGTTTTAGTGGGATTTTTTCCAAGTATTTGACCAGAGAAGAGGAGGGAGAAACGGCAGACCTCTATCCGCTCATGGAGCTCCTTCCTCGGATTAAATGGAAGGGCGTTTTAGTGGGATTTTTTTTCCAAGTATTTGACCGGAGAAGTAGAGGGAGAAACGGCAGATTTCTATCCGCTCATGGAGCTCCATTCCCTGGGTTAAATGGAAGGGTGTCTTAGTGGGATTAGTGGGAGAAAACAAACTTTGTTATGTCGAGATAACGAAATAATTAATTTGTTATCTCGAGAAAACAGTGCATTAAAAAAAATCAATAAAAAAAAAGAAATCCATGGCCGTTCTCAGCTTCCGTATACATTAACATGAATCCAACATATTATTAGTAAAGATACATATTTATTTAGGTAAGGTAAGCAAAGGTATCCAAAGATACAGTTAAGCTTAAGGATTTACTGTGCCACATTTTAACATTAAAACATGATGTATAAATATATGACTATGCCAACAATTTTTATTTTAAAAGCTTAGTATTGTATGCACCATAACAAGGTATGCGTAGCTTTAGGCCACGCTACACATTATTATTATCAGGATTTGTGCAGGCTTGGACCCAAGAAATGCAGAGTTAAGAAGAGGAGGCAGCGTAAGGTTTCAAAGGTGTATTAAAGGTATAGTGGAGGATTTTCTTTTTCCGGGTGGATTATCAAGACTATTGGTCCTCGTAGTTGTCAATCATTCTGGGATATGTTTATGTAAGGCCGTCATACGTGCTCGTCCCGAGGTAGTTTTAGCTTTCGCCGGCCTCTAGCCCGACCGCCTTCCACCCGCTCTCGGCTGGTGCTGGCTCTTGCGCCCCTGCCCAGACCTCGTCTCCCTCGGCCTCTAGGCGCACCCCCCCTCCTGGATCTTGGTCGGGATGAACAGGGCACGGGCTCGTAGTCAATATCAGATCCCACAAGACTCTCTTCTTGAAAGCTCTAAACGCACCAGCAATAAAAGAAACAAACAACTTAGATGCTAGACGTTAGCTTGTTTGTTGGCCTGTAGCGTGCTAACGTTAGCTATAGAGATGCTTGTCGTAAATAGATTTTCACTTACCGGTGGCGAGTCTGACATAGTGGAAAAAGTGCAAATCTTCTTTTGGAAACATGTAAACAGAGCGTGCACGAGGAGAACTAGGCGTGTGAATGCTCTCTCGTGCACACGTTTAATAGGCGTTCCCTCTCGGGAGCAGGTAGTGTGTTGTGCATGTGCATTTTTTCATAAAGTGGAGAGGGCGGTTCTTTTCTAAAATTCGGGAAAATCCTCCATTATACCTTTAACTTAAAATGGCAACAACAAAAAGTGTCTTGAAGCAAGCAAGTAAAAAAACTAGCAAAAAGAAAATCCAAAAACGCTAGGAACAAAACTACACAGGGAGAGACGCAGGGAATGACTTGATGATAAAAACATACACAAGGATGGAACTATACCAATCAGAGAACACAGAAAGAACACGGGTAACACACAACTATGAAACAAATAACAGTAACAAAACAGTAACACAATGAATTTGGAATGAATTGACAAAATAAAACAGGAAAACCCACAACTGAAAACCACAATCATGACAATTGTAAGCCCAGTTTAATATGCATCTCAATTTTATACAATATATGTAGTAATGTAGTAAGCCAGGGGTCCCTGCTCCATTTCTTTTTCAGCTGAGGGGTCCTTAGGGGCTTAAAAAAAACTTTGACCTTTGACTTAGATAAATGTTTTGTCAGTAAGTGCTCAGAAAGTAAGTCTATGAAAGGCTATTTGTGTCTCATTTGTGAGCATACAATGGGACATTTTAAGCACAACAAAATTGTTTTTCCAAGCACATAAATTACTGATTGAAAAAATCCTGAAGAGCAACACAGGAATCTTCCCTCCTCAGTACGGACAGACATACAAAGATGTATATACAGATTATAGAGTACTGTAGTATGCAGTACGTTAGTATGCAATTGCAACAGTAATATAGTTAACAACCAAGAAATACAAATTAGCCATGCTACAAAGTTTAAGGAATACAGAACAACAATAAGGACTGCAAATTAACTTTACGTAACTTTTTCTTCTTGTTGTAAGACGGTTTGGACTTTTCCGGTTTCATTTTGGAATTAAGTGATTTAGTCTGTGTAAACTGTTAATTATAACTGATCATTCTGTTTTTCAGGAATGCCCATGACAATGCCAGGCTATCCTATGGGTAAGTGAGAAGGTCTCCAAGAATACAAATGTTGTGTCCTGTTGGAGAAATGTCCTCAAGCCATGAATCCTTTTCATATCGACTGGCTAAAACAGTTTTCTAGTCTTAACATTACTGTGTTGCCTCTGCTAAGGAATGGTTAACCCTTCAATGCCCAGCTATGGTGCAACTCCCATGATGCCAACCATGTCAGCCATGCCAAACATGCCAGGTAATATATGAATCTTTCATCCAGTTAATTTAGAAAATGCAGAGACAGTTTAAAATGGTACATAAAGCTCATTTAACACCATGCATATGAAAGAAAAATAAATCAAATAACATACATATGCTCATATTATAACTTTGCCTTTGTGTGAAGAGGTTCTAGGTAGATGTCATCACTGTTACATTTGCAGATTTCTTAATGTCCAATCATATGTTTACCTGGAAAACAAATTGAGAATGTAAAGCAAAAGCAAACACAGTGACCAGAATACAATACCAAAATACAGAAAAAAGGAGTGCTGGTTTAAAAAAAGAAGAAGGACTTATTAGCAATGGAGCAAACAGCTTATTACGCCCTCCAACAGAGTCATACGGGAACATTTCATTTGTGGACACAAATATGGGCATATAAACTGTAATTGGCAAGGAGAAACATGATTTGATATAGGAAGAAAAATATATACAGTAGGGCTGTTTGAGGTTTCTGCCTGTAAAAAGGAAGTTTTTCCTCGCCACTGTTGCACCAAATGCTTGCTCTTGGTGTAATTGTTAGGTCTCTGTGAATTATAGTGTAGCCTAGACCTACTTTATCTGTGATGTGTCACAAGCTAACTTCTTATATGATTTGACACAGTACATATACATTTAATTGAATTGAATATGGACATTACACCACACCAAAATATCTCTCCTAGTAAATGTATTGCATGTGTTAAAGAGCCCCTATTATACTCCTTTTCAGCATCATATTTGTAATCTTGGGGTCTACTAGAATAGGTTTAAATGCTTTAATGTTCAAAAAACATATTATGTTTCTCATACTGCCCATTGCTACAGCTCCTCTGTCTGAAACACTCTGTCAAAGCTCTTGGCCCGCCTTTCCGAAAAGCCCAGTCTGCTCCAATTGGTCTGCTGGCCCACTCTGTTGTGATTGGTCAACCAAATCCAAACCAGCCACTGGGCGGGCTGTGCTTGCTTAGGCAGCACCTATGGGCAGCACATATGAAAAACGGGGCTGGCTTTCTCAATCAGTGACATCACTAATTGAGGAATGTCAAACAGGAATGTGGGCGAGCTGTTTTTAGACAGTTGAGAAAAAGTTCTGTCTCTGGGAGAGAAAGCTACATTTGCAGTGAAATATTTTTTTTGTACTGTGTACATCTATTACACACAAAAAAAACTATAAAACACACTAAAAGCTTGGAAAAATCCCCAAAAACATAATAGGGGCTCTTTACATTTTTTTTTTTAAATTGTGTTGTACTAGTTCCTTTGGTAGTGATTTCAATGTAGTTGATTACCTGAAAAACAGTTTGTGGTATTCATCCCTACACAGGCATGATGATGCCTCATACTCCCATGCCTGCCCCGCCTGTTGCTGACCCCATGCAGATGGCAGCATCACAGCAGGCTCTCATCAACCAGCAGGCCTTTCTCATGGTGAGGACAAGCTCACTTAGCATACTTTTGTTATTTGCAGGTTGTGATTTTCTGGGGGAATGCGTGGGATTTCCCCCTTTCTTGTCTACATATCCCTGCTTCTGCTAAATTATTTCTATCCCCGGTTGGGACAAAATGTATCCCCCCCTCAAAGTGATCAATGCTACTTCACCATAAATTATATACCTAAAATAAAAGTATTTTAAACTAAGTAAAGCGCTGTAACATGAACACATCCGAGTGGCAGTTGCTGGTTGATTAAGCTGCTACAGAGCTCCGGGACACCGGCTACCAATCAATGGGTGACTGTGAGCCGGCCACAGATGACGGTCCTTTCAGGAGCCGTGGTAGTGTAGTTTAGCCAGAAAAAGTGAGCGTCATGTGGCGATGACAGTTACATTTAGGCACCAAAACGAGTTTTTGGTTTGAGAGTTGTGGTTTGAATTAAGACACTCCCAAAGAACAAACACACGTTTCCTGGGTGAAGGTATTTTGTTTTCTCCTCTTCTTTCTTCTCTTCTTTTAGGTTGACACCACGTTGTGCTATTTCATTCTGAGATTATTTTCCATTGGATTGTGAAGTTCATAAATAAGTGCTTTGGCATGGCTAGCTGAGTGGCTCTATATCTGTGGTATTGGAAGGGGGATTTGTTTTGTTGTGCATGATTTCTCCAATCTGCCCACCAGCTGCAGTGTTTCCTTTAGGATATTTTTTAGCAGTGGGGACAGGTCTGTCGCAACACGTGCTGCTAGATGGGCCCCCTGCAGCCTGTTCCTTAACACTAACGGCCGTGATGTTTCGGTCATTTTGACCGTTTTGAAATGTATATGTGTAATAACTTTGCTGGTACCTGACTTTTCCTAAGAGTCTGTATTTTCATTTAAAATTGTTTTTATATACGTTACACAAAAGAAAATACAATCACTTTTACCTATTTTGGCCATACACGGTCATATTGACCGCTCGGATTTTCGCGGTATTGTTTTTAATCTTTCGTGTGGTTGAAGATGCATTTTGGTTGCTTAGTAACTGTCATTGTCTCTGTCAGAGAAACGTAACTTGCGGTCTCGAGTAACAAGTATGGGCATCACCGATGGGCCGAAGGCAAATCCAGAGTCGGTAACATAGGCTACTACAATAAATACGGCGTGGATGGACTCTGTCCTGAATCAGAAGAAATAAGAAAAGCACCGGGCCCTCGCTCTATCCTACATCCTTGAACTGGCTGGAATCATAGCACACATCCTCTCCAAGCAGGGCACCAGCAGTAATATTGCCCGGAGAAAGTTCAAGCAGCAACTGTCAGAGGAGCTGAGAGCGGAGTCTATGGAGGGAAAAGGGCAGCGGCGCGCGGTCCGACACCAAAGCGGAAGCAGTGCCGGGTTAGGTTAGGTTAGAAATGTTCAAATAACATACTTTTAACTGTTATTTGGCTGTGAGTTAAGTTGAATGACTTTCCACACCATTTTTCAGGATATGAATATATTAAATAATCACAGTTACTAGGCTATGCCATGATATGAATTATTGAAACACTATTGGCTACTACTCAAAAGTATAATTAAACTCGTTAAAATGTGCATGTCGGTGTTATTACGTTGTTCTAAATATATCCTAAGACAATACATGCATTAATATCACAATTGGGTATTTATCATGAGAGATTATAGAGTTTGGAATCTGGCGGTCAAAATGACTGCTCACGGCAGTTCTAGTAGCCTAGTTATGGAATTACAGCACTTCCAGTATCTTAACGAAGCGTAACTACTTCAGCATGTAAATAATGCACCTAAAATACCAACATGAGCAAGGGCGTTGAGCAATATAGCGAATCAACAGCCACGTGCAATTTAGCTAGCAGGTGAAGGTGAAACAACAAAAATCACCAGTTAACTCAATTTAAATTTGCAAGAACTATAGATTAATACAGGCTTAAATGAACTGACAACATAAGTTATATGCCTTACAGTTCTCAAGGATGCACACATGCCATCTCAACTGGGTCCTCCAGACAGTCTCTTTTTCTTTCTCCCTTTTCTTCAAGTGGCATGAGTGCCCACTCGCGGTGTGAAGCGCGTGTCCGCACTATTCTCCGACATGCACTCTAACAATCACTGCAGATAGATGGCTTTTTGTAAATTTCTGATACCGTGGCGGGCCGCCACTTGCCAATCAACAGAGGAAACACTGAGCTGTGTACTGTCATGTCCTCTCTCTTGGTCCCCTGCAGGCCCAGCAGATGACCATGCAGGCGATGACTCTGTCACAGCAGCAGACACAGGAGCAGCAGAGGAAGCAGAAGGAGCAGGAGAAGAAGCAGAAGGAGTGGGAGAGAAAGCAGGAGGAGCAGGAGAGAAAGCAGGAGAAGGAGAGGCAGCAGAGACGAAAGTCTGAGCGACGGTCAAGGGAACACTCACGCTCCCCCTCCCCCTCCAGTCGAACTCCGTCACCCCCACCTGCCAAGCCCAAAGCACGTGTACCTAAACCTGCCTCCAGCTACAGGAAGCCTGAGCCAGAGGTATTTCTGTATATGGTTTTTTTTGTAGCGTCCCTACTTTCCAACTATGCCTGATTCTTTCTTTCACCTTATATTTAATTAAATTTTCAATTTTATTTATAGTGTCAAAACATAACAAGAGTTATCTCAAGACACTTTACAGATAGAGTAGGTCTAGACCACACTGTGTAATTAAATATAATAAAAGACCCAACAATTCTAATAATTAAGCATTTAGTGCGACTGTGGCGAAGAAAAAAGGAGAAACCTCGGACAGACCCAGACTCTTAGTGGGCCGGCTGCACTGATACAGATATACAGTACAGATATGCAAATATAGAGAAATGTGATTCATAATGAATTTAGCAGTTGGTGTGTGGAAATTATAGTAACAATAAAGATAGTGGAACTATGACTAGAAATAATAGTTGTAGCAGTTCAGTGTGTAGCAGGGCGTAGCTGGGTGTAATGGGGCCTCCTTAATCCTTAAGCTTACTACCAAGGTTTTCCCAGAGCATTTTTTTGACATACCACTGTCTTCATCAGAGAAATTTCTTTCTTTTTTTGTGATTGTTGCGGGCGAAAATCCTTGATTATGCGGCACATTTTCTTAAAAAATGCGATGGAATATGCGGGATATTTATGCAATTTTATGCGATGAAATTGCGGGAATTTGCGAAAATTGTGGGAACTTGCGAAAACTGCGGTTTGATGAAAAAGAGAAAAACAGTGATTCCTCCAACACCGTGTTCTCACTAGGCACAATTACGTCACTTCATAATGTTCCCATGGCAACAGGGGAAAATGGCTGCTCTTGTGTGAAGTAAACGCAATATTTTTCAACTTTCTGGTGAGATATATGTGACAAAAATGTGGGGATTATGAAATCATGCAAGCCCCGCATATTTTGTGATTATGCATTGAATTATGCAATCGCATAATCACGTTTTTCTGGAGGGACTGAATGTGTTAGTCTGTCTGACTTCTCTACATTGTCTGTGGCTCCAAGCCCCAAGCCCATTGGTTCCTGCTGATGACATACATTCTTTGTGCAAACAGCTCACAAATATAGGTAATCAATAAATATAAGTTTCATTTTTTTTAAGGCTCAGTAACTCAGTAACTGGTCACTATAGCAGCAAACAGGAAGAAATAGTGCATTTGCTGGGGACTATTTTACATGTGTTCATGAATCAAAATAAACTACTGTGTGTGTTTATGGTAATAAAGGAACATGTCAGCCAGTGCAACAGTATTGCTGTGTTTTTACACACACAATACGTATTAATAGATATTGTAGTACTGGTACTATTATTCTTCTCTGCTAGGGATAGACCGGCCCTGGCCGATTATCGGTCCATTTTTTTGCAGTTATCTGCTATCTGTATCGGCATTTTATTTGCCTGATAACTGATAAAGTTAATAATTAAAAAGTGTCCTACTTTGGCTCTGCTACAGCTCCGTGTCTGTCCCTCTGCTTCAGTTTCACTCACCACTGAGTCTGACCCGCCCACAACACTATCTGACTATATGTTACTGGGTATTATGTTGAAAGTTTCTAATTTATTAAATCATTACCTAAATCATTTAAACAAAGTTTTGTGTTGGAGTTTGTAACATTCCAAAATCTTTTTATTTTCACTGTAAATACATATCAGTTCCAAATATCGGTTATCGGATTCATTAACTACTAATAATCAGTATCGGTATCGGCCCTGAAAAACCTACGTCGGTCAATCCCTATTCAGTTCCCCATGTTAGTATGTCAGTCATGTTGAGATAATTACACTATAAAGGATCATTTGTAATGTTACCTTGCTACCGGAACTACGTCGGTGGCAGTATAGTTCTAGTTCCGTTTTAGTAGCCTACATGTTGCTGTTGTTGTGATCGCTCGCTGGCTGTGGTGTGGACTCGAAAAGTTTGTCTGCACCGGGGTTAGAGTGTTCCACAAATATTTCCATCCTCCATAGTAAAGGAAGATAAAACGTTCTACTCTTGTCCCAAGTAATCCTTCCTCCTGCACGTATACATCCGAATATCCCTCGTTAGTTGAAGTTAACAATATATTAATTGTTGTTTTCGATCTGCACATGGGATTTGTTGATAATACAGAAAGATAAAGAATACTGTAGCCTTCTACTTTAATTCCATAAATGTCAAGAATTGATATCACTGGTCTGTCTCCTCCTCATGTAATGACGTGTTGTGTGCTCATGTCCATTGCTTCTACAGCCAGAGAGAGAAGTGGACTTACCAGATCCAGATGACTTGCACTCTGTCAGAGACAAGACGGAATACTTCCAGAAGATTGGTGAGTGACAAGCAACCATTAGTAAAATAATAGTCTATAATAGCATTATAGCACTGCAGAGGAAGGTCTGGCTAGTTCACACAGCATTCCAGGATGGGAGAAAAATGTGCTCTGCTTTATTGCCATTTCTTTAAACCAATCACAATCGTCTTGGGCGGAGCTAAGCGCCGGACGGAGCCGCGGTGCCACTGCAAAATAGCCTCGGGAAGGAACTTGTTTTCGTGGAACATGTCTACGTTCAAAAGTTGTTTGTCGTGCAGTTAACCATAGTCCTCATAAATCCACCGGAGTTTAGAATGCCACCACAAAGAAAGAGGAAGGAAACGGACATCCGGCTGATAAGAAGGACATAACTCTGGTTAACTGCTCCTCAGATCTCTGCAGGGTAAATCCAGACAGCTAGCTAGACTATCTGTCCAATCTGAGTTTAACGTACGTAGAACGTACACATGTTGCACCAAAACAAGTTCCTTCCCGAGGCTTTTTTGCAGAGGCACCGTGGCTCCGTCCGGCGCTTAGCCCCACCTATGACGATTGTGATTGGTTTAAAGAAATAAAACAGAGATCGTTTTTCTCCCATTCCGGAATGCTGTGTGGACTATCCAGACCCTCCTCCGTAGTGCTGTGGAGGAAGGTCTAGCAATGCCAGACTATGCTTATAATATTAATCATTTCCCAATTCCCTCATTCCTCATCACCTCTCTCTTCTACTGTCCTCTAGGCTTTCAGCCCCATGGTGAATCCAAAAGCCCAAAGCCTCAGCCAGCCCCCTCCAGCCAGCAACGCTCTCCGCCATTACCAGCTCCATCACCCCCGCCTACAGCACCAAAGCCTGAGGGTAGGATGATGAGAGATGGTTCAATGGACTAGATCAGGGGTGGCCAACTCCTGTGAGGCACTTACTGTGTTGCCTGGGGGCTGTGTCATCGGTTGATTTTTTTTTTTTTTACTTTGTAAAAAATATTTCAGATGAATCCAAAAAAAAATATTTTATTTTTGTTTTTTTAGGGGCATTTTCAGCCTTTATTTTAATAGGACAGCAGAAGACATGAAATGGGAGAGAGAGGGAGAATGACAAGCGTCGAGGAGTAAACCTTTATACATGGGCACCCGCTGTACCAACTGAGCTATCCGGGCGCCCTGAATCAAAAAACATTTAAATGCATCTGACAATACTGCCAATAAATTTGCCGATAATTATAAAACAAAAAATAATGGTGTCATGTAGAGGTGTAACAACTTCAATTTTTACTGTACAATATAATTGTCTCAGAAATAGTTGCGATTAACAATATAATTCTCTTTCAGTCAAATTTGAAAAGATTTATTGAGTTATTACTGTTTAAAACAAAGTTTCTTCTCTTTCAGTCAGTCCCTCCAGAAAAACATGATTATGCGATCGCATAATTCAATGCATAATCAGCCAAAGTCTGCATATTTATGCGGGGGCTGCATTTTTTCAAATATGCCGCACTTTTGCCGCATAAATTGATTTCCACACAAAATATGCGGGGCTTGCATGATTTCATAATCCCCGCATTTTTGTCACATATATCTTAGCAGAAAGTTAAAAAAATGTTGCGTTTACTTCACACAAGAGCAGCCATTTTCCCCTGTTGCCATGGGAACATTATGAAGTGACGTAATTGCGCCTAGTGAGAACACGGTGTTGGGGGAATCCCTTTTATTTCTCTTTTTCATCAAACCGCAGTTTTTGCAAGTTCCCGCAATTTCATTGCATAAAATTGCATAAATATCCCACATATTCCATCACATTTTTTAAGGAAATCCGCATAATCAAGGATGTTTTCCGTCAACAATCACAAAAAAACGCATTTTTCTGGAAGGCCTGTTCAGTTATATATAATAACAGTTATGTGACCCAGATAATGTAATAACACAGGTATACAGCCTATGAAGTAAACCACACCTCTTTCTCATCATAAAACATTGAATCTTTTTCTTAAATGACCATTAAATTGACAATTCTCGTCAACAGTCATAACCCTTAGGACCTTAGCTAATGTTGGCAATAAATTGAGGTTAAACAAAGAAATGGCAATTATGTAAACAAATTACAATTAGACAATAATGTAATAATGATGATAGTGATTGATGCGGGATAAGTGACGCGTAGCTACTCTACTCTAGCCCAAACTGCACAGAGTTGTAAACGAAGAAGAAGTTTAGACTGCTGCTAGTGAGTGGATCATGGCAGAATCAGGAGGAAAACGTAAAGCTGTTATGTATTGTGACTGTCATTAGATCTGTAAGCAGGGCCGCCTTAACCTAATGTTAGGCCCCGGGGCTGAGAGGTTTTGTAGGCCCCCCATCCCCTCGATTTACAGTCTCATTTTAAAAAAGTGTAATATCTAGGTAATCTATATCACAAAATGCATTAGTTTCTTTCGAGGCATACAACAGTGAGTTTTCCCTCTTTGAGCCAGACATCACCATAATATTGTTATTAACATATCACTGAGTCCACCTGAGCATAAACACAAGATACTTTATGTAACAACCACACACAGCAACTTATGGTGATGATAAAACCAAAATGTGTGAAAGTATGATTTCAAACGATATTATGAAAAACATCACCAACCATCACCTGTCTGCACAAACATTGATAATAACTGATAACAGCATTAGCAAAGAACAGCAACAGATCAAAGTAGGAGCCTCAGCAAGCCCTGTGAACCAATCACATGCAGGAGCTGGATTTTATATTATTATTATTTTTTAAATGATTACTAATTCGCTGTGTGACATTTATATTTTTGTATATCAAATAATGAGGCAAATAGCAAAAAAGGGTTATGGATAGGTTCTAAAATATAGCCTACTAAAAATTAACCGTTATAGCTGATAGAGGTGACAGTGAAAGTGCATTTCCACTGGCCTAGGAGGGGTAAGGGGAGTGATGCAAGCACGGCAACGGTCTTTATAGCATTAAAATCAGAAGAGAAATACGCCAAAAAAAAGTATGAACTATATACTAAATCTAATGTAGCCTATGTCATAATTTAAACAAGTCTCCCGAAGGTCTCTCTCTCTCTCTCTCTCTCTCTCTCTCTCTCTCTCTCTCTCTCTCTCTCTCTCTCTCTCTCTCTCTCTCTCTCTCTCTCGCTGCCTGGCCATGTGTGTGTGTATGTGTGTGTGTGTGTGTGTGTGTGTGTGTGTGTGTGTGTGTGTGTGTGTGTGTGTGTGTGTCGGCGACCAGGCGCTTGTGGAGTTTAACAGTAAAAAGACAGTTAACCACACGTTCCCGTTAATCTTATGATGGACAAGTGTTGTGATACTTAAACAAACAATCCGTCAACGGCGAAATAAAAGCCTCTTATTTACGAGATCGGTCTGACAGACCGGCAACTTACATCGGGGCGTCCCAGCATGACAGGCCGGCCAGCGAGCGAGCAATCCGGACCACCGTTCTCTTAATGCATCCATGGGGCCACCACCAGCTGAGCTTCTCAACTCCGAAAACTTTGAAGCAAATTGTCAATTCGGCAACGATTTTCGGATGACTGCCTATATTCGAAATCTAAACAGTTCATTTCTCGCCTAAAATGTTGTCAGAAATGACTTTAATGATGAACAAGACGGAGAAAAAATTGTTAAAAATATCCCGCTGTTGCTCTCAAGTGCAAACCAGTACAGAACGGTACAGAAGACATCACTCAGTCATAGAGGGACACACCCCAAAACTAACTATAGACATTCTGATAGGTAAGCTCACGGGCCATAGGCGATGGGGCCACGTGGGTCACTCCTAATTTGGATCAATCAGCAGCCATGTAACCTGCGATTAGAGTGATTGACAGAAAACCTGACAAGTTAGAAAACTATATGACCTTTTCAGCTCATCACTAACGTGAATATGGGAGGCCCCTGAACTTGTGAGGCCCCTGGGCTTCAGCCCAGGTAAGCCCGTGCATTAAAGCGGCCTTGTCTGTAAGTCGCTGTTGTACTGTGTTCATGTGTTATGTGGCTCTCTGCTATGGTGCGTTTTTGGCTTTTAATGCTGCACTGGTTAGCCACCCCTGGACTAGTAACAATTATAATTTGTTGCTGTACAATTAAATGTCTCAGAAATAATCGCAATTAACAATATAATTGTCTCTTTCAGTGTCAACGCTTGTGTTGTCCTCCAGGTTCAAAACTGAAAATGAACACCTGATTTTGGAGTTAAAAAGCAGAAATTGTGAATTATTGTGACTAATAGTTAAGATCAGAGGAAGAGTTTGGTCAAAATGTTGGCAGGATACTGTTTTGAATTCATTTAAACCGTTTTTTTCAAATGCTATAAAATTGAATGAAAAAACCCAGAATTCAATGAAAGTCCTAATCCCAATCCTGAAGAGCGTTGTGTGGAAACATCCATGTTACTTTGGGAGCAATTAGGTTGAAAGAAACCCGCATTTCTGATACAGAATCTTTGAAAACGGGTCAAATTACACCCGAGGACAACGCAAGGGTTAAAAAGATGGATTCATCTTTTACTTGTTTAAACAAATTAAAGTTTTTAATGGATTCCAGGATACATCTTTTAGTTATATCACTGTAATGTGACCCAGATAATATAATAACACAAGTACACAGCCTATGAAGTAAACCACGCCTCTTTTTGTTGTTGCTGTGAACGTGTAAAGGACCAAGTGCCAACAACTAACAATTGAAATAATAATAAAAAATCTGACCAATAATCATTTATATAATTACAATTTGGCATATCTAAACAAACAATTACCAGTCATACCCTTTAAGACCTTAGCTAATGTTAGCTATTCATTGTGGTTAAACGAAGATGCCGCGATTGATAAAAAAAGAATTGACAATTATGTAATAATTGTTACAGGCCTATCCTGGACTAGATCATATTTTGTGGATTCTAGAAATACTAAGGATATCTGTCCCCATTTACCTGCAGCGAGCTGTCCAGTCTGTTCTCATGAACTATTCGTTCAGAAAGCTACAAAAAGTTAAGCTCTGTAATTTGTAACCATTCCACGTTTTTGTTGTTGTTGCTGTATTCACTACATTGGCGGCCGCTGTATAAGAACACAGCTGGCCCATTAGGGATGGGGGGTGTTATAACACAGGACTTTAAAGCCAGAGAGGGGAGTTTGTTTGCTAGGGAAAACTAAAGAGTTTCACTCAGGAAATGCTTGTTCCTTAGGAGTGTTTTAATCCAAACCATGACTTTTTTCCTAATCATAACTCGTCGTTTTGGTGCCTAATCTTAACTTTTGTCACGGCAAAACAGTCATATTTTGTGGACTAAATTTAACTGTAATATCCGCTGAAACGAGCGCCGCTCTAAACCTGGCTCAAAGTCACTCATTTTCGGCTAAACACATCTACTAACTGTTGATCCGACCGAGCTGTGACAGAGGTCTGTAGCCTGCATCGCGAAGCTCTGTAGCGGCTTAAACACATTGCAACTGTCTCTCGGCGTGATATCCTACGAAATTAAGAGACCGCTGGCTGGCTACGAACTCCTAATTTTGTAGGATATCACACGCTTTCCCAATTTCATTGTACTTAAATGCAGTGACAATAAAGGCATTCATTCATTCATTCATGTACTGTAATCACAAAAGGAAAATGAGCACACAGCTGACATTTCTATTTTGTGTGAGAAGACAAACTGATTATGCAGAAAATGAATTGAATGAAGAGCTTAGGCTATAGTTTCTGTCTTATCTCCAACAGGGAAGCGTGTCCACACCCCTCCAGCCAGAGAGATGGACCCCCCAAAAGCAACACCTGCCCCAGCTCCTCTCGCCAAGCCTCAGCCCCAACCCACCTCCAACATCCGGGAAATCATCAAAATGTATAACAGCCGACCCCAACCAGAAACCAAACCCTTCGAGCCTGTCAGGTCAGTTTCAGCGCTGCTCCCTACGAGGTCTCTACATACTTCCGCAAAGGTTTCTTCTGATCTTACATTCTGCTGTTTCCTGCTTGCAAGGGCGTAGGTTTTGTTCTTTAACACTGGGTTGGAAATATTGGGGACACACATGGGACCCCAGACAATTTTGAGCATCAAACACTTAATTTCCTGCATTTTCGTGAATTTGTATTCAACAATTTGTGGTGCAAATGTCGTAAAGGAAATTATTATTCTCCTGTATTGTTCAAAACCTTCTGCATATTCAAAACATCACACAGGTTTCCGTTTTTTTTTAGGAATCATGTACATCTCAGCAACAAATCTGTTAGAGAATGAAACCGTGTTAAAGCCAGAAGCTCCAAAGTTTCTACATAAAATCTACATAAAAGACATGAAATCACAAGAAATCCCACTATGACTCTGAAGCTAATGGCTGTCATCTCTCACTTTCCCCCTCGCTCTACCACACACACACACATGCTGGCTCGAGGCACACACCAGGGCACAAGTATAAACTTCAGGCCACTTACGTAGGCTACGGCGAAAGCTCTGCATGGAGCCTACTCACAACCATAAATCAAGCTTAACTGTATCCGTGGATGGCTACCTTAGTAACTACCTTAGTCCTCCTGCACACTGGATGCGTGGCGGCTGCGTGGTGTTTTCTGTGTCTTTGCAGACCAGAAACGTGTCTGACACGGCGTTGCTGCTGCTAGCCTTGTCTGTACACATGTATGTTTCCCATTGATAAAATTAAATAATAGATTACAGCAAAGACAACATCGGCAGTATTGACGGCAAAATAGGCTACAGAATATTTAGTTCTGTATTGACAGGTGCAATATTTGAAAATTGATAATTATTTATTATTATTTTTTTAAATTACCTTTATATCTGCATTTATGTCAAAACCTAGAGACTTTCAAACATAAAAAGTCATTTAGTAAATGTGTTTGTGTCAAAATGACATATAAACATCTTTTTGTATTCTATTTTGCCTAGAAACGCTTCCAACATGCTTGCATGTCGCGTGAAAAATAGGCGTCGGTTCTATTTCTCGCTGGCACACATTTTCTGAGACGTGCATCTCAGCAGGCAGTGTGCAAGCTGTTAACATGGGAGCCAAAATAAAAACGGACACGCCACACAACTGACACGCTCACGCCACGTGTTTGTTTGTTTGTGATTTACTGTTTTTAATCCTCTTCACAGACCTCCTGCACGACATTTCATAAAGAAGAATGACCCCAAAGAGGAAGCCCTGGCCAAACTCAAAAACATGGCACCAGTGCCACAAGAAAAGGTCAGGATGGTCTGGAAAAGTCTAACTGCAACAACAAATAAGAAATACTGTACCTTTACATTTCTATTCAATTCAATTCAATAAAATTCAACTCAGTGGTATTATCATTGACGCAATGTACAGGCACACGTGCAACGAAACGTAGGTCGGTGGCTTCCAACAAACAGTGCGGGCGGTGGGCACATACACAGTAGATTAATTAGTATTAACATGATCAACATTATCTACAGACTCAGGATACAGGACAGCAGATGAGACCAAAAACATGGACAATGTCTTCATATTATAAATATAAAATTATGTAAATGTACTTTTGCAAATGGCATAGTAAATGGAAGTATACCTAAACATGTGCCGATGGCATTGCAAACATGGCAGGGAATCCTTAAAGTGCAGTAACAGGTGGAGGAAGGGGCAGAGGGGAGGGGGGTTGTATGCGGGGGTTCTAGAGAAATGTAAAGGTATTTTTTTAGTTAGGTTTATTATTCTGTCTCATATTGAGTATCTCTGTCTGGAATATGCCCTGTGCCACATCTTCCACTTCTTACTGCTTGCAAAGGAATGGGTGCCGCCGCCAGTCACACCTAAGAGGGCCCCACCCCCTCCCAGGACCCCCTCCCCACGGCCCTCTCCTCCCTCCACCAGGGGGCCCCGCGTCATCTCCAGCAACATGAAGCAGAAACAGCGCTCCCTGGAGGACCTGTTCGGCTCGCAGCGCTCCCAGCACCCTCCGCCTGCTCCTCCCGAGTCGCCGCCGCCTCCTCCACACCCAGCACCCATCCTTCAGAACATCCCCAACCCGCCGCCCACGGCCGCCCCGTCTCTCAGTGGGTGTTGCTCTCATAATGTTGTCTTTAGACCTTATGTCTAGGTGCAGGGTGCAATTTGTGAAAAACTGCAGAGAGGGGGGATGTTTCTTGATCATGCACAACAAAACAAAACATGCCAGAATGAAATCCCCCTTCCAATACCATGGATATAGAGCCACTCGACCAGCCATGCCAAAACACTTAAATATGCACTTCAGTATTCCATGGAAAATATTCTCAGAATGAAAAAGTGGTGTCAACATAAAACACAACGCTTTCAAGATGGAGAGCGGAGTTCACTTTGTGTCGAAAACAAAATACTTTCACCCAGGAAACGCTTGTTTGTTCCTCAGGAGTGTTTTAAAGGACAAATCCGACACACATTGAACCTAGGGGTTAATAACACGTGTACCGAGTCGACCGTTCTCTGGGATATGTTTTCATGCTAATTGATGTGACCAATTTTAGCGCAAACCGCTAATTAGCTTATAACGCTAGTTGTCAGGGCACGGATAAAGTAAAAAGAAATCACAATTTTATACCACTAACAAGGCTCAAAATAGCACCACACTTCAACGGTAGCATAATGAGGGTCCCTACATGTAAACCGAATCATTGAGAACTTTGTAAGTGTACAGACAGTTTATTAAAAAAGATAGTTTAGAAAGACCATACCTTTGTTGTATACATGTGGAAAACATGTGGGCGCCATCTTGGGAAAACAGTCACAACCAGCCGAACGCCGTGCTTCAGCTATGTTACTGGTTACTGGTTGCACAGCGTACGTCATTTGACTGGTCATGACTGTAAATAATTCAGAGGCAGGGATATGTAGAAACCCCCCCCCCCCCCCCCCCGGCAAATCGCACCCTGTATATGTAGACTAAAAGGCCTCTTATGTGATGTATTTCAGCTGACAATTGCTGTTAACCAGCGTTCAAACCAATGTTATCTAATGTGAGGAGCTTCATGTCGGCCAGTGAACTTCATCTGCTGTTTATTAACTGTAGATATGATGCCAGATGTAGACATTCACTCCCAGCTCCACCGCTTCTCTGCTGGAGTTTACTTCTGTAACTCTAACATGCCGGGAAAACTGTTCCTGCGAAAAGAAGTAAGACACACGCACACACACACACACACACACACACACACACACACACACACACACACACACACACACACACACACACACACACACACACACACACACACACACACACACACACACACACACACACACACACACACACACACACACACACACACCCAGCTATAGCTTATACAGGATTTACACAGACAGGCTACAGTTTATGTTCACAACCTGGAGAACAATATCTACACCTGATAGGTAGGGCTGAACTGTTAATCAGAATTTATTGAAATCGCAAATGGACTAGTGCAATATCCAAAATCTCAGGCAAAAGATGTGTTGAATTAGCATTCTGAATTAAGTATTGTGGTTGTGCAGAGATGTCCCGGCTCACAAATTGAATTCAACAGACTTTAAAAAAGATACAGATCATCACACAAAATCATACCATAATCATTCTAATATACACCGTATATATATATATATATATATATATATATATATATATATATATATATATATATATATATTTTTTTTTTTTTCTTTTTTTTCTTCTTTTGTAAGATTTATTTGGGGGGCATTTTTAGGCCTTTATTAACAGGACAGCTGAAGACAGAAAGGGGAGAGAGAAGGGGGAATGACATGCAGCAAACGGCCGCAGGTCAGAGTCGAACCTGGCCGCTGTGTCGAGGAGTAAACCTCTATATATGGGCGCCCGCTCTACCAACTGAGTTATCCTGATGCCCTCATTCTAATATAGGCCTATTTTAATGTCCCACCCTTAAGGACACCGAATGGGTGGGAGCATTATGTATTTAAAAGCATTGTTGTAATCACTGTTTAGCAAAATACTGTTGACGAAGGTCCAGAGGGACTGAAACGTTTCTTCAATAAATGGTGAGTAGAGTGCGGGATCTTCCTTTTGCAAGTCTAACATATTTCAATGGAAATGAGAATAATGATGCAAAAATGATCATTGCGGGCATCTGGGTAGCTTACCTGGTAGAGCGCACACACATATACAGAGGTTTACTCCTCAACGCAGCAGCCGCGGGTTTGACTCCGACCTGCGGCCCTTTGCTGCATGTCATTCTCCCCTCTCTCTCTCTCTCTCTCTCTCCCCTTTCATGTCTTCAGCTGTCTTATAAATAAAGGCCTAAAATGGCCAAAAAATGTTGCCTCCAATATCTTGAATTATATTGCAATGACAATATCAGTCAAAAATAATCAACAAACAACAAACAAAAAGGCATCATGTCACCAACTGGAATGGAGCGTACAGTAACTTGCAAACCTTCTTTTTTCCAGTGTAACAAATTTCTTCTGATTTCATTTTGTAGTAACGAGTAACTAAGATACTTAAGGGAAATGTAGTGGAGTCAAAGTAAAAGTTTCCAGAAATATAAATAACGAAGTAAGTACAGATACGTGAAAATTCTGCTTAAGTACAGTAACGAAATATTTGTACTTTGTTACATTACAACACTGCACACGTGTGCTTAAAGGAGAACTCCGGCCAATTTTTACGTTAATCTTGCTAAATATAACTATGCGAGACCTGTCTATAGCAAAAACAGTTAGCACAACAGCAGCTACCTAGACGGAGCTGCTGCAGCTAATGCCCACCGCTAAACGGCAGTTATGGGGGCATAAATGAAATAGTGCCTTTGTGTATCTTAACAGACACAAAATGCAATTAAAATGTCTGTGTAACATGAACAGGGCCCTTACATGACAACTAGATGCATTTTCAACATTCACCTACCCTGTTAGCTGCTAGCTAGCTAGCTGTCGTCTGGGACGAGAGAGTGTTCAGTCAGGCTTCAGTAATAATCATCATGCACCAGTGTATTTGTAGCATATATATGGATATATATATATGATATATATCCATTTTGTATGCGATCCATCTGGCGTTGGAGAGTAGTATTCTCTGCCGACATCACATGAGTGCCCGCTGGTCTGGAGGATGTCCTCCGGAGGACCGGTGATGCCTTCGCGGCACAACACCCACACAAACACCACCAGTTTCCCAAAATGCGTGATCTTGGAGCAGCTGCTTCATCTGCCTGTTGCCCCTCTGTCTGTTTCTTTCTGTGGTGGAAATTATTTCAGAGTGCAGCAGGTGTAGATTAGTTAAGAATTAAAATAATTGAGAATGAAACAAATACAAAGAAATAGTCGTAGACTGAACCAATATAGGTTTTTGTAATTTATTAAAGTATATATTCTGCAGAATAGGAGGACTGGTTCAGAGACTGCACGTAGCAAGGTGTGGAATAGTCTTCAACGTTACACACAAAAATCACAGGCTTAAATACACAGATAAGAGAGGGAGTGGCTTTGGCTTTGTGCATCATCACACATATAGTTTGAACTTTAAACACACAATTTAATCTTTGAAACATTGAAGATGGGACTTTTTGGTGCCAGTGTACAACCCCAAATCAGAAAAAGTTGGGACAGTATGGAAAACACAAATAAGAAAAGAAACTTGTATTTCATTGCAAACAATACAACAGCACATCATTTAATGTGTTCCTCATGATCTTTTCAAAAAAACAAAATTCCTATTTTGATTCTTGCAACACATTTCAAAAAAAGTTGGAACAGTAAAGCATTTACCACTTTGTAATGTTGCCATTCCTTTTCACAACACTTAAAAGATGTTTAGGGACTGAAGACACCAAGTGATGAAGTGTTTCAGATGTAATTTTGTCCCATTCTTGCTGCAAACAAGTCTTAAGGTGGGCAACAGTACGGGGTCTTCGTTGTCGCATTTTGCGCTTCAAAATGCGCCACACATTCTCTATTGGAGACAGGTCGGGACTGCAGGCAGGCCAGTCAAGTACCCGTATCCTCTTCCTCCGCAGCCAGGACTTTGTAATGTGTGCAGAATGTGATTTTGCATTATCTTGTTGAAATATGCATGGACGTCCCTGGAAAAGATGTCTTCTTGAAGGCAGCATATTGTGCTCCAAAATATCTATGTACTTTTTAACTGGCGATCCTTGGCCCATCTTTGCTCCTAAAGGACTAGACCTTTCTTGGATTCAAATCATAATTACAATCACCTGTTGACATCACCTGTTTCAAATCACATCATTATTTAACCAATTTACCTGATTACTAGCCCTAAATTGCTCCTGTCCCAACCTTTTTTGGAATGTGTTGCAGGTCTGAATGACAGGAAAGGATGTATATTTACAAATGAAATTAAGTTGACCAGACAAAACATGAAATATTTTGTGTTCACATTGTCTGCAATGAAATACAAGTACATTTAGAAATCACTACTTTTTTTTTATTTGTGTTTTTCATACTGTCCCAACTTTTTCTCATTTGGGGTTGTAACTTCCCCTATCGCCCCAGGTCACTCGTTAACACAGTAAGCTATATCGTAAACTATAGATACACACAAAGACCACCTTCTGCCCTATCTGGTTCACAGAGAGGCTACTACGCAATTAGCTAGCCCCAGAGGCGCTAGAAGTGATTAAAACAGTAGGACACTGTGTCCCCTAATCTTTGTTAAAAGCAGCAGATGAGGCACATCTATCTGATACCAAGAAAAAAGATCATAAGGAGAAAAGCACAAGGGTCATAAGACGAAATATATTAAGTGTAATTTTGCTATTACATTTCCAACACTTGTGAGGCCAGTTCTTCGTACTCGGGTTCAAATAAATAAGGACGTCCATCAAACTCAAAAGCCTCTTCCATATGTTCAATATCGTCAATATTGTCCATAGTTACGTTACTCCAAGCTTCTTCCCTTGTGAACACCTCCCACACCTCCACACACGGGACTGGTGCATGATGATTATTACTGAAGCCTGACTGAACACTCTCTCGTACCAGACGACAGCTAGCTAGCTAGCAGCTAACAGGGTAGGTGAATGTTGAAAATGCATCTTGTTGTCATGTAAGGGCCCTGTTCATGTTACACAGACATTTTAATTGCATTTTGTGTCTGTTAAGATACACAAAGGCACTATTTCATTTATGCCCCCATACCTGCCGTTTAGCTAAGTAGGAGCGGTGGGCATTAGCTGCAGCAGCTCCGTCTAGTTAGCAGCTGTTGGGCTAACTGTTTTTGCTATAGACAGGTCTCGCATAGTTATATTTAGCAAGATTAACGTAAAAATTGGCCGGAGTTCTCCGATTTACACAGCATCTCTCACTACACAGGGAATCTGAACTGGAAAGCTTATCGTTAAATACTACCCTCAAGTATCATGTGTTTGTGTGCAGGTGTTTTACCCCCGAGAGATGTTCAACCGGCCATACCTTCTCAATCTGTTATGTGAACAGGTTAGTGGGTTTTAGTGTGTAACCTGATGTACTGGAGTTTACTGAGCGCTCCTATCATATGTATCTACAGTACCTTCTGATTATTGCTCATTATCTGCCTTGTACATCATAGGCAGTAGACATCAAACCTTTGACATTGTCAGTGTGTGATGTGTGTTTTAGATTATGAGGGACACCTATTCTGACAGCTGTGTGAGGATCAGCAGAGAGGAGAGGAGGAAGATGAAGGACCTGCTGGGTGAGAGTTTTGACCCATCATCATAATGCTGGGTGCTTCAGTTGTTGCAATGTTGATTTAAAAGGTTACAAACTAAAGTCATTCACAAGTGTTTGGTATAAATACTTAAAGCCTCTGAACACCCACACAGGTGTTCGCAGTTATTTTGGCTGATTAGACTCTGTTCAGGTTGAAATTTATGGACCTTTTTCACAGCAGACATTTTGACTTGTCATAGTAGGAAAAGCACAGCTGAAATTGATAACTTTGACGATGGCTCAGTTCCATCAAGTGTCCTAGTAAGCTATTTCAGCATGCACAATACCAGGGCCTCTCCTAAGTGGAATGCAGCCATCATTAATGGTTTTGAATGCACTTGTGCTTTTCTTACTATGACATGTCACCATGTCTGCCGGGAAAAAGGTCTATTAGGTCACAAATTCTTTCTACCAATAAGGATGATAAAGGTGTCATTTGTCCTGCCCTAACATATGCAACAACGCTGCAACAGTGGACTCAGGAAGATGTCAATCACTCAGTCTAACCCCACCCACACAGTCCTGGAAACGGTACAATCAGCCACATTAACTATAAACACCAGTGTGGGTTTTCAGGGCCTTTAATCACTGAATGTACACTGTATCCTAATTATTTCCCGATTCAATTACATTTTCAAATTGATTCGATATCCATTAGGTTAGGGGAATTTCAGTTACAATACCAATTTTGCTTGGATATAAAATAGATTCTCAGAAAACGTGTGCTGTAGATTATACAAGCAAGAAGCAACCCTCAAATATTTCTTATATATTAATTAATATTTACATTAAGAATTGACTTCCAAAAAGGGGGGGTCCATTCACCACATCCAAGGTAAAAATTTTAAAAGATCAGGATTTTATTAATCAATATTAGATCATTCAAACAAAGGTCGATTTTCATTGGATAATCAGTTATTTTAACCCTGCCCTACTTTCTGCATTAGTTTTCTGAACATTGTCCCATTTTACCATTTGTACTCTAGCAAATTTCAATGTGGGAATGACTATAAGCACCATCCAGAATGACATCATGAAGAAGAGGATTGTCATTGCTGCTCGAGACAACTGGGAGAACTACTTCACCCGCCTATTCCCTGTGAAGGTGAGCATGACAAAAAGAGATACGGCAAATTTGGAGATAATAAGAAGTGTAAAGCATCTAATTTAATAGTCTATATCAACGACGTTTCATTTAGGGAATTGTTCCGGTGACGCCAAAATTCTGGCAGATGTCCATCACCTTCCACTTTCTTTCTTTTAAACGTACACACGTTCCATCAAAACAAGTTCCTTCCTGAGACTATTTTGCAGAGGCACCGTGGCTCCGTCCGGCACTTAGCACCGCCCAAGACGATTGTGATTGGTTTAAAGAAATGCCAATAAACCAGAGCACGTTTTTTTCCCATCCCGGAATGCTGTATGGACTAGCCAGACCCTCCTCCGCAGCGCTGTGGAGGAAGGTCTGGCAATGCGATGATTATTATTGATATATATATAATTATAATATATAATTGCAGCCTTATTTATTTAATTTCAATTCAATTCAATTTTATTTATAGTATCAAATCATAACAGGAGTTATCTCAAGACACTTTACAGATAGAGTAGGTCTAGACCACACTCTATAATTTACAAAAAAACAACAAATCCCCAAAGAGCAAGCACTCAGTGCAACAGTGGCAAGGAAAAACTCCCTTTTAGGAAGAAACCTCGGACAGACCCAGGCTCCTGGTAGGTGGTGTCTGACGTGCCGTTGGGGTGCATCACAGTATAGTTAATAAACAGTGGCTAGAAATAGTGGTTGTAGTTTACTCTTGAATGTGGTGACGGTATCTGCGTCCTGGACCCAGATTGGGAGCTGGTTCCACAGGTGTGGAGCCTGATAGCTAAAGGCTCTGACTCCCGTTCTACTTTTAGAAACTCTAGGAACCACAAGTAACTCGGCATTCTGGGAGCGCAGTGCTCTAGTGGGACAATAAGGTACTATGAGCTCTTCAAGATATGATGGTGCTTGACCATTTAGAGCTTTGTATGACCATGTAAAGCTTTGTAGCATATTTTAAACACAGAAGCAATTCAAAGTGATTTACAAAGGAAAATAAAAGCATTAGAACAGTCAAAAGCAATAAACAATGAAAAAAGAATTAAATCAATTAAGGAAGGAAACCAATCAATCAATGGCACAGGATAACTTTTTTCTCAGACAGATGTGATAGTGGCTAGAGTTGCGGAGCATTTGAGATCATCAGGAAATAGATTCCATCTGTGTGCAGGATTGTAGCTAAAAGCAGCTTCACCCTGTTTTGTTGTGACTTGACGTTCTACCAGTTGACTGCTTCCTAAAGATCTCAGGGCCCTACTGGGTTTATATTCTTCAAGAAGATCAGAAACTAATTGTTGTCCAAGATTGTTGAGTGATTTATAAAGGGGGGAAATTACAATTTTTTTCACTCAAAACCTATTCAACTAACTAAGTAACTGGAAAACAGTGTACAGATTTAAGAACAGGGTAAGGTATTTTTGTTAGAACTCTGGCAGCAGGGTTCTAAATGAGATATTTTTGGGAAGAATGGGAAGAGACCGTTACAATAGTCCACCCTGCTGGAAATGAAGGCATTAATACGTTTCTCTCAAGCTTGTCTGGCCATGAGTTTGAAATGATAAAATCCTGATGAAGTTATTACCTTGCTGTGGCAGCTGAAGCTCATCTAAGTCCATTACAACTAGGAATGCACCAAATCCGGATTTTTGGGGTTCGGTCGACACACCCTAGCGGGAGCAAATTTCATTTGCAGCCAGGGGGGTCTAGGAACTCTCCGTTGGCTTGCGAGATGGAAAAAACAAATTCTGGTCAGGCCAGTCACATCGTGTATAGAGTCGGTGGGCGGGCTTATGGATTCCGTTAATCCGTTAATGTCTGTTGACATTAATGTCTGTAGCAGTAACAGCGGCTCGCTGTTACTGCTACAGACATTAACGGAACGAAGAAGAGCAGCCTTCAGTGACTTCCTTTTCATAACATGACTGTTAGCTAGTTCTCTTAGCTTAACACATCCATGGACTAGAGTTTAATAACTTGCACCACTGCTCGTTATATAAAGTCCACCTAGAAAAAGAATGTAAACTTTGTTTACATTCTATCGGACATGATTGCAGCTAGCAGAGCTAGCGTTAGCTACATCAATGATCCGATGTCTTTTTGATAATCTAGCTAAACGTTTTTCTTGCAGTAGCCTTTCTACAATAAGCGGTGCTAAAAGTTACTATAGTCCATTCAAGGAGTTGATGAGCAGAGAGATTAGCGAGCTAGTTGATAAGTTCTCTACTTCCACTTTATAAACAGCATTGCTCCCTCTGCTATAATAGCCGTCAGCTGGGTTGAAGGCGGAGCTTTGAGTCCGAGGTGTGTGGGGATGACATCATCGATACGCACATACGCGGTTTCGCCGTACACAAGAAGCCAAACGTGAGCCGGCTTTTTTTTTATTCACCCTGGGACCAGGTTTCAAAAAAGTGCGTTTACGGGCAGTGCGTTTACAGGATTCGTGTGGACAGTCGGCCCAAACGATGCAAAAGATTGTTGATTGTTTTTTGTTAAATAAAACATAAAAATAAATGTTAATCACACAAAAAAACTACACTACAACTACAAACTACACTTTTATGCAGAAGGGGAAAAACAAAATGAAATAATTCTATCATTATGTATATACAATATGTGTTTCATGGGCTCCTACAAATGTTTGTGAGAAAAGTTCCTAAGTGTGAAATTTCTAAAACAGAAGACTCATCTTCTCATCTGATTTATCTTAAAGCCCCAGTGTGTAACATTTGTAGTTGTTTATTATCAAAATCTGTATTGCCCTTCACAAACTTGTCCTTTTTTATGAATATTGACCACCACCATCAACTCCAAGTATTCCTATTGGCTTGAAATTTTACATTTGCGCTTACATGAACTGGGGTAGACGCTCCATAGCCATGCGCCATCTTGAAATACGGTAGCCCATAGGGGACATACAGGCTTTACTGCTCCGCATTTCACGCTTTTCACTCAGTGGCACTGACTGTGACGTATGCCAGGGAGGGAGGGGGAGAAGATTACTTGCGACTCACCGCCGGCAGTTTTGAAAGCCTGTTGCGTCTATTATCGAGGACATGTAACTGAATCGCTGAGGAAATTAAAACGACGTGACAGGCAAAGCAACGCAACCAAAGTTTATATTGTTGTGGCTTTTCCAAGATGGAAAGAGCTGATGAGGAGCAAGGATTTTAAAAGGGACGCCGAAGTTACCTGCTTTCTTCTCAGCAGGTAATTGTGCATATTTGTGTAAATTAGAAGTTTTATAGTGTCTACTTGCTTGGCTAACTATAGCACGGTTGTTTATAACGCTAGAACGATGTCTAGAATACTTTTCCTCACGTCAATGATGAAAAAGGATTGTCTACCTTGTAACATAAACGTAATCATATGTGCCGTGATTTCCCTGGCAGACAACTCAGTCATGCAGTTGTAACACAGACTAGCTACTAGAACAGCTGCGTGGAAACGATGGAGACACTAAGAGATCATTTCAGTTTCATTGACATTGTTCATGCTGCTCAGAGAAATATATTAAAAACACAAACCTCCGTAGCTTCTCTCCTACGCTGTAAACATCGTACAATATACAGAATAACGATAGCACTGATACTTTACTAACATTAGCTTGCATATGTTTGGGAACCTGATAGCTGATGTTAGCAATGAAATGGTACCAAAATAACGTCAAACTATTATTACACTGGAAGGGACACTCACGGACGGTTGTCGCTAATTTCGGGTCCGGCCACCGTAGGAGTTATAACGCACTCGGAATGGGGGGGGCTAGAAAGTAATATTCAGTTGGTTGTCATATACAATTTCACCGCTAGATGGGAGAAATTCTTACACACTGGGGCTTTAACAATGAACCTCACAATATGTGTATATAACGAACACAATTGCTAACAGGGTGGAAATTCTACTGTGCGGTGCTGCAGAATTATTAAGTTAATTAAATTAAGGTTATTTTATTGTGACAACATATCCAATATGTCCAGAGGCATACCCGCTGTCTCGGTTCAAGCGTTAAGGTCAATTAGTTGTTACCGGATCACAAACCACCTACGAATTTTTACAAGCATCTCCTCTGTGTATCTGTTGCAGTTGGACAGTGGGGATGCTCAGCTTTTGGGTGTGTCTTATCGTGGGATTCGTCTCCTGAAGATGGTCAGAGCATCAGGCATCAACCCCAAACACCTCCATCTGCTCAGAAGTTACAGGTAAACATGTAGCCTACATACACAAACACAGCTGGAATGTCATTCCCTTCTCGGTTTCATCCGTGGTTCCATGTAAACTGGTTCAAGTCTTATCTCCAAGACGGGAAGTTAGTTAGCTTTTAGTTCTGTGTCATGCTGAATATTTGGCCAATCTTCAGAGGCAGGGCTGGAAAACCCTGCCTTTTAGATTTTTAAAGCTTTTTTGAAACTCAACAGAGACGTACACTTTTTCAACTCATCATTAAGTTCATTCATCAATTATAATTACTTTCTCTTAATAATATAAAATAAAAAATTAATACAGACAGGAAGGCCATTGTTCACACATTCTGTTATTATCATTTTAGAATAACTTGTCATGTCACTGTCACAGACACTGTCTGCTACTCATTCTCTACTTTGCACTGCCTATCAGATGTAGTCACTTTCAGCTCATGTTTCTTGCACAGAATGTTAACTCAGGTCTGCATGAATGCAGTTTTGCAGAGTTGCTGTCCGTTGACCTGCAGGGTGCAGACAGAGTGGAACTGGAGCTGAAGAGTGAGCAGTTGGTGCTGCAGTCATCCAGAGCTCCGCAGATCACTGCCATGATTCACATCTTCCTCCAGGAGCTCATCAGGGTAATTCTGCGCTCTTAAATCATCATGTCATCATCTGTCTATTTGATGCTTTTCTATAATATTTTGGCCACGTAACATCATTTTAGTCCAAATATCACCCTCATCCCTGCTTTCTAGGACTCAGGCCATGTGGTTGCCCTGAAGAGTTTCGTGACGGATGACAAAAGTCTGCTCAGATTCAGCAAGGGTGACATCATCAAATTGCAGCCAATGGAAGGACTTCAGACAGGTGAGGTCATTACTTGGATGCTAGACATGTTTATGGTATTTTTTAGTAGGCTTGGGCTGGTGTTTTACATTTTCAAACTTGTTTAATATCAAGCCAAACACTGGATCGGACCGGTATACTGAATTTTACCACTAGGTGTCGCACTTGTCTCAGCTGCTACCAAGTGAGACTGATGAGAGAGTCCATAATGAGAGTGTAGTGACTCCAGTCCACTTGGTGGCGGTAATGCACCTCCAAGCCATGACTTTTTACCTGCAGTGTTAAGGCGTTTACACTTTGCATCGTATTTAATCACCTCTTTCACCACAAAAACACATGGACTTTCTAGTAACAAACACAACGTGTGCCTTTCCCTCTCCCACCACTACTGAAATGTGATCTCCTTCCTGGCCACTCAGCTCTGCAGTAAATTTCCGTCAGCCACTAGTACCTCCGTTAGTTCGTCTGTTAATAAACACACATAACATTATGTTCATCACATTTGTATGATCCCTTAAGGTTACCTTGCATCAGTTACTCTTCCAGCCAAGCACATTTTACAAGATTTGTGCGGACATTTGTGGCCAACCAAATATCTGTCATTAGGGAAGCATCAAACACAGATCAATGGCAGTAAAGTAAACTTCACAAAACCCTGCAGATGATGCATCTAGAGGAGTGACAGTCCACAAACTTTTGAACAAGACATGGTTGTCAGGTCCAGAATTCTTGTGGAAAGCAAAGGAAACATTTTCCGAATTCTGGACCTGACAGCCATGTCTTGTCTCTTTTATCCCGCCCCTCGGATTGAGCCCTGCTAATGGTGAGTTCCCAGACCCATCATCTTGATGTGGGTCTGGCTTGTCAGGCTAGTTGGATACTCCTCTGAATCTCAATTACATTGATCTGGAAATCTCGAAAGCCAGAGGCTTAATGGGACTTAATGGGTCAACTGATGACCTGTCAATGGCAGAAAATGCTATCATCCAATTCTGCCAAAGGAAAGATTTAATGATGAGATTTGTGCTTTGTTGTCTGGAAAATCTGTGAAAAGAGTAGTCCCATCTACAAGCTCAACCCCGTTGTAGGAGACGGACTGCTGAGAGTTGGTGGAAGGCTGTCCAGGGCTGCTATGCCAGAAGAAAGCAAACACCCAATTACCCTGTCAAAAGATCAGCACATCTCCATGTTAATTCTCCGACATATCCATGAACAGATAAGGCATGGGGAGAGAGAGAACAGATAAGGCATGGGGAGAGAGAGAAATCACATCCTCTCCAGGTTGGGGGAAAAATATTGGATCACACATGTCAATGAAGCTGCAAGAAAAATCTTGTCAAGTTTTGCTTTTTGCAAGCGTCACAAAGGCTGTTCCTATGTGAAATGTTATGGAGTCATCTTTACGTGTATGGCAAGCAGAGCTGTTAATTTAGAAGTGGCACATTCACTGGACAGAGTCTTGCATCAGTGCCATTCATCGATTTATATGTCGGAGAGGCACAGTGTCACATTTCCGCTCAGATAATGGCACAAACTTCACAGGAGCAGAGAAGGAGCTAAAAAGAGCAATTGCAGAATTGAACAATGGGACAATTGAAAAGGCTTTACTGCATCCAGACATCAAATGGAGTTTCAATTTACCTACAGCTTCACATCATGGCGGTGCTTGGGAAAGCATGGTCAGGTGCTCATATCTGTTTTAAACCAACAAACTTTAACTGATGAAGCCTTGGTCACTGTCTTATGTGAAGTTGAAGCAATCTTAAACGATCGACCCATTACCAAAGTCTCTGCAGATCCTAACGATTTAAAACCTCTGACGCCAAACCATCTTCTAACATTGAAGAGGAAACCAAGTTTGCCTCCGTGTCTGTTTGATCAAAAGGACCAGTATGTAAGAAGACGATGGAAACAGGCACAGTACATTTTAGATTTATTCTGGAAAAGATGGGCAAAGGAATATATTGCTTTGCTACAGGAAAGGCAAAAGTGGAACAAAACAAAACGTTATCTTGCAACGGTAGACATTGTTTTGTTTGCAGACGCCACAGCCCCACAAAATTCCTGGATAATTGGAAAAGTATCAAAACATTTCCTGACAAGTCCGGCACGGTCAGATCTGTTCAAATCCTGACAAAAACAAACATTATTGAAAGACCAATGACAAAATTGTGTCTATTAGTAGAAAATGAATTGTCAGCATAAAAAGTTGACATACTAAGCAGACTCTAAAAAAAGGAATTTTGTTTAAGGTAGCCTAATTTTGTAGTTTTGAAAATGTTTAATTTAAGTTTTATATGGCTGTGTGTGTGTGTGTGTGTGTGTGTGTGTGTGTGTGTGTGTGTGTGTGTGTGTGTGTTTACTTGTTATGTATAGCATATAGGGCTGGTTGTGTTGGAGCCATTTCATTGGCAACCAGCGTGTGACGCTGGGGGTGGAAAAAGTTTATTTTAATGTGGCCTAATTGGTTCAGCTGTGTTGCGCACAGCAAGGTCACAGTTTTTTGACCGTGGTTAGGTGTATGGTGAAAACGTGCTTAGGTGTATGGTGAAAACGTGGTTAAGTGTATGATAACGTGGTAAGACTAAAGATGAAGATACACTGACCAGACAGCCGACCCTCGGCAGAAAATGCAGTTGGACTGATCAGTCTCCCCGAATTGGTCAAAAAAGTGCCTGGAACACACCAAAGCGACGAGACGTAATACGTCTCCATAACAGCAGGTGGGGCTAATCTGTATTGTTGCCCAAAAATGTGGGTCTGGTTTCTCCGGAAATTCACAGGCAGTGTCATGGTGGCTTGTTCAGAATACAATCTCATATTTTAGTAAATAGTTCACCAAAACGTGTTTCTGAAAACATTTAAAGCGAGAAATAGGCCATGCAGTTGCTGAATCTGTCTTCATTTCAGATTGACAAAGGTCAGTTTAAAAGATTTTCGTCAGATTTTGAGAGGCTTAGTCACACTCATCCTGCTCGTCATTTCTGGGTTATTGTTCATGGAGTCTGACTGCTGGCCCTCCCACGAAACATGTTTGGTTGGTCAAAATGAAGGCCGACAGCTCCTCGGACGGATGACGGCACGGAACACTCGAGTCACCGACCTCGCCAGACTGTCCGACGGCCGAAAATCTGCTCGGTCTGTAGCTGCCTTATTATTTTGTTTGATTAGTTTTATTTTTTATTTAAAAAATGTTTAATTATTTTTTATTTGTTATATCCAACTGTTGGACAACAAGTTATTGATTGGCAATTGTTTGTTCAAAAACACGCATCTACACCGATTCCACGCATTAATTAATGACCAAACAAAGGAACAAATGTGCGCCAACAACATTGTCATATTGCTTATTACCAGTGTTGGGTTGCTACCTGGAAAGTTTAGTGAGCTAAGCTATTGTTACCAGCCTCAGACCTAGGGGAGTCTGGGCAGGTACAAAGCCACAGGCTGGATAGCACTGTGGGTTGGAAAGAAGTGGAGATACAGAAATTATGTCTTTCTCAAGCGCTGGCTGTTTATTTCTGAGCCAAATAAATGGTCTATAATTACACTGAATACAATAAACAAACCAATATGTAAAGCATTGGTATAGATCAGATAAAATACAAATCCCATTAATAACTATTACTGATAATTGTGAAATAGATACCAGTCTTACTGTAAAATATATCAAATATACATCAACAAATCACACTACAGATCATATTACATCTTGAAACAATTGCTGTAGCACATTCAAGTATATAGACATAGGCTACATGGCTATCTTGCTATCTGTTAGGTTATTCCTTTAAAGTGAACACATTCAACAGATTAGAGGCTACATTGAAGTACTTCTATGAAATACATTACAATACAAACAACCTTTTCATAGATCAAATACCAAGAATACTATATTAAGATTTAAACTGTTCACGTGACCGTGTGATAATCAATCACCAACACAATGCATCGGTCTGCCGTTTGCATGTGTCTACAGGCATGCGCACATCAACTGATGGCGGCGTAGCCTCCATAGAACATTGACAGGCTCTGGCAAACAAACTGTATACTGAACGGAGCTCCGGCAGTACAAACAAACTGCTACAAAGTACAGAGAGACTTAATAGACATTATATATTACACCTAAACATACTGCTGTTCAATCGACACAACACTGTACAGTCCGTACAGAAAGACGAGAGAACGGAACCTTCACTGACGGTGACAGGCTAACTTCAACTAGCTTCTGCTAGCTTGCTAGCTAAAGCTGCTAGCAAATACATATAAACACATCATAATAACTTTTCTACACAGAACATGACAATATACATCACATAGATAACTGTACTGGTGATATACTCTTTTGATAGGCTACATATTATCAGAGATTGGAAAGGTAGAAAGAAAGTGGAGATACAGAAATTATGTCTTTCTCAAGCGCTGGCTGTTTATTTCTGAGCGCTGGAGCTACCGTCTCCATGGCAACCCACTACAGTGAAGCAGTGCAACAGCGCCATCTACCAGCATGAAGTGAAATACATGGAAATATTATCTCAAATGTAATAAAAAAAAAATACAAGGGGGTAACTGTTTTAACTAATATATTAGGCCATTTTATCTACCCATTACACTCTCCCCTACTTTAAAAGATGTTTCCTGACATCCAGAACTAAACTGGACTACTGGCTACAGTGGTACTCACAGACTATCGGTCAGGACATCAGGTAAGTACGGTCTTCAGGAGTCATCAGTCTGAACAGGAAGTAAGCCTGCATATGTCAGTCACAGGTAAGTCGTGTGAAGGTAAGATTGGCCTGGCCGCCATACATCCTCAGACTCAGGTGCCCGGCTCAACAGTTGATATTCTGGAGCCAAAGCCCTCAGCTCACTGTGTAGCTCAGTTTGAGGTGGGTGGTGTCTGACAGCCCTCCTCTCATACACATGCAAGGGTCTAAGGTTGTAGGAGCACTCCCCCTCATCATCTGAGGTGCCGACATCAGACTTGATTGTTTTTCTGGGTGGCATAAGACGTCCCTGTCTTTGGGGCTTCTGCTCCACACCAGTGTCACGTTCCTCATGGCTGACTGACAAGTCACTGACAGGCAAGAGGAGGTTGCTGTGGAGCACTCGGAGGGTCTGGTCATCTGTTTCAGCTTGGATTCGATATACAGGTCCATCTCCCAGCCTCTCTATGACATGGTGGATTTTTTGTTCCCAGTAACATCGAAGTTTGCCTGAGCCACCTCTCTTAGACAGGTTCTTGACAAGTACACGATCACCTGGTTGCAGCAAGGCTCCTCTGGCACCTTGGTCGTAGTGCCTTTTCCCTTTCTCTGAAGACTTTTTGCTGTTCAGAGGCAATCCGGTATGCATCCTGCATTCGGGAAGCCCAGGTCTGTGCATACTCCTGCCGTGTCTGTGCCAGACGATCTGGGTCAAGATTGAATATAAAGTCTATGGGCAGCTGTGGATGTCTTCCAAAGAGGAGGAAGAATGGTGAGTAGCCTGTAGACTCATGCTACGTGCAGTTGTAGGCATGGACTATGCTGGGGAGATGGTCTTTCAACTCTGCCTTTTTTTCCTCATGGAGCATCCTGAGCATCTGGAGAAGTGTTCTATTCAGGTGTTCAACAGGGTTCCCCTGTGGATGGTAAGGAGTAGTTTGGGAGTGAGAGATTCCTGCCAGCTGCTGAAGTCTTTGGAACAGGGTGTTCTCGAATTCCCGGCCCTGGTCATGGTGGAGCTTTTGAGGGTACCCGAAGCGTGGAATGAAGTCGTAGAAGATCTTTTCGGCCGCTGTTTTGCCAGACTTGTTTCGAGTTGGGTAGGCCTGAGCAAAACGGGTGAAGTTGGCTGCTTATTTCTGAGCGCTCAAGCTACCGTCTCCACGGTAACCCACTACAGTGACGCAGCGCAACAGCGCCATCTACCGGCATGAAGTGAAATACATGGAAATGTTATCTCAAATGTAATAAAATAAAAAAATAGAAGGGGCTAACTGTTTTAACTAATATATTAGGCCATTTTATCTACCCATTACACTAACGTTACCAGTTACTATACAATCTTTACTACACTAAAGATAGCCCCTAAATAAATGTAGCTAGCTAAGCTACAGCAACATGGCAAAATATTTTCTATGAATTCATATAGCGATACACGTCTGTGTATGGCGGTGGGGTCAGTGATTCTCAGCAGATTTTTCAGCAGAAAGCGTTGCTGCGCTTGAGCAAGATGAAATAGTGACAAATGCCGGTTCAACCGGTTTAGCCTCGTACACTGGACTAGACCGGTAAAACCGGAAATCGACCCTACTCTAGTTTTTGGTTTGAAGTTTTTAGTTAAATATGCCTTATTATGTTTGTTGTTTAATGCATATCAAAATCTCCATCACATCAAATAACATTTTTGCGTGCGGTCCATTAGGCTGGCGTTTTGGTACCAAAGGAGGTCGCTCCGGTCTCTTCCCAGAGGACCTCACCCAGCCATCTGCAGCCCCAGACTACCACTGTATACACCTTGAACGACGAGATGACAGGAGGAAAAGCATGAGGGGCGCTGGACCTGTCAGTCCACCCAGGGGCCCGTCTCCAGGTCTCATCAGCAGACACATGGGCAGCACTGATTCAGGGCGGCCCCGCAGAGAGGCCTCGGCCCCGGGATCGGTGCAGAGATCAGTCCAGAGCTCACTCCAGGGCTCAGTCCTTGACTTGGAGATCCTCTCAGGCATGGCTGAATTTGCCATGAAGTACTTTAGGTATGATAGAAGAATGATAACTGTTGTTGTTGATTATTTTGGTTTAAGTACATAAATCTTCATGGCTTATTTTGGGCTAACATTTTCTGTTTATTATAGGGTGGGGACTACAGGTCTGCCAGCAAGTGGAAGGAATTTTTTAGAGGCGGTTCAACACACAGGGGTAAGACTGTACAATCCCTCTAACATCATATATATTACCTCTTTAAATAAGGTGCTGTCCATTGGTTTTAATGGTTCTGCTTACAACTGGTTCAAATCGTATGTCTTGCAGAGTTCAGACTGTTGTTGTCTGTGGTTTCAAAGCAAGTCCCCAAATGGTTGTTAAAGGTGTCCTACAAGGATCGATATTAGGCCCTCCACAATTTACTATGAACATACTGTAAATTATTATTATTTTCCATTTCCATTTTCCATTAACATTTTATACTAATGATCAGCTCTACTGCAGCTTTTTACCTCCAGACCTCTTTTATTCATTTAAAGTGTGTTATAAACTAAAGAGCATGGAGCTCTGATATTATTACTCTGATCCAAACTCTTGAAATTATGAAATTAAAATATTTTCTTTCTTTTTTTTAAGATTATTTTTGCGCATGTTGTCTTTATTGGAAAGCTGATAGTATAGTGGCACCCATGTACTTAGAAATGTTGTTAAATAGCAGATTATCCTACAAATCTCATATTGAACACTTCACCTCAAAATTAAAATTTCTAATTGGATTATTATATTGGAATAGAATTAGTTTTATTGATGTCAATTAGACTTCCTAAATAAATACAACTCTGACTGCATTGGGTTTTGTTCATCCAGGTTCCCATACAGGAGTCCCTCATTCTGTATAATGATCCTGAAATCAATGATTTATCTGTCCAGTGCTTCATGAGTGAGTGCATCCACACTAACCACACTAATGCACACTGAAACCACTGCTATTCTGTTCCTCCATCATCCTCCCATTTATCTGTCCCTCCAGACCTGATGCAGTTCATGGGTGACATGCCAATGAAGAACAATAACACCCAGTCAGACTGCATGCGCCACATCTTACTGGTCAGTTCAAACAGTGTGTCTAATGGACTGCATTTATAGAGCGCTTTTGAGTTTCTGCGTGTCTCTGAGTTTGACGAACTTCAAATAGACTTTGATGATATTTGTAGAGTTTCTCTCTTCTGTTAGTTAGGGAAGGAGAAGGAGCTGCTGAGAGATGAAATCTACTGCCAGGTCATCAAGCAAACCACCAACAACCCAACCAAGTAAGAGTGTCATTTATTTAGGTTTTGGGTAACATTTTGTTATTTCTGAGTATTAACAGGAAATCAATATATTTTTAATTTCAAATAAATTCGTAAAGTAACCAAATATCAGTAAGTCAGTCTTAGCAGGCAACTGGTTAAAACTGATATTTTCAACAAATGAAGTAGGTTTAAGTCATTAGAAATGCCTCTGTGCTCATGAAATACAAAAAAACGACATGCTTTAAAGGTCCAGTGTGTAACATGTTTAGTTGTTTATTATCCAAATCTGTTGCCCGTTCACAAACGTGTCCTTTTTCATGAATATTTACCATCACCATCAATTTGAAGTATTACTTTTGGCTTGAAATTTTACACGTTTTTATGAACTGGGGTAGACGCTCCATAGTTACGCACCATCTTGAAAAACGGTAGTCGGTAAGAGACATACAGGACATACTGCTCCGCCTTTCGCGTTTTCACTGTCACATGGTAAACTCATAGGTACTGCTAATGCTGCTAATGGGTATCGCAGCTTCCCGGCCCCGGCAAGTTTGAAGAAGGAAACGTGGCGGAGAATACATTTTTCATTTATTATATGTTATTTCACCAATAGTCTATATCCTTGTCGTTCCACTTCTGGGATTGCTCTGGTGCCGCAGGAAATTCCACTGGATGCATGTATTTTTGCTAATGTCCATTACCTTCCGCTTTCTTTGTGTTGGAATTTTAAACTCTGGTGGATTTGTGAGGACTCTGGTTAACTGCTCCTCAGATCTCTGCAGGGTAAATCCAGACAGCTAGCTAGACTATCTGTCCAATCTGAGTTTTCTGTTGCATGACTATTTTGCAGTGGCTCTATGCATAACTTAGCACCGCCCATGACAATTGTGATTGGTTTAAAGAAATGCCAATAAACCAGAGCACGTCTCAGAATGCTGTGTGGACTAGCCAGTCTTCTATTGTGAAAAATGTGTAATACATACTGTACAGTAAAATAGTTACAAAGTGAACGAGCCACAGTTTCCAGAGGTGTTTTGCCCACTGTAATTTAACATTTTAAGGGTTTAATTAGAATTCAAAATGATATTTTCTGTTGTCTTCACAGATCTACCTGTACCCTCGGCTGGCGGCTGCTCAATGTGATGACCGGTTTCTTCCCCTGCTCTGGTACTTTGCAGCCGTATGTCACACGTCACCTATGCGACATCTCTCAGGACTACGAACAGCCATACCAAGGTAGATTAAACACAAGACAATACATACACAATACCAGGGTGCGATTTGTTGTTTTTGATCATGCACAACAAAACATGCCAGCATTAAATCCCCCTTCCAATACCACGGGTATAGAGCCACTCAGCTAGCCATGCCAAAACACGTATTTATGAACTTCACAATCCAGTGGAAAATAATCTCAGAAAGAAATAGCACAACGTGGTGTCAACATAAAACACAGCACTTTCAAGCCAGAGAGCGGAGTGCACTTCGTTCACAGTCACCTATTGGCAGCTAAACAACTGCTGCTGGTAGCCGGCGTCCTGGAGCTCTGTAGAGGCTAAATACAACCAGCAACTGCTGCTCAGATTTTATAGTTCTATCGCTAGCTTACGTTACAGCGCTTTACTTAGTTTAAAATACTTCTATTTTAGGTATATAATATATGGTCTATTGTTGAAGCAGCATTCATCACTTTGAGGGGGGGGACATTTTGGACATTTTGGATACAAATAATTCAGCAGAGTCAGGGATATGTAGACCAGAAAGGGGGAAAATCCACACATCCCCCGCGGGAAATCGCACCCTGCACAATACCACAAAAGTTCTTCACAAGTCATTGTAATGTTAAAAAAGACCCCACCCACTCTTTATAACATAGCATATGTACTGCAGTGCGGTGGTTAAGTGCTTTGAGTGTCTATGATAAAGCGCTATATAAATGTAATAAAATAAATATGTGTCCTCAGAGCTGGCGTGTGTGTGTCAGGATAACCTTCAGCGATCTCTCAGCTTTGGCGGCCGCCGTAACATCCCCTCACACGTAGAGATGGAGGCCATTCTGGCAAGTTAACCTACACACTCAACCAAATAAAATCATGTATTTCATGGTGTATTACAACTGTCCCATTCCAGCATCATTATCTGCATTTAATGCTGAACTGATTCTGATTGGCTTTCTGCAGACTGGCAAAACATCTCGGCGTTTGCCCATCCAGCTGCCAGGAGGAGTGGATTTCCCCATCAAGATACGCAGCTTCAGTGTAAGATTTATTCATACCTACTGATTACAGCCTGACCGATAAAGGATTTTTAAGGCCGATATTGATACAAATATTTTGTGATTTAAAAATCTGATATATCGGCCGATATACATTTAAAAAGAAATAATCCAGAAACGCATAACAAAACATTAATGGATTTCTCTAACATTAGTTATTCGTAGATATTTATGAGTCCTCACTAAAATAATATGATAATGCAGTTAAGATATACAACTTAAAGTCCTTTGAACAAAAACACAATAACAAAAACAAATCAAAGAGTGTTTCCAACAGGGACGTTGTAGAGCGTCCTTTTATCAGCCATTATAAATGCCGATACCGATAGTTTGGAAAATGCCTAATATCGGCCGATAATATCAGCCTGCTGATACATCGGTCAGGCTCTACTACTGATCTATGAACAAAACCATAGTTCTTTTGTTTATTATCAATATCTCCATGGTTGTGTTTTGTATTTTCCTCCAGATGGCAGCAGATGGGGTAACAGAGTTCTGTAAAGAAATGGGAATCTCAAATCTCGCAGAATTCAAAGAGTTCTCCATCATCGCCAACCGACATGATGGTAAATCAAACTGATAGTGTTTCTTATTAATATAGAATGTACAGTTAGACTCAACAATGATTTGTGGATGTGAGACAGTCTTTGGACTTAGATTAAAAAAAGGCTTCGTTTAGCTAGTTGTATATAAGAAGTCTTTATCCTGACTTAAATGTGATTCCTTCTACTTTTACAGGTAGATTCAGTGTCTTTTCCACTTTGATAAAAGTAAAAATTCCAGAACATCTAATTCTAAAAAGATTTTTGTTTGTTTGTGTGAATTAGCCAAATATAAAGGGTCACGTCATCCAAATTACATAATTATGCATTGTCTCACTAAGCTCTAGTAGTGTATATATCAGAGGTGTGGACTCAAGACACACAACTTGGACTCAAGTCTGGTTTAAGTTTTTGAATCTGATGACTTAAGACTCGACAAAATCAAAAAAGACTTGACTTGACTTCACTTGGAAATTGAAATGACTCGAAATGACTTGATATATCCAAGTTGTCCAGCCCAAAGATTAAAACGTATGTTATTAAAAGGTGTGTGACTGGCAATCAGATGCTCCTCGATGTGCCCAGATCCAGGTTAAAAAACAAAGGTGACAGGGCCTTTGCAGTGGCTGCTCCAAACCTCTGGAATAGTTTACCTGTTCATATAAGAACAGCTCAGACCACTGAAACATTCAAGTCCTTGCTTAAGACCCATTATTATTCAGTGGCTTTCAATTCAAGTTGAGTTTTGATACCTTGACATTTTATACTGTTGGTTATTTTGTATTGTATATTGTTTGTTTGTGTATATTATCTGGTTGATTTTCTATTTTTATTGTTGGAACTTGTTAGGCACTTTGGTCAACTAGAGTTGTTTTTAAACGTGCTTTATAAATAAAATTGAACTGAACTGAACTGAATTACCCCCATTTGATTGTAGATGTGGTCAAAATAAACTATACAGCAACACGCAAAACATCTAGTTCAGAAATGACAAATGATTGTACAGACAGTAATAACACACCAAGGCAAACCTGATGGTTTTGTTTTGAAATGTTGTAATGTTTACGGGAAAATAAGAAATACACATTTAACATTTTTTATTAAATTTAACAGTAACCTTCCTCCCTGAAAACAGTGTCCCCCTTACTCTGAATAATCTATCAACACTTTGAGCTCGTAGTGGATCAATCAATCAATCAATTAATCAGACTTCATTTTTATAGCACACACACACAGATATACACTCATACATACTCACACATACTCATACATACTCACCCCCCCCCCCCCCCCCCCCCCATTCACCCACCTACCCCTAAATCAACAAAAATGAATTCATAGCTCGGATAGCTCAGTTGGTAGAGCGGGCGCCCATGTATGGAGGTTTACTCCTCAACGCAGCCCCTCACCCCTTTCATGTCTTCTGCTGTCCTATCAGAATGGAGGCTAAAAATGCCCAAAAATGAATCTAAAAAAAAACAACAAAAAACAGGAACCGAGCTGAGGAAACACCTTCATAAGTGAGGAATCACCAGAGGCATGATACTTCAAACCGAAATATGCTTAAATATATAAATAAATAAAGGCTCTAAACAGTGGCTAATAAGTACATGAACTGTAGATTGTTAAAACAATCCATAAAATACAGATACATAAATAAGTAGAATAAAAAAAGATTCCATTCACCTTTATTATGTTGGCAGCAGAAATCTCAAAGAGAAACCTGAGCATATAACTGACACTTTAAACATATGGAACATTATTAATTGAGGGAACCTCTTACATGCCACATTACATCCGATAAACAGACAACAGATAAAATGATGAAAGGTGAGACAGATGAACAGATCAGTGTCCTGTGCTCCTCCTCTGACAGATGGGATAATCCGTCCCCTCCATGCTGAAGAGTATCTGTTTGACTTCCTGCTGGATGACGGCTCCATCTTCCTGTCCCTGAGAAGAGTGATGTGGACACAGCCTCTGTCCTTCACCAGTGACCTTTATGTGGAGTTCCACTACCAGCAGGTGACAACCACACACTGTAACTAAAGATGGAAGACGCGTCTACATTTCCTCCCGCTGTACAAAAAGTGAAGCCAAAATCTCCTGAATATGGGCGCTGTCATCTTTAATTTGATTAATTTTGGAGCCAGAGTCTGCGCTGTAGTAGTCTATATCCATGACGCTCCACTTCCGGGATTGCTCCATTGTTGCCAGAAATTCCGCCAAATGTCCCTTATTTAGGTTGGATGTCCGTCACCTTCCTCTTTCTTTCTGTTGGCATTCTAAATTCCGTTGGATTTCTCAGACTATCTGTCCAATCTGAGTTTTCTGTTGCACGACTAAAACAACTTTTGAATGTACATGTTCCACCAAACAAGTTCCTTCCTGAGGCTATTTAGCAGAAACACCGTTGCTCCGTATGGCTCTTAGCGCTGCCGATGACGATTGTGATTGGTTTAAAGAAATGCCAACAGACCAGAGCACGTTTTTCTCCCATCCTAGAATACTGTGTGGACTAGCCAGACCTTCCTCCGCAGCGCTGTGGAGGAAGGTCTGGCAAAGCGAGACTAGCACAGTAGTGACCAAGCGGTGGAGCCGTAGTAGCGAAGTCCCGGCCATACATCCGCACGCCATTCCCAGCTGTCAATCATGCCGTTTCACCCTGTTTTTACAGCATCAAATAACTAATAAAAACCAAACTGATCTGAAAAATTAACACTTGAACAAACATCAGCCTGATCAGAACCACCTAAAATGACTGAAACCACCTTTGGGAAACATTTATTTGAAGTGTACTTAGATTTTTTTGTTTTTAGCCCTTGCCCCATCCGCTAACATGGAGGGGGCGGGGCTTATGACATAATACTGCAGCCAGCCACCAGGGGGCGATCCACATGTTTTGGCTTCACGTGTCAAATGCCGGGCCACTGCAAGTGAGATGACTATATGAGACATGCAACAATACAGTCAAAGATATTCAAATTTTTGATTACATAAAAGCCTGTCAATAAACTGGTCTGGCCCTTGATGTGATTCTTATTTGATTCCCAGTGTGGCCCTTAGTTAAACTGAGTTTGACACTCCTGACTTATACAGTCTATGCATCTAGCCTGGTGACAGGAGCATTATTAGTACATCCACTGGTCTATATCATTGTTATCTGTGTGTGTGTGTGTGTGTGTGTGTGTGTGTGCGTGCGCGTGTAGCTCCTGGATGACTACCTGAGTGGGAAGCTGTCGCTTGCTTCTGCTGCATCCATCCAGCAGATAGCAGAGCTGGCAGCCCTGCAGCATGTAGCTCAGGGACTGAAGGATCCGCCCTCACTGTGAGTCACACACAGTAACAGTCACAATAACACAACACTGATCAGTTTAGAAACGGAAGATGTTGGGAGACTGGACAGCTCAACAGAAATCAATCCAACACTAACGTACCACTGAGATATAAAACACAAATTCCTGACTAAACTCTCAAACAATCAAATGTGTAGACAGTGGCTTCTTTGATTCCTCCCACAAATGCATATGTAAATTGCCTAAGCCCAGGTTAGTCCATTTTTGAACCAGTTTATGTAGGATAACTGGTTAAATGCTGAGCTGAAATCCATGAATATATTGTGTTAAGCTACATGGAAAGATTCACTCGAAAGCCCAAGTTACTGATTTCCAAGGTAGTTTATTGTCATTCTACTAAACCTGTTTGAGTCGTGACTCACTCGGATCTTTCACCCGTGTCTTTAAATTAACTCCGCGAGTCTCTAGTATCATTAACTCGGATCAGTTGAGTCCTACTACAGTTCAATCTAAAATGATAACAGCGCCACACACAATCCTTTTGCAACATCAGCAACTACTAGTCCTAGCCATCTTAGCTGTCAAAAGCTTTATAACTTACAATTTCGTAGGCAACCACAACTCCACAAGTCAAATCAAGCGACTGAGTGAGCAGAGAGACAGTCCGAGATAACAGGTTATAGGAACTTCCCGACCCGCAGACTCAGAGCCGGAAACATTGCAAGCTCGCAGACCATGAAAAGTAGTACAAAAATATGTTTTTTTACAAGGTACAGGGAGGAGGCAGTTCTGTTCTCACAGATGATTTATTTATTTGTTTACTGACATTATTTATATATACATACATATGTAGATATGTATGTTTTCTTTTTTTTGGTTTGTAAATATACATATGTAGGAAATTGTAACGAATGTGTCAAAGATATGATATAAATATGAAGCCATTCATGATGATTATTATACGGAAGTGGAAAAGGTGGATTAAATAAGCTTCTGCTTCTTCCTATTCCTTTTCGGACATGTTAAATTAATATTTAGTTTTTGTTCTTTTAGTTTTTATTGTATTTTTTTTCGAAATAAAGCATTCATTCATTAATTTAAGTTGACTAATATGCCAACTCTTAATGTGGTCTAAATGCTGATTGTATTTCTGTACCAGGCCGGAGATGAAGGAGTTCCTGCCCTCACAGGACAGCCTCAGCAGGAAACACGAAGAGATCCACTCCTTCTGTCAGGGCCACATAGCTGCCATGCACTCCCTCAGCCCTCAAGACGCCAAAATACAATTCATTGGTGGGTAGTGTCTCTTCTCTTCTCTTCTCTTCTCTTCTCTTCTCTTCTCTTCTCTTCTCTTCTCTGGGGGAGGATGGAGAGTTGGTAGTTATTTTTTAATTAAGAAAATCACATATTTGTTTGATCCATCCATCCATCCATCGTCGTCCGCTTATCCGTGGTCGGGTCGCGGGGGGAGCAGCTCCAGCAGGGGACCCCAAACTTCCCTTTCCCGAGCCACATTAACCAGCTCTGACTGGGGGATCCCGAGGCGTTCCCAGGCCAGGTTGGAGATGTAATCCCTCCACCTAGTCCTGGGTCTTCCCCGAGGCCTCCTCCCAGCTGGACGTGCCTGGAACACCTCCCTAGGGAGGCGCCCAGGGGGCATCCTTACCAGATGCCCGAACCACCTCAACTGGCTCCTTTCGACGTGAAGGAGCAGCGGCTCTACTCCGAGCTCCTCACGGATGACTGAGCTTCTCACCCTATCTCTAAGGGAGACGCCAGCCACCCTCCTGAGGAAACCCATTTCGGCCGCTTGTACCCTGGATCTTGTTCTTTCGGTCATGACCCAACCTTCATGACCATAGGTGAGGGTAGGAACGAAAACTGACCGGTAGATCGAGAGCTTTGCCTTCCGGCTCAGCTCTCTTTTCGTCACAACGGTGCGATAAACTGAATGTAATACCGCCCACGCTGCGCCGATTCTCCGACCAATCTCCCGCTCCATTGTCCCCTCACTCGCGAACAAGACCCCAAGGTACTTAAACTCCTTCACTTGGGGTAAGGACTCATTCCCTACCTGGAGAAGGCACTCCATCGGTTTCCTGCTGAGAACCATGGCCTCAGATTTAGAGGTGCTGATCCTCATCCCAGCCGCTTCACACTCCGCTGCAAACCGATCCAGTGAGTGCTGAAGGTCACAGGCCGATGATGCCATCAGGACCACATCATCTGCAAAGAGCAGCGATGAGATCCCGAGCCCACCGAACTGCAACCCCTCCCTACCACGACTACGCCTCGATATCCTGTCCATAAATACTACGAACAGGATTGGTGACAAAGCGCAGCCCTGGCGGAGGCCAACCCTCACCTGGAACGTGTCCGACTTACTGCCGAGAACCCGGACACAACTCTCGCTTTGGTCATACAGAGATTGGATGGCCCTGAGAAGGGACCCCCTCACCCCATACTCCCGCAGCACCTCCCACAAAGTCTCCCGGGGGACCCGGTCATATGCCTTCTCCAGATCCACAAAACACATGTAGACTGGATGGGCATACTCCCAGGCTCCCTCCAGGATCCTTGCTAGAGTAAAGAGCTGATCCGTTGTTCCACGACCAGGACGGAATCCGCATTGTTCCTCTTCAACCTGAGGTTCGACTATCGGCCGAACCCTCCTTTCCAGCACCTTGGAGTAGACTTTACCAGGGAGGCTGAGAAGTGTGATACCCCTGTAATTGGTACACACCCTCTGGTCCCCCTTTTTGAAGAGGGGAACCACCACCCCGGTCTGCCACTCCTTTGGCACTGTCCCAGACTTCCACGCAATGTTGAGTAGGCGTGTCAACCAAGACAGCCCCTCCACACCCAGAGCTTTCAGCATTTCTGGACGGATCTCATCAATCCCTGGGGCTTTGCCACTGTGGAGTTGTTTGACTACCTCAGTGACCTCCACCAGGGAAATTGACGACAATCCCCCGTCATCCTCCAGCTCTGCCTCTAACAAAGAGGGCGCATCAGCTGGATTTAGGAGTTCCTCAAAGTGCTCCTTCCACCGCCCTATTACCTCCTCAGTTGAGCTCAACAACGTCCCATCCTTACTGTACACAGCTTGGATGGTTCCCCGCTTCCCCTTTCTGAGGTGGCGGACGGTTTTCCAGAAGCGCCTTGGTGCCGACCGAAAGTCCTTCTCCATGTCTTCTCCGAACTTCTCCCACACCCGCTGCTTTGCCTCTTTCACGGCAGAGGCTGCAGTCCTTCGGGCCATTCGGTACCTTGCAACTGCCTCCGGAGTCCTCTGGGATAACATATCCCGGAAGGACTCCTTCTTCAGTCGGACAGCTTCCCTGACCACCGGTGTCCACCACGGTGTTCGAGGGTTACCGCCCCTTGAGGCACCTAAGACCCTAAGACCACAGCTCCCTGCCGCAGCTTCAGCAATGGAAACTTTGAACAATGTCCACTCAGGTTCAATGCCCCCAGCCTCCACAGGGATGCACGAAAAGCTCCGCCGGAGGTGTGAGTTGAAGGTCTGTCGGACAGGAGCTTCCTCCAGACGTTCCCAATTTACCCGCACCACCCGTTTGGGCTTACCAGGTCTGTCCAGAGTCTTCCCCCACCCCCTGACCCAACTCACCACCAGATGGTGATCAGTTGACAGCTCCGCCCCTCTCTTCACCCGAGTGTCCAAAACATATGGCCTCAAATCAGATGAAACGATTATAAAATCGATCATTGACTTTCGGCCTAGGGTGCTCTGGTACCAAGTACACTTATGAGCATCCCTATGTTCGAACATGGTGTTTGTTATAGACAATCCATGACTAGCACAGAAGTCCAATAACAGACAACCACTCTGGTTTAGATCAGGGAGGCCGTTCCTCCCAATCACGCCTCTCCATGTGTCTCCGTCATTGCCCACATGTGCGTTGAAGTCCCCCAGCAGAACTATGGAGTCCCCCTCCGGAGCCCCATACAGGACTCCATTCAAGGTCTCCAAGAAGGCCGAATACTCTGAACTCTTGTTTGGTGCATATGCACAAACAACAGTCAGAGTTTTCCCCCCAACAACCCGCAGGCGTAGGGAGGCGACCCTCTCGTCCACCGGGGTAAACTCCAACGTTGCGGCGCTCAGCCGGGGACTTGTGAGTATCCCCACACCCGCCTGGCGCCTCACACCCTGGGCAACTCCGGAGAAGAAAAGAGTCCAACCCCTCTCCAGGAGTACGGTTCCAGAACCGAGACTATGCGTAGAGGTAAGCCCCACCAGATCCAACTGGTAGCGCTCCACCTCACGCACAAGTTCCGGCTCCTTCCCCCACAGCGAGGTGACATTCCATGTCCCCAGAGCCAGCCTCTGCTGCCCGGGTCTGGTCCGTCGAGGCCCCTGACCTTCACCGCCACCCGTGTGGCAGCGCACCCGACCCCAGCGGTTCCTCCCACAGGTGGTGGGCCCATGGGCTGGAGAGATAGGTGCCACGTAGCTTTTTCGGGCTGTGCCCGGCCGGGCTCCGTGGCAAACCCGGCCACCAGACGCTCGCTGACGAGCCCTCCCTCTGGGCCTGGCTCCAGACGGGGGCCCCGGGCTTCCTCCGGGCAGGGTCTCTCTATCCCTTCCTCGTTTTTTCATAGGGTCTTTTGAACCATTCTTCGTCTGGCCCCTCACCTGAGACCACTTTGCCATGGGAGACCCTACCAGGAGCACAAAGCTCCAGACAACACAGCCCTCAGGTTCATAGGGACACCCAAACCTCTCCACCACGATAAGGTGATGGTTCCCGGAGAGGATATTTGTTTGATGATTTGTGTGATTGTGAATCTTCTCTAAAATTGGTCCAATAAAGGGACTTTGAAAAAAAAACCTCTCCTCTCTCCTCTCCGAGACTATGCGTAGAGGTAAGCCCCACCAGATCCAACTGGTAGCGCTCCACCTCACGCACAAGTTCCGGCTCGGATTGTACATGGGGCTATAGCTACAAACAGATACAGAGCGCACCTAGATCATCCATCCTTCTCTTCTCTTCTTTTCTCTTCTCTTCTCTTCTCTTCTCTTCTCTTCTCTTCTCTTGATAATTGTATTTGTCTGCATACTCTGTCTTTCAGAGTTCCTGAGCACCCTGCCTCTGTTTGGCTCCAGCACTTTCTTGGCCCAGAAGGTGAGCAAGCAGGGCTGTCCCTCCCCATGCATGGTCAGCATCAGCCAGGAGGGGGTGCTGTTCCTTCACCCAAAAACACAGGTACTTTCTGCTGCCATAGCACTCAAACACTCTCCTACCAATCACTACTTTAACGTCACTGTCTGTGTCTGGGCAGATTGTATGGTGATAAATATGTTATTTTATCAATATTAAAGAATATTTGTATGGAGTCATACTTGGTCCAAGTTTAAATCTGTGTGCCTGTGTGACTGGGTACACTGGTTTGATCAGTTCACTTTTTGACATCATAATGCCGCGTTCTATTTGTCTTGTAATTGCGACTTGAGAGTGACGTCACATCCGTGTTGAAAAACAAATAACCGCGGGTTGTTGCGTTCTGTTTGGCACACAATACCACGAGTCGGAGAAAAGTGTCTAACCAGGTAGCCAGGTCAACACATTTTGTAACATTTTTCGTAACATTTAGGATTCTAGTCACCCAGTTATTGACATATTATACAAATATATTTCACAGTTTGATACCTGAATATTCCATTTTGATTAACGTTAACATTAGGCTACTGCTCTGCTTTCTGCTCAAGACTCGGCTTAGCCATTGTTGTCATAGCATAGCAACATGGAGCGTCTCTAGCCATTTTCAGCTGCACAAGCTACAAAATAACTAATTAGGCGGTATTTAACTCATAATAAGATTGTAGCGACATGCCTATAGATAACAGTATACAGTGCTATGTGTACGACAAAGACAAAAGTGCTTAAAATTGTAGAAAACTACAATGTTTACTTTCGTGTGATGCACGAAGTAGCCATCTTTGAAACTGAACGCGGGGTCCTCTGAGTTCAGACGACTTGACGAGTCGTATATACGACCTTGGGGGCGTTCTGTTTGCAACTTCCGGTTCGTAACTCCGGAAAATGACTCCCAGATCAACTTCGGTGGACAAACAGAATGCGGCATTATTGTTGGACATTTTTGCCATATTAATGATATTAAAATGTTACCTTTTTCAAACTGATGTGTTTATTAATTAATCGGTAAAGTAATTAATTATTATAAGTTATACATTTTTCTGCGGGAATGTACCTCTTTAAGGATGTCAGTGTCATTTATGTGTTTTGTTAAATGTTTCAGTGACATTTTAGTTTGTTCACAATGTACCACCATACTTTGTTGAACCATTTTTGAATGATGAATCCAGAACAGGTTTAGGGGTACAATTTTCTTCCAACCTGCTTTCCTTAAAGGTGCAATATGTAATACTGACAGCTAGTGTTTAAAATAGGTACTGCAGTACAAATTCAAAATACTGGTGAGAGACGTCTCCCCCGCCCCCTCCTCCCCAGACTCGAAGTTCACGGAGGTTTCTAGGCTAAAACCACAACAACCTCGCTGTCCTCTCCACCCGATGGACAGACACATTTCCTCGGCTTAGATTTATGGTAGGAACCGCTAAAAATAACACTAACATTAGCTACCTTGCCGTCCTCACCACCCGACTGAACACACTTTATTGGCTTAGAATTACGGCAACAATCACTAAACACACTGCAAACTCACAGTCCTCTCTTTCCAACTTACAGCCCCCTCTCTTGGCTTAAAATAACTTACCGTTGTCGGCTACGGCCGCTGAACAGACTACACGTAAACAGCCATGGCCCGCTTGCCTGGTCCTCCGGTAACGTTAGCAGGGTTAGCATGGCGGCTTAAGCCAGGACCAGTCGGGATCACTTTACTGGCTGTGTCTCAATTGTTTTTGCGAGTAACCAACTTGGGTACTCTAACTATATAATTCAATGTGAGTACACGAATGTTGAAATGACATAAAATGCTCGTCCCTTGTAGCTGTGATAAATTAGCCTGAAGCTAATGCTTACCTGTTCAGGAGGAAATTAGCCAACTCTGCGTCCTTTTGGGCTGTAAGCTGTCTCCATCTTTCAAATACGTCTCCAATATTAACCCGGGGTTTATTACATCTCTGGTCAAGCAACTGTTAGAAACATGCTCTTTTTTTAGGTCGGGTAGAATTTATCTCTGTTGATCCTGTTGGTTTGTTTGCTGCTTTCATGGCTGTACTAACGTTACAGCTGTAGCCTGCTGGGTTTACCTGTTTACAGGTATATCTGGCAACCCGGCCTGGCTGTCAAACTGGGCAGTTGGTAACAACACACAGACCAAAACATAAACATAAATTCCGTCACGGATTGTAAATTTCAAAAAGAAAAAATACTGACTTTAGCATTATTGTCAGAAAAGATAGTATTTCAACTTAGCATGTTTCCTTAATATCTGATGATGCATTGGGGTCATTTTTGGATTTATTACAGTAATTGTATTACATATTGGACTTTTAACAGAGTTGGAATTCATGCCCCTTAAAAAGTATTTTGCGTCCTTTTTTATACCCTGTCCATTTAAAATTTTCAGTTTTTTCCCCAGGATTTTCAGTAAACTAAAACTAAAAAAAAATACAGAAACTCTAGAATACTAGAAATAATAACTAAGATAAAATAAAATAAGATAGCAAAGATAAAAATGCCAGAACTACTGAAACAAAAATACTTAGAGGGATAAAATAATGTATATACAAGTGTAGAATAGATTTTACAAGCTACAAACATAACAAGAGGAAATATGTATAATATTAAAGATGAAGTAACCAATGTGCAAGTAGGATAATAGTGCAAGTCTTTGTTCTACAGGAGCGAGTGTTTCTGATTCCTCTGGTGGACGTGCAGTCCATACGCTCCCTCCGTCCCAAGAAACAAAGCAAAGTGCCAGCTGTGGACATCAACTATGGCAATCCAAGCCGACCCAAAACAGTCACGCTTCATCTCAAACAGGTAGCAACTTACAGTTGTGTCTACATATGCATGTTGTGTAGTACTGTCTATTCTGTTGTTGTTTTTTACAACCCCAAATCAGAAAAAGTTGGGACAGTATGAAAAACACAAATAAAAAAAGAAAGTAGTGATTTCTAAATGTACTTTGACTTGTGTTTCATTGCAGACAATGTGAACACAAAATATTTCATGTTTTGTCTGGTCAACTTAATTTCATTTGTAAATGTACATCCTTTTCTGTCATTCAGACCTGCAACACATTCCAAAAAAGGTTGGGACAGGAGCAATTTAGGGCTAGTAATCAGGTAAATTGGTTAAATAATGTTGTGATTTGAAACAGGTGATGTCAACAGGTGATTGTAATTATGATTTGGTACAAAAGCAGCATCCAAGAAAGATCTAGTCCTTTAGGAGCAAAGATGGGCCGAGGATCGCGAGTTTGCCAACAAATACGTGAGAAAATTATTGAAATGTTTAAAAACAATGTTCCTCAAAGAAAGACAGGAAGACATTTGCTTATTTCACCTTCAACAGTGCATAACATATTTAAAAGATTCAAGGAATGAGGAGGAATTTCAGTGCGTAAAGGACAAGGGCGCAAGCCTAAGCTGAACAACCGTGATCTCCGATCCCTCAGGCGGCACTGCATCAAGAATCATCATTCATCTATAAGTGATATTACCACATGGGCTCAGGACTACTTTGGCAAACCTTTGTCAAGTACCACAATACGTAGTTACAGCCACAAATGCCAGTTAAAACTGTACTGTGCCAAAAGGAAGCCCTATGTTAACAGTGTCCAGAAGCGCCGTCGACTTCTCTGGGCTCGTAGGCATCTGGGATGGACCATCACACAGTGGAAAGGTGTACTGTGGTCAGATGAATCAGTATTTCAGGTATTTTTTGGGAGAAATGGACGCCGTATGCTCCAGACCAAAGAAGAAAAGGATCATCCAGACTGTTACCAGCAACAAGTCCAAAAGCCAGGGTCTGTCATGGTATGGGGTTGTGTCAGTGCCCTTGGCAAAGGTAACTTGCACTTCTGTGATGGCACCATTAATGCTGAAAAGTACATAGAGATTTTGCAGCACAATATGCTGCCTTCAAGAAGACGGGACATCCATGCATATTTCAACAAGATAATGAAAAACCACATTCTGCACACATTACAAAGTCCTGGCTGCGGAGGAAGAGGATACGGATACCTGACTGGCCTGCCTGCAGTCCCAACCTCCAATAGAGAATGTGTGACGCATTTTGAAGCGCAAAATGCGACAAGAATGGGACAAAAATTACACCTGAAACACTTCATCACTTGGTGTCTTTAGTCCCTAAACGTATTTTAAGTGTTGTGAAAAGGAATGGCAACATTACAAAGTGGTAAATGCTTTACTGTTCCAACTTTTTTTTAAATGTGTTGCAAGAACCAAAATAGGAATTTAGTCTTTTTGAAAAAAAAAAAAAAAAAAAAAAAATCATGAGGAACACATTGAATTATGTGCTGTTGTATGTCTGCAATGAAATACAAGTCAAAGTACATTTAGAAATCACTACTTTCTTTTTTTTATTTGTATTTTCCATACTGTCCCAACTTTTTCTGATTTGGGGTTGTACAATATGGGTCTGATTTTTGTACTTTTGGCTACGAGTCTATGGATTCACACCATGAAAGTAGAGAAACTCTCATTATGATGTGATCCAAATATTAATGCTGTTCCTAATTTCTCTGTAGCATTGCAAAAAAAAAGCTTCAGTCACTCAAATGATATATTTTACAACAAGATCGAAAAAAGATTCCATGACGAGCAGTGGGAAAAGGCATTTATAAATAAGTAATGGTGTCCATGATGTGAAATAAAATGCCTGACATGCTGCCTCATGTCAGATCTGTTGTACTATTGGTGTGTGTGTGTGTGTGTGTGTGTGTGTGTGTGTGTGTGTGTGTGTGTGTGTGTGTGTGTGTGTGTGTGTGTGTCATCTGTAAAAGGGCCCAGTCCAGATTGTTTTTTTCCTCAGGAAGTTCAGGTCATTTGAAGTCAGTAGGCCTCTTTTACGTGTGTTTTTTTTTTTAATCAAGGTATTTTAGTAAGTGTTCTTTTCTATGTTGTTGTCTGTTGGGGTGGCAGCATTATGGCTGTGGATAGGAACAGGATCAATGAGTTCATCAACAAGGCAGGTTCTATTATTGGCCTGACACCAGATTATCTGCAAACCGTCACAGAGCAGAGAACCAGAAGGAGCTTAGGAATGTTCTGTCGCTGATCTGATCAGTGAACATGGCTGATGCTTGAAATGTTTGATGTAACATCTCCAGTCTCTATTTCTAGAAGTGAAGTATTTCTCTATTTCTTCATCTGTGTGTGTGTTCTACTCCCGCCTGCACTGGCACACATTCTGACCAGTTGTAGAATGTAAGTTGTACATTTACTCAAGTACTGCACTCAGGGCTTTAAATTGACACGCGCCAACCCGCCAAACGCGAGTAAAAACTAACTTTGGCGGATATCATTGTTAAGTTACTGGTGGATACCATTGTCCGGTGATGAATGAAGCAAACAACACTGTGGGCCCCAGTGCCGATCCTGACCTCCCTGGGGCCCTAAGCAAAATTCTGCTAAGGGGCCCTCTACCTGACCCGTGATGCCGTGAGCTATGTAAACCATTTGCCACACAGTCACACCTGACACTTCAGTGCTCCCAATACAATCCTCCCTCCTTTAAACAAAACAGTCAAAGAATAAGTACAACACTATAGAACAGAATGAGGTTCAAACAAACAATATTTATTGAATAGAGTATTTTCTATAATATTAAGATAACAAGTGAATATTATTAAATAAGTGAATATTAACATAAACATAAATAACAAAAAATAATAAATTATAACCCTGAACTTTGGCTTTTGGGATTAACTTTGGTTCACTCTACAGCCTGGGCATTTTCAGCATCTGTATGGGCACCACCAGACTATTTGGACTGTCTAGAATAAGTACTAAATAGTACAATTTGTGTACAAGTGAACATGTAATTCCTGCTATCAAAAATAGACATTGGTAGATAAAAATTAAATAAGGGGCCCTACTAGTAAAAATAATCAAGAATTCACATTGCAAATAGTAAAAAATTCTTGATATCAAAAATGCATAAACTGTTAATGAATAAAAGCTAAAATGGCTTGCCATAGCATGTTAAAGTTTTTATTTATTTATTATTATGCATGTTGAAGCAATTCTTGATTTATGGTTATTATTTACTGAGGGATGTGCATCCATATTGACCAGTATGTCCAGCTAATCAACATTTTAAATTCAATATAGCCTATAAATCAATGTCCATTTGTCAATACATTGCTTTCCATCTTGCATAATTAGTGCAGTTGTTTAGAGTTTTTAAATACACATTGTCTGAGACAATCAGTGTCTTAAAGTATGTATAATGTGTACTTTGATGAGGAGTGCAATCATTCACGCCCATATATTGTAGCCTACAGTCTGTCTGGTCTTCACATATATTTCTGCTTGAAAAATGCGCGTTTCACTTCATGTACGCGCCTAACGCATTATAACACACCCGACGCGGTTATCTTTTCCGAGCTGCAGTAAACAAACACCGTTGCACTTTGTCGTTTATCAAACGTAATAAATAATTGTATTTTACTCTCACGTTTGTCAGGCACAAAGTCACAAAACACAGCCCCGGAAGTGACTGGCGTTAGCAGCTAGACACAGACCAAGACATGCACTGCCTGCCTGCCCAGCTAGGTTAGCAAGACCGAAAAAAACACAATAGAAATGCACATAACTTTACTTTGCTGACATCAAACTTGGAGAGGAGAGAACACAAGTTTACCTGATTGTTGTTCCCGCAATTCACTCTCATGGTGTTTTTTTTCCTCTTTTCGTGACCAGAAGGATAGTTTCGCTTCATTTTGTCATGGATGTTGTAAACATTAATTGACGCGCTATGACACAAGGGGGAGGCGGGGCATCGAGTAATTTGCGGGGCCCTACGCAGCTTGCGTAGTGAGCGTATAGGGCGGATCGGCTCTGGTGGGCCCTATTTTAACGATCTAAGCACACGGCGTGAAGCGTGTTAGGGCGTGTCCAAATCCACTTTTGCTAGTTTAACGGTGGAAAAAGGGTCTGTCTGCTGGGCACATGGTTCAAAAGGGTTGTACTTAGTGTCTTCATTAATCATAGGTGTGTTTTGGGCGTAACATGCAATCAACCAATCAGAGTGTCATCTCCCGTTCCCTTTAAAAGCCAGGCATCGTAATATTTTTATTATATCTTCTGCATGTTTGTGTGCTGCTGTGCATCACTGTGTGTGTAACAAGCATAGTGTGCGTGCGCTGTGCACGAGTCTAGGTGCATTTTACTAATGCGCTATTAAAATAACAATGAAATGCTGCGCTATTGATTTTAGACAAGGTTTTTGTTGGTCAATGGCGCGATCACTTCCCGCTGCCTCAAGATAACAATACTCCCAGAATGCACCTGAACACACCTCCCTGTAAGACCAGCACGCCCATGGGCGCACAGATGGGCGCAGGTGCATTTGCTATTTAAACCACGTGGGTGCTGGACGGGAAATTGACAACTGTCGGTCTTAAACTAGCAAAGACACACACCAGATAGGGCCCTGTGTTTGAAACAGCCGGCTGCAGAAAATAAGTCAGTGTTTCCAGATTGGTCTGTTTTCCTCCAAGAAATTTGGGTGGTTTTGTATGTGTTTGGTAAGGGTGCTCCGATCAGGATTTTTGGGGCCGATCACCGATTGCTGGAAGATGGATCGGCCGATACCGATCACCGATCGCTTTTATGAACTGAAAATTACGCCATTACGTAACAGAAACACATGTTTAGAGAATGTATCAGTAACTGTTTGGCTTTCTGTCCTAGCTCAAAATCTAAAAAATGTCCTTTCAATCACTGCAGACATTTCTTCAGCACACACACACACACACACACACACACACACACACACACACACACACACACACACACACACACACACACACACACGCACAGACACACACACACACACACACACACACACACACACACACACAGATACAGATACACACACACAGACCGACACACACACACACAGTCACACACACACACACACCGACACACACACACACACACACACACACACACACAGACACACACACACACACACACAGATACACACACACACAGATACACACACACAGACCGACACACACACACACACAGTCACACACACACACACACACACACACACACACACACAGGGAAACAGCTGTTTGAGCGGCGCCGGAGCTGCTAGCTACACGACTCCGCTCTGCCTTAGCGTTAGCTAACTGTGAAAACTCCTCATCCTCCTTTCTGTGACTAACCTTCAAATGTCTGATGAGGTTGGTGGTGTTGAAATGTCTTTGGAGCTTTCCGCCTCGTGGTATTTCCTCGGTACACACGTTGCTAATCGCTAATATATTGTCTTTTTAAAAGCGGTAGCCGCCTTCCTACCGCCTTCGTTCCACAGCCGGCCCGCGGGCCAACCGCTGTTCTGCCACCGTTCAGACACCTTGTAGAACTGCCAGACCGGTGTGTGTAAGGAGGCCACCATTTTAGCTCCATGTAGAAAATGTTCTCACGAGTAGTGCGTCATCTGATCGGCATTTATGGAGACCACCGATCAAACTATTTAAAGCCATTATAGGCCGATACCAATCGGTGACCGAGCAATCGGAGCACCCTTAGTGTTTGGCTTGTAAACGTAATCTTTATCTGGCAACACTGCTTGTAGTTCTAATCCTACATTATCCCTGAACACTATGTGGTGACGTGTTGTACAACCGTTGGCTACGTGCTTAGCATGCGTGGTATCGATTAAGAGGTATGCTGAAACGGAGAAGACGAACGGAACGACGCAAAACAAACCAGAGGAGCTGAAATTAAAGTTAAAGTAATTTAGGAAATAAAACCAAACATGTGGAAATATTTTTCAGGAGTTAGGAAACCAGAAGAGCAAAAGAAGAAGGCTGCAGACACAGGGGACAATGAAAATGAGAGAGGAGCGAATACATCTGCCATCAACCCAAATAAAAGAAATAGAAATTAAAGAAAAATGGATGCTTAAATGTATTCGGTGGCACTCGTAATCTGGTTTATTTTCCTTGGGAAAAAAAAAAAGTTAATTTAAAGCCCTGTCTACACTTACGTACAATTTTGAAGTACTTGTACTTTACCTGAGTAGTTTTATTTTATGCTACTGTAAGATTTACAAATTATTCATGTATTTGAGTTAATCTACAAAAATGTATTTACAAAGTTTATACAGTTTACTATTTACTTATATGTGTTTAAACACTCAGTACTTGCATATTTACATGTTTAATTATTATTATTATCAGCAGTTAAGAATCTACCTCTGTGGATTTCCTTCCTTTACCTGAGTCTAAGTTCTGCTAGCGTCTGATTGTTAGTTCAGCTACATGTGATGGAGTAAAATGAGGAAGTGTTGTTGTTGTGGAGCTGATGAAGTGGTAAGATCAGTAAATTGCTGCTCAACAAAGTTATTCATCTCCATCCAACTGTTTCTTCTTATTTAGAGTGACCAGTACAGTGCCCGTTGAAAATGTGTCTGTTTGGAATGGGTCGACTGCTTGGCCTGTGGTATTGCTGCTTGTAGAATCCTTCAAAATTACTTACAGAAGGACTCCAAACCACTTAATATGCAACTCCACTGTATAGCCTACTACTGACTTACAGTGTAGGCTACGTCTACATCAGAGGACGACATTGTACTGTGTTTACCTGACAGAGAACGGGGCAGATTCAGAAGGTAATCACAAAACCAATCACAATGAAAACGTGGAGTAATCAGACATTAGCCTCATGGCAGTGCGCTATCCACCTAGCCCGTTATGAGAGCTAATCAGCACATATCTGCGTTCATCAACCACCAGAACCGGACTGTTTGTTTGTTCGTGTGTGTGTGTGTGTGTGTGTGTGTGTGTGTGTGTGTGTGTGTGTGTGTGTGTGTGTGTGTGTGTGTGTGTGTGTGTACGTGCGTGTGTGTGTGTGTGTGTGTGTGTGTGCGCGCACGCAGTATCATATAAGCTAGGCTACTCTCACTTACCAGGTAACAGTAGGCTAACGTTGGTGGCAGCTGCAGTATCACCCGACGTGGTAGTAGCTTCAGGGACAGACTTTAGAAAACACTGAAGTAGTGTTATTTAGGTCTGTTTAGTAACGTTTCATATCTCGTTACTTTTAAAACTTAGTTCAAACTCTAGGTAACTAACTAGTTGCGAGAAAGGAAAGACCGCGCAAAGAATGCGGTTGTTGCTTAGTAACGTTAAGTGACCTCACGTCAGATCCAGGGCCACGGAAACCCCGAAGGCCCAAATGTCAGAGCCTCCCAATACAGACGGGGTGAATTTATGAATGAAAATGAGAACGTTCTGTCACAAACAATGTTGTTACGTATCATCGCGCTTTTGTAAGTGGGTAAGTAACGAGCCACTTTTGTAAAACGTAAGGAGTAGAAAGTACCGGTATTTGTGTTAGAAATGTAAGGAGTAAAAGTAAAAAGTCGGCACAAAAATAAATAGTAAAGTAAAGTAAAAATACCTGAAAAATCTACTTAAGTACAGTAACAAAGTATTTGTACTTCGTTACTTCCCATCTCTGGTGGCTTGACAGTTAACAGTGAAGTATGGATTTGATTCACGGGGGTATTTTGGCTACGGTAATGTTATTAGTGTTGTAAGTTAGCAGTAGACTTAGTTAATCCGACCCAGGGTGAGTCTGATGAAAAGTCCTGTGTCTGCCCGGTTCAGCTCTGAGATTTTCTCACATTGCACAGCGTTGTGAAGGAATAATCTCCGAGATTACATTATGTTCTGCCTCTGGTTAGAAGTGGTGAATGTAGGCTACAGCTCACAGCAACTTAAAGTGCTCATACAGTATTATGCTTTTTTGGCTTTTCCCCTTTCCTTCATTGTGTTATATATCTTTTTTGTGCATGTAATAGGCTTCCAAAGTGAAAAAGCCCAAAGTCCTCCCCAAAGGGACTTACCATCTCCAACAGAAAACACTGTTCACAAACTGCTCCAAACAGCTCTGTTGTAGTCCAGCCTTTACTTCAGAGATAAACGTGGTCACTTTGGAACACACGTTATAATGCTCGCTTAGCTGCTAGTGTGGCACGCCCTCATACTCTGCTTCTGACTGGCCAGTAGTCCTTACCTAGGTACTGTCAGGACACGCCCTCATACTCTGCTTCTGACTGGCTAGTAGTCCTTACCTAGGTACTGTCATGACACGCCCTCATACTCTGCTTCTGACTGGCCAGTAGTCCTTACCTAGGTACTGTCAGGACACGCCCTCATACTCTGCTTCTGACTGGCTAGTAGTCCTTACCTAGCTACTGTCATGACACGCCCTCATACTCTGCTTCTGACTGGCTAGTAGTCCTTACCTAGCTACTGCACATAAGCGACTCCCAACAAAGATGGAACAGAAGTGTGATGCCTCACTCTGTAGCTAAAACAGAGAGCTCAACACACAGGGTGAAAAGAGGAGCTGCAGCAATGTGCAGTACAACAAAAAATATGGTGTTTTTTGAAAATGAAACCATGTAAACCTATTCTGATATAACCTTTAAATACAATTATGAACCTGAAAATGAGCATAATATGAGCACTTTAATACTATATAGTGTTGACAAATTGCTTTTTATTGAGTTTCCTCTTAGCAAAATAATAGACATTGAAAAGCGTAGGGCCTTTTCTTCACCAAACTTATTCCACACAACAGTCGCGATGTTCCTTTGCTATCTGCTTGTGCTCCCGGAAAGTATTCTGCATGTGGCGTCTGCGTGTGACGTCAAGGTCACCTTCCCACAACCCACGCCCCCAAACACGGACACACATGCATACATACAGATACGTCTTGCTGTATTAGATAGATACAACCACCACATATCGAACCCTCACATTACACTACTTTAAACTTCTACTCCACTACATCTCAGAGGCAAATATTGTCTCTTTGCTCCACTCCACTTTATCTGACAGCTCTTGTTACTTGGATTTGCGGATTGATAATATTAATACAAAATATAATCATGGGGGAAGCTGCTAAAGCGGTACTGAGATTGTAATTGTTTCTGCAGCTTTGTTTTTTGTAAGATAATGGTTGGAAACGCACTTCCCTTTTCACAAGAAAACATTCACAAATATGGTTTAACACTTTTTACAAACAAACAAAGTTTAACAAAATATACATACAGTACAGCTATAATGTGGTTACATATCCCTTAGCCCTTCACATCAATCGACAAGCTTCTGGCAGAATGTAGGTTGGAAATGTAAACAGACACATTTTGAGGCATATGCCCACCAGAAATAAAAATGATGAAAATGTAATAATGTCCATGCTGGGACTGTCCCTAACAACTACTGCATATATAAACTTTTCAACTTACAAACTAACCTTAAAGGTGCTCTAAGCGATGTTGGATGTCGCCCCTCCCTCCTCCTCATCCCGTCCCCTCCCCCTCCCTTCCATGCTTCCGCGCACTAATCCCCCTCCCTCAAAATCCTTTTTGTCGGTTATTGGCTGGAACACTTTGTTATGGTTTGTGATGCAGGTTGGTGCAGTTTGTTTTTGTTGGTGTTTTTTTACAGTGTGTGTTCAGGGGACAGGCAGCTAACAAATAGTGAGATGTTTGAGAATTAAGAATAAAGTTTAAGAATAAAGTTTGTTTGATGTTTGCTGTATGTGTCAAAAAATGTTGTAGCCTAAAAAACGCATGACATCGCTTAGAGCACCTTTAACTGTATATGTTTGATCATGTATAGCCAATAAAACATGAAATATTTCCTTTTTTTGGTGTATTATTTTTTTTAAGTGCTTTATGCTCATTTCATGATCATTATGTCCCCTTTCTTAAATGTGCAATTTCAGTTTGTGGCAAATGTAATGTTACTATGTCAATCATTTTCTATTTACTGGGTTTTAAAACTGAATTTTGAATGTATTATTATTTTTTACAAATACAGCAGTGGGGTCTGTTGGAAATCATTTGTCAAAGATAATCTATTAATAATCCTGGAGATATCTGATGTAATCTGTTGATATCTCTTTCAGGCTAAGGAGTTGTGCCACATCCTTGCTCTGATAATGGAAGAGTTGATCCGACCATCAGTCACAAGCTCCATTTCAAACCACCTGTAGAGAGAGAGAGAGACACACACACACACACACACACACACACACACACACACACACACACACACACACACACGTACACACACACACACACACACACACACACACAGTATTGAGAGCTTTTGTTAATCACTGGTTTCTGTAACTGACTTTTGTGTTTACCCTTTTTGTTAATTTATCTTTCCATCTTCTTTCTGTGTAATTTCATAAACAGTGTGTCATTGATGAAATGGACTGAATAAAAACACGAATATGAACACATAATGCTGATTTTCTCTCACACATAATCTGAGAGGAAAGTAGCTGAACTGCACTACTCTGATTAAAGAGTGAATACAGGAGGGATTACAGTCACTTACCAATTATTATATAAATAAACCAATGCCTTAAAATGATTCCTTATGCACATTCAAATTCTATGACATAATCTTGAAATGTTAAGTTTGTTAATCATTATTGGAAGATCATTTTGTAATGATGTCATGTAATATGTGAATACTTTATAAGCATTAAAAAATATGTTGATTGATTTAGTCTCATGGGTTAATTTTAAGTGCTTTATGGTCATTTCTGATTTATGATCATTCTGTCCCCTTTCTTAAATGTGCAATTTCAATTTGTGGCACTACATCAAAACGTTTTTTGCATCAAGACTCACTTGATGAGTCTTGATGCAAAACACCTGTGCCATTGCACCTTACTTGTAAGGCTCTAAAAGCACTTTTTCACAGCAGACTTTAGCACTTACATTAGCTTTTATATTTGGAAAAGCACACTTTAACTTACATTAACGATGGCTCTGTTCCATTAAGTGTTTTCAGGAAGCCTCTCCAGTGAGCCAGCATGTACAATACCAAACCCTGGACCTGGCTGATTGTATTGCTTTGACATGTCAAAAAAGGTCTAAAAAGTGAGTTTGTAGATAAATGACAGTGTAAGAGACAAATCAAAACACACCACGTATCAATAGATGCATGGTACTGCTTTATATCATGATGATGAAAATGATGATGATTACAGCAAGAAAAACCACTTTCAATGTTTATATATATGAGTATTGTTTTTAGAAAGACTTGAAAAATTGTGATCTTGTTATTTAAGGCCTTGGGGTGAGCACTTGTTGCTAAAAGAAATATGCTTCTTTTTTCCACATATGATGTGGCGATCAGGCTCCCATTATATAACTTTTCTTATCCACATATTAAGAAATAACGCGTGTTGTAGAACATGTCAAGAGAAAACTTGGAATCAGGTTTGGAATCAGTGAGGTGACACAGATTCAAGTAGTATAAATGTTCAATTGATTTTATTATTTTCTCATTTAAATTTTGATTATTTGGGTAGATCAGGACCCTAATTTATGCATCATAATGAAAACATAATGTGGATTATAACACACAATTAATGTTGCAAATTTGGGTAACTTGTGTTGACGGTCAGTATGGTGCACTTTTAATATTTCATTTTCAAGAACACAGGGTGGACTTCAAATTGATTATATTCAGGCGCCATTGTTTATTTATATCCACAAACAGGACTCGTATTAAAGCCCACATTAGGAGGAACAGTTATCTTTGGAAAGTGGAAAGTTGGAAAGCAGGTCCAGCCAGGGCTGACAGGTATTGATTTATAAACCGAGTGAAATTACACTGTGGAGGTAGCCAGGCAACCTGACCTCAGTTTCTAATGACGCAGTAGTGACTGCAGGGACGCAGTCTGAAGGTTACAGGAGAGAAACTGCCTGTGTGTGTGTGTGTGTGTGTGTGTGTGTGTGTGTGTGTGTGTGTGTGTGTGTGTGTGTGTGTGTGTGTGTGTGTGTGTGTGTATGTGTGTGTATGTGTATGTGTGTATGCAGAGTCAAGACTATCAAAATGAAGTGCAAGACTACTAGACTAAGTTGTAACCAGTGGTTTTATGAGTCATTTACTAATGGTTCATAGATAATACCTTAAAACTGTATAACCATGTGTGATTCTTTTTACTAGCAAGTCGTTATTAAAGGGCAATGGGTCCACATTTTTTACAACAATAATCAAAACTGGCCAGTGCAACGCCCTCAAATATCTAATAATAATTTTTCTTTACATAAATAACAGATAACAGACATTTGCACTATAACTTGATGCAGAAAAGGCACAAATTCTTGCAGAAAAATTCCATAGAAAGCAGGAAATTAAGGGCTTGATATGATAAAAATTTCAAGTTTGCTCAAAAATGGAGATCTCCCCCCAGCGTTGAAACCAAAGTTATGCCTTTGCTCACAACAGTCATTCAAGTTTGTAGTTGTAAATGGGGGTGTATTAGATGTTGTGTCTAAATGGAAGGGTGTCTTAGGCAAAAACAAAAACAAAATCCATAAAAAAAACATCGAGAAAACAAAAAACAAAAATCTTGAGAAAACAAACTTTGTTATATCGAGATAACAAATGAATAAGTCGTTATCACGAGATAACAGTGCATGAAAAAAAATCAATAAAAAAAAAAAATCAATGGCCGGATTGGCTCCCGATTAGCCAATCCGGGCCTGAGTCAGCCGCTAAATGAGTAAAATTGAATTTCTCAATACTTCATACACTCACTCTCAGCCTAAAGCACATTCCTATCGCCAGATGAGTGAAAACTTTGCTTGGCTCATTTTCTGTAACGAGTGTAGCATGAAAGCATGGAGCAATTAGCAAGCTAAACTAGTTAGCTAAAAATGATGCACTCATAATTCCGCATAGCATCCAATCAAAAGGATGTGTCGAGGGGAGTACTAGCCAATCACAGCTTGAAAGGGGCGTGACTTGGAGCAGTCAAGTCACTTAAAGCAAGGGGCTTGACTTGAAGGGGGTGGGTCTTGAAGGAGGGGGTGTAACTTGAAGGGTCTTCATCTGCAGATAACTCACTTGCTCACAATCTCCTTGGTGTGGAGTACTTGTCCTGGACTCGAGTGCGACTTAAGTCGCTATTCTCTGGACTTGTGACTCGTCTTTGACTCAAACTCAGGTGATAGTGACTCGAGTCAGACTAGACTCAGACAGATCTTTGGTGAGACGGACTCGAACACTGGGGACTCGAGACTTGACTTGGACTCGACAGTTGGTGACTCGACACTGTGTGCCGGTCAGCACTACAGTGGCAGCCATAGTTGCCCCATCCTGCACCATATATCCTTTCTGTCTAGTTTTCTAGTTTACTGTGAGCTCTCTATGGAGTTGTGCCAGTTTGACACTATAATCTGCCAGCAGTCCCACTCAAACACAGAGACAGATGTTGTTTTCATTTGCTTTACTTCGGATCTATTCGCATACATTTTTGTTCAAGAGTATAAAGCTCATTACAAACTGAATTCTGCCAGTCTAGCATACATTAACTATTATCACAGTATTATCACACATAAGCAGTGATCGAAGAAGTGTTCAGACCCTTTAAATACAATTAGCATTATAACAATGTAAACTTTAAATGGGACAATACAGGTTGAACAGGGTCAGGGTACTAAAGTATAATCCGTTTTTCGTTTTAAACCAAAAACGAAAAAACGAAAAAACGGGTCGATATTTCGTTTTTCGTTTCAAACCAAAAACGAAAAAACGGAAATATGAGCTCCGTTTTCCCGTTTTTCCAATGTCCATGCGATTTGAAAATTAAGTGGAAAATTGCTCGTTTTTCAAATGTTGTTATTTTGTTTTTCATCTTTCCGTTTCAACCCAACAACGAGAATACGGGCTCATTTTTTGTAATGTGCATAATCACTGAAAATCCGACGGAACACAAGTCTCGTTCTTGTTTTGTATGGGCTTATGTGTTGAAGATCGAAAGTCGCTCATATCAACGCAGCGCTGGACCGGAAGTAGCATTAGCGTGTCAAAATAAAAGTACAAGAACTGTAATAACCGCCAGAGGACCGAGATACTTTAGCTGTTGCCTATAGCTTGTCAGATTAGGCTAAAATTAATTATTTAGGGTTATATAAAGTATTTAATAATTGAATAATAATTTTAAAATCACATTTTAAATAAAATGTACATTCCTCTGTTATTAGCCTATGTGTGGCGTTATTGACTACTTACTCTAATCTTACACCAGCCAGTAAAAAGACATCTAACCCTTGTTGTTGTCTACGGGTTAAATGTGTCGTGTTTTCAAAGTTTCTTATAAGAAATATGGGTTTCTTTCAACCAAATTAACCAAAAAATAACATGCATTGTTCCGTTCCATGCTCTTCGCAAGTAAAATTCATATTCACAACTTTCATAGAATTTTGGGTGTTTTATTCAATTTTATAGCATGTATGGTCTTCCCAGGTTCATTTTGACCACAGGTAGTGCAATAGGGCACTATTGTGCTTTACAAAAGATAAACACACACACATGCACACACATGCATGCACATGCCCAGACACACAAACAACTGCATACACACATTCACCCCGCCACACACACGGACACACGTGCATATGTACAAGTATGTGCATACACACACACACGCACGCACACGCACACACACACACACACACACACACACACACACACACACACACACACACACACACACACACACTCACACACACGTGAGCGCACACACATCTTCAAAGCTACAACTTTGTAAACTTGTCCTTATAACACCTTCAATGTGTCTTTTCCTAAATGGAGACAATACATTTCTTCATGAAATAGTTTTGTCCTTTTTGTTGGCTCTCTGTTGTTGGTGAATACAATTGCATCAGTTAATTTTGATCTGGGTATATCCTGGCTAATATTTGCCATATACCAGTCTGTTATAATCCAAAACAACTAATCATATATCCTCATTTTACTCAGAAATTAGATATAATTCATGTAAATGAGGTCTGTTGACCATGAATGCAAAAATAAGTGTAAAACTAATGAGTGGAATGAAGTTGGATAAAAGGCTTAACACAGAATTGAGTAATAAATTACTTCATGCTTTATGAACTGGTCAATTTTGTTATGCTTGCAACATCTATGACCCGGGAGGACAACAAGTGCATGGTCGACAGGAAGACAACACAAGGGCTAAACCACTAAACCACTTACAGTTTTTATGATGCATGCCTTTGGTGTGGGATATCTGGGTTCAATTCCTACTGCGATACATCAACCAATGTGTCCCTGAGCAAGGCACTTAACTCCTAGTTGCTCCAGAGGCGTGTGACCTCTGATATATAGCAATTGTAAGTCGCTTTGGATAAAAGCGTCAGCTAACTGACATGTAATGTAATGAAAAAAAGAAGACAGAGACAGAATTGTCCTGGTACTCGTCTTCCTCTCCCTCGTGTAGGCATTTTTCTTACTTTCTTTGTGTTCATCTTTATTGTTCCTTTTCCACACAAAATCAGCCCAAATAGGTCCTCTTTTACTGTATGTATTACAGTAACATGTGGTCATGTGATTGAAAGAACTTCAACACCTGAATGTATTTCCTAGAGGGGAATCAGCTGTGATTGATATTTGCATAGCTTCAATCAGCTGTTTCTCAGTAGCAATGGAATAAAATGCAGGGGATATATTTGTGTTTCAATTTACAATATGAACAGCTGTTCACTGTGACTTTACCTTATACGTTAGGTTTAGAACATGAAGTTATCTGTTCTGACTTACAGTGTGAAAGCATTTGCAAATTGGTCAGTAAAAATCCATTGTTTAGGTCTTGGTTGAGCTTGTGTGTAAAAGAAGTTCAATCATTTTAAATGTGTACAATTGGGCCACATTGCAAAACTCTCATCATATTAGTGAGGGAGCTGCCATGTTGCTTCTCATCCTGGTCTCATTCTGTAACCAAAACTGATATATATATATAGATATATATATATATATATATATATATATATATATATATATATATATATATATATATATATATATATATATATGTATGCCATCTGCTGCTGCTCCAACAATACAATGGCAGTGAATATTTATATTGCTTACCAGGAGATGTCAGTTATCTTGATCATAAAAATAATACATTGCAAAGTCAGGACTGGTACCAATTATATTATTTACAACACACACATGCACACAAGCACACAGCAGCACATTGTTATTAGTTATTTAGTTCTTTGAGTTTTATGTTGTTTTGGTGTTATGTTCTAAGCCGTATGTGCTTTAGTTCACTTGTTCATTCCATTCCATTAAATGACATGTCATTTAGCTGCTGCTTTAATCCAAAGCAACTTACAATTAAGTGAAAGGCAGGGCAACATGTTTTCTTTTAGTGGAGAGGGAAACCAGAGCACCTGGAGAAAACCCCGTGCAGACACGGGAAGAACATGCAGAAAGGCCCCGGGCCAGCAGGGTCCAACCCGGTACTTTATTGCTGTGAGGCCACAGTGCTTACCATTGACCATTCCTTATTGTAATTCAACCACACAATATCTATTATGTATTATATTGTATTATCCAATATTGGTCAACTAGTGTTTCAAGGGCTTAGTATGAGCAGTGAACATCTAACGAGCTGGCTGATCCAGGCCCAGGCCCTGCAGTGAGGAGGTCTACCATGCTCACCATGAACTCTGGTCCAGTCTGCAGGGCCTGAGGAGACCAGACCAGAATGAGAGTCTCCAGTACACTTTACATTGTTAATTTATGTTCTTCATCACATTGACATGTTCAATGGCAGCTGATGTGGTCAAACATGTCACATACAATATTCTGCAGAGCAATTTAAAAAAGCCCTTATATTTTTTGCCTTTTTTTTACTGGCTGGTGTAAGATTAGAGTAAAAGTAGTCAATGATGCCACACATAATGCTAGGGGAATGAAGATTTTATTTAAAATGTGATTTAAAAAATATTATAATCCTATTTCTATTTTAAAACAATATCCATTCTTACTCCCTTTGTGGCTATTAATTAATGTTACTCAATTAAATACTTTATATAACCCTAAATAATTGATTTTAGCCTAATCTGACAAGCTACAGGCAAAAGTTAAAGTATCTCGTTCCTCTGGCAGTTATTACAGTTCTTGTACTTTTATTTTGACACGCTAATGTTACTTCCGGTCCAGCGCTGCGTTGATATGAGCGACTTTCGATCTTCAACACATAAGCCCATACAAAACAAGAACGAGACCTGTGTTCCGTCGGATTTTCAGTGATTATGCACATTACAAAAAATGAGCCCGTATTCTCGTTGTTGGGTTGAAACGGAAAGATGAAAAACAAAATAACAACATTTGAAAAACGAGCAATTTTCCACTTAATTTTCAAATTGCATGGACATTGAAAAAACGGGAAAACGGAGCTCATATTTCCGTTTTTTCGTTTTTGGTTTGAAACAAAAAACGAAATATCGACCCGTTTTTTCGTTTTTTCGTTTTTGGTTTAAAACGAAAAACGGATTATACTTTAGTACCCTGACCACCGAACAGGACATGCAGTCCAGTTCACTCAAAGAGTATGGCAATCAAAGTAAGTTATTTTATTTAGCTACTAGCATTCAGTTGTCTAAGATTTAATAATACTGAACATCATGCCATCTCGTGGTTTCTGTATATGTATAACGATGCAATATTCTGTAACGTTATCTTGGTCAAAATGTAACGTTAATATGAACAAGCTGGTGAGTAACAACAGGCTAAACCATAGCCTGTAAAAAAGAAGTCATTGGTTATAACGTAGCGGCTACTTAATGATGTATGACAGTTAACAAAAATATTTTTAATAGTTGTAGTTATAGCTATTACATTCTTTTTATTATATAATTATTGAGTTTTGTCTCCAATGACGGAGGGTCAAGAATTGGTAGCTAGCTACAGTAAAGATATGAGGTTTCCTATTTCAAAATAGAACCATAAACAATCTTATCTTCGCCTACTCTAGTCTCAGCCAATCAGAGGACAGAGTACTCTAGCACCGTCCAATTACAACACACTTCTTCCAGGCAGAACGCTCCCCAACATGGCTGCTGTACAGTAAAGGCTCAGAAGTGCATTTGTATTCGAAAGAAAAACAAAATTTCACAAAGGATATCAATAACGACCTAAAAAATTACGAGGTGAGTTTGCAGACTAGCTAATTAATACTTTACCTCGACAGGCTGTGTTGTTCTAGCGAATATGGCAACAGTGTTAGCTAGTCCAGTTTGGTCGAAGCCTCCACTATGTTAACGTTAGCATAGCTAGCTAGCTATGCCTTTGACATCTATGGAAGAGGACGTAACGTTAGCAGAAATGCAAGCCATTGCTTCGCTTGTAATTTTCCTCAGTCCGTCAGAACGTACACACGTAATTAGTGGGCAGTAGTTTGAGCAATTGAAATTGTGTTATTTTTGATCTAGCTAATGCTTGAACATTATTTACACTTGGATGCGACATTTCCACATGTAACACCTGCCTGATATCAGCTAACGTTATTCATTTAAAGTTGACGTATTTCTACTCTTTATTTCAGCACTGTGACTTTTATTTGATTGCCAAGCAGGGAGGAAAACAAAGCAATTTAACACCGTTGAGCTCCGCTGACACGGATTAACGTGCTAAATTTAGCTAGTAGTAGACCTATTCGCGACTGCATCTCACCGACGCAGTAAGGTTTATTTGGATGACAGTTGTAAACATGGCTAACGTTAGTAGTACCAACGTAACGTTTGTTGTCTGAACTGGAGACGCCTGATGTGGCACCACACAGTTATCGGAGTTCGACAATTCCAGATAAAGACAGAGTTGAGCCAGGGGATAATAAGCATCACGAACACGAACTTCTGCCATTTCTTGTTAAACAGTGAGAATGTCCCCAAAGTTTACTTTTCAAACCTTGGTTGCATCTTTTCTTTGAAGACATGTTGAAAGATGAAAAGCACCTTAATTAATAAAATGATAGCTAAATTCCATTTATCTGCTTTAGTTTGAGGCTCCTGGTAATGTGCACGCTGGTTCACTGTCCCACTGCCATGTCTTACTGGGACCATTGAGTCCTGTTTGACTGTGCTTGCATTACCTAGCTACACTTTTGACTCTTCAGTAGGACTGTTTTGGTTTGTTACTCGAACAGTCTTACTTAGTCAGTACATTCTCGCCTCTCACCTTTCAGACTGTCTGGCTGTTTTCTCTTCCGTTTGGCTGAGCACTGTCACCTCTTTGCCAATGGAGACTGCTGACTCTCGAGTTCAGTGGGTTTTTTGTGCCAGACGAAGCTGCTTATGTGGTCAGAGTGAGAGCAGTTGGTCTGCTTTTCAATAGAGCTATTATGCTAACATCTGTGGGCTCTCGCTGTAGCCCCAACACCATGCAACATGACAGCATTGAAGCTAACTAAGCAGCTTAAATTAATGTGGCAATAGTAAAGCCTGCCAGCCATGATGGGGTATTTCACAACCAATGTCTTAGTATTGCAATGTAGATCAGGTTCAATGTAGATCCAGGGTGTCCCCCAGTGTATTGCAAGCCTGGTGGCAGGCCTACTTTGTCCCCCACTAGGCCTCAAAGTATTTTAAGACATTTTTAAAACTGTTGGAAACTTAGACACGGGTTAAAGGTGCAGTAGGTACAACTAACTTCCTGTCATACTTGCTGAAACTGACCCTATGTTCCAGTAGAACTACATAAAGCAGGTAATACAAAATAAATAATCTGGCTCCTCTGACACCACCTCCAGCCTGTAGTGCGATTTGCAAAAAATCCCCCGCTCACTGTTCAGATGCACCAATCAGGGCCGGGGAGGGGGGGGGGGGGGGTCTAATTGTGTGTCAATCACTGCTCATGCATACACATTCATTCTCTCTTGTGGGGGGAGGGGCTTAGGAGAGCGTTTTGGGCTTTAACAGAAAGGGGCGAGGGACTGAGAAGTTGTTGATGTTCAAAACATTTTTTTCTTCCCAATCCTACCTACAGCACTTTAAATGTAGGGCCCTTTTGAAGTCTGTCTTATTGAGAATGAGGAGATGTCGTTACGACACAGCGCCCCGCCCCCTTCCGCCATTTTTAGGTGCTCATGTTCATTGTTTGTGTTGGTAGCAGAGGAGGTTCTTCTGTTTTTCTATAGTCTAGATTCAAGATAATTAACTATTTTAGAATGTCTGGAACACACTGCTGTGTGAAAAACTGATTCAGCTCCTCACACGATTTTCGTGGAAATCGTAGGAACCACGTGTCACAGTTTTTTCGTATAGTGCAAATTTTGACATGTCAAATTAGTTTACGTGACTAACATGTCCTTCATCTAACACATTTACATGACAGGGGGTTACACATTTTAAAATATATAAGATGCCATACATCTTTAAGGTGCTTTAGAATGAACAGTGCATTAATGTAACTATCAGCACAAATATCTTCTGTGTTTTGGGGCTTGTAGATGACCAAGTCTTGCACCCAGCTGCAGCAGAAAGTCTCGTAGCTTTCCAAGGATTTCATGCTTTTGAATTCTTGCATATTGTAATAACTGATGCCAAAAACCAAGTAATTAACAATCTCCACTTAGGTTAGAGCATGGATTGGCCGAATTTTTCTGTCCGAACCCAGACACCGTTAAAATCTCATTTCTTTCTCATACTAATGATACATGTAGGCTACGTTTGTTTGTGTGGAAAGCCCGCTTTTATTAAACAAATGTAGGAAGGCATTCGGAAATGTCAACAGATGAGGTCATCAGCGCACACGAGGCAATAAGCGCACGTAAATAAGCTGTTCACAGGGCTCCACACTAACTTTTTGCCTTGGTTGCACTGGTGCGCCTAACTTTTTTATTTAGGTGCACCAGCACACAATTTAGGTGCACCCAAATTTTTCCTCGCGGCGCCGTTAACGCCACAATTTCAAGGTTACCTTTTTATCACGCTCCATATACATTCATTTATATTATGTAAATGATTTTAAACAAGAATAAGGTGTAGGTAAATACTTTTTAGTTGAAACACAATCATACTGCATATAAAAATAAAAATATTCACTGAGCTGCCAAACTAAAACATTTCAAAAGGTATAGAAAAGAATCGCCCTCTCCAATTTTTGAAAAAATGGACATGCACAACACCCTACCTGCTCCCGAGAGGGAACGTCTATTAAACGTGTGCACGAGAGAACTTGCACGAGCCTAGTTCTCCTCGTGCACGCTCTGTTTACAAGTTGCTGTCGGCATGGCTCTACAAGCCGACTTTCCAAAAGAAGATTTGCACTTTTTCCACTGTCAGACTCGCCACCGGTAAATGGAAATCTATTTAGGACAAGCACCTCTATAGCTAACGTTAGCATGCTACAGGCCAACAAACAAGCTATCGCCGACAGCGGGGGGGGGGGGGGGCAGCGGTCGGAGGCTTTTATATACTGTCTATGGTCAGAGGCCGTGGCCGTCTGCTCGCTGACCTGTCAGCGACCACTATACCATTTCATTTCATAAGTAAAACATTTCATAATAGATCAAAGTGCATTTCATGGCTCAAAGTCTTATAGCCCCCCCCTGCTGTCCTCTGCCCCTCAGATGGACAACACCTGTAATTTGGCCTTCTTCCGCTTTAGCTTTGCCTAAACCAATGACAGTACCAGCTTGCCACACTCCCTAGCATCAAAATTAAAAAAAAAAAAAAAATCAAATAAAAAAAATCCCCCCCCCCCACACACACACACACACACACACACACACACACACACACACACACACACACTGATTCTTATCAGATCTTCCACTAGTCCAGGACTAAAAATCCTATCTCTGTGGACTAAGTGGGCTAAATGTTCCGTTTTAAGTCAAAGCCACTTTTCACAAGCTCTTTTATGAAAACAGGTTGTGATTAAAATAAAATGCAAAGACAGCTGGTTTACTTCTCAGTTTGAAAATATACAGCTGCAACACATGTAACTGAAAATTATCTGAAATAAATAGCCTAGGATACATTTAAAATATATATATATCTCTGAGAAAGCTCCTTCATTTGTTATCAACAATAACAGATTAAAAGAGAAAGAGGGCGCCCGGATAGCTCAGGTGGTATATATCTCCCCTTTCATGTCTTCAGCTTTCCTATCAAAATAAAGGAGAGAGAGACAGAGACAGAGACAGAGACAGAGAGAGAGAGAGAGAGAGAGAGAGAGAGAGAGAGAGAGAGAGATGAAGCGTATGCTACTCACAGAGTGACGGCTGACTCACTATGAACGGGTCCAGCACGGGTCGAATGCTTTGGCGGGTCAGCGGCGTTACACACGTCTTGTTTATGAAATGTCTGTATCGTCACTGCGCTGCATTTTGCAGGCTGCGTCTGAAGTTAGTTGCATTCAATAATTTCGTCTGTGTTTTCCGCCGTGTGGCGGCCGCAGTAACACAGTTAGCAGCAGAAACACCGTTAGCAGCAGAAACACTGCTACAAATACAGGTTTCCCTCTCATGCTTAACGATATACAGCTGTGTTAATAACAATTAAAACTGTAGACAAATGTCGCAGTGTAAACCGATGCCGTGTCTCTCGTGTTGCACGGTGGCCGTGTGTGTGAATGGGGGCGGGGCTGCGCGGAGGTGCGGCGGGGCTGCGCGGAGGTGCGGCGGGGCTGCGCGGAGGTGCGGCGGGGCTGCGCGGAGGTGCACCGGTGCGACCTAGGAAAAATGTTAGTCGCCCTTAGAAAATTTGGGCGCATGTGCGACCAAAATGGTCGCACTCTCGAACCCTGTGTTCATTTGCTTCATGCTTCGTTTGTGGTAAAGGTGGTAAAGAGTCCAGTCTCTGTTCCATGGCAGCTCGTATGGGTCGACGTGGTTGATATCAGCCAGCTTCTCTAAATTCCTCTGCTTGGCGCTGGTAGTAAGTTTCTCCCTGTAAGGTCCCTTTTCTTTTGCTGCCTTTTTCTCCATTTCCTCTTAATTTTCTGAAGTTTAAACACCGTGGTAATAATTTTCAGGTCTGTGTCGCTCGCTCGCCCCTCCCGAATCGTGACGTATGTCCTCATTCTCAATAGCTTTTTTAAATTGTCAATTTCACGATTTCATCAATGATTCTGTTATCACTGAAACTATTGGGCTCTACAATAATGCTGCCACCAGGCTGTGACTGTCAAGAAAAAAAAAAAAAAAGACACAAAGCTATACAACTTTTCTGGGAGAAACCCTGAGGTCAATGTAGGTAGCATTCCAATTACAGTACTTGTTCCAGACCTGTTGTGATTTGTCATTTTCCACAGGCCTCTACATGAATGTTATGAAGAGGATCCCTGTGCAGCACCTGAACAACAATTAACCCTCCAAACAAAACTCCCACAGTTCCCTGCTTCTCTCTGCTGGTCCCTGCAGGTGTGGGCGTGCCTCCTGTCACACTGGCAGAGGAGGTGGGGCAGGAGGTGTTGCCAGGTGGAGGACCAAGGCTGCACCCTTCTGCCTTCTCCATTTTCCTCTGTCCAAATCTGAATTACTTCATCTGCAGCTTCTACAGGCAGCAGGCCAAGAGGGATCTCGGCGAGAGCCTCCAGTGTGCGGTGTCCAGATTTAGACATTGCAGAGCGGCACTGACGGGGCTCTGGCAGGTGGTTTTGGCTGGTTGAGGAGCAGAGCATGTTGAGTGGTTGCGGTTGCCATGGAACAGCAGGATAAAAAGCAGGTGAGTTTGGCACCTGCTTATGCTATCCAACTGTCCCTGAGGCGGATAGTTGTTTACTGAATGGATTGAACCACCGAGAGACTACCCTGAAGAGAGTGTTTCTCCTAGCAGTGTCTCCTAGCATCAGTTTTTTGTGGTTTTCTCCAGGGAACAACAAGTATAAACAGTGTGTGCTGAAATATTGCTTAAAGGCCCCTATACACTGCAATTTGGGGCTGTCTCAGACCAGCAGTGACAGTCATGAGAGTAGAGCTCACTCAGTTAACGGCGTTTTCCCACTGATAGTACCAGCTTACTCAGCTCGGCCGCTTTGCCCCGTCCTCCTTTTTCCATTGCAGATTTAGTACTGCAGTAAGCACTTTTTTTTCATGGCTAAATATTTGTTTCTGCTACTATGGGCTAACGGTTAACAGAAACGATCAGAAATGCATTTAAATGCCCTCTGTAAATACAACCCCAAATCAGAAAAAGTTGGGACAGTATGGAAAACACAAATAAAAAAAAAAAGTAGTGATTTATAAATGTACTTTGACTTGTATTTCATTGCAGACAATACAACCACATCATTTAATGTGTTCCTCATGATTTTTGTTTTTTTTTCAAAAAGAAATTCCTATTTTGGTTCTTGCAACACATTTCAAAAGTTGGAACAGTAAAGCATTTACCACTTTGTAATGTTGCCATTCCTTTTCACAACACTTAAAAGACCTTTAGGGACTGAAGACACCAAGTAATGAAGTGTTTCAGGTGTAAGTTTAACAGTACAGGGTCTTCGTTGTCGCATTTTGCGCTTCAAAATGCGCCACACATTCTCTATTGGAGACAGGTCGGGACTGCAGGCAGGCCAGTCAAGTACCCGTATCCTCTTCCTCCGCAGCCAGGACTTTGTAATGTGTGCAGAATGTGGTTTTGCATTATCTTGTTGAAATATGCATGGACGTCCCTGGAAAAGATGTCTTTTTGAGGGCAGCATATTGTGCTCCAAAATCTCTATGTACTTTTCAGCATTAATGGTGCCATCACAGAAGTGCAAGTTACCTTTGCCAAGGGCACTGACACAACCCCATACCATGACAGACCCTGGCGTTTGGACTTGTTACTGGTAACAGTCTGGATGATCCTTTTCTTCTTTGGTCCGGAGCACATGGCGTCCATTTCTCCCAAAAAATACCTGAAATACTGATTCATCTGACCACAGTACACGTTTCCACTGTGTGATGGTCCATCCCAGATGCCTCTGAGCCCAGAGAAGTCGACGGCGCTTCTGGACACTGTTAACATAGGGCTTCCTTTTGGCACAGTACAGTTTTAACTGGCATTTGTGGATGTAACTACGTATTGTGGTACTTGACAAAGGTTTGCCAAAGTAGTCCTGAGGCCATGTGGTGATATCGCTTATAGATGAATGATGATTCTTGATGCAGTGCCGCCTGAGGGATCGGAGATCACGGTTGTTCAGCTTAGGCTTGCGCCCTTGTCCTTTACGCACTGAAATTCCTCCCCATTCCTTGAATCTTTTAATTATGTTATGCACTGTTGAAGGTGAAATAAGCAAATGTCTACGTTTGTTTGTGTGGAAAGCCCGCTTTTATTAAACAAATGTAGGAAGGCATTCGGAAATGTCAACAGATGAGGTCATCAGCGCACACGAGGCAATAAGCGCATGTAAATAAGCTGTTCACAGGGCTCCACACTAACTTTTTGCCTTGGTTGCACTGGTGCGCCTAACTTTTTTATTTAGGTGCACCAGCACACAATTTAGGTGCACCCAAATTTTTCCTCGCGGCGCCGTTAACGCCACAATTTCAAGGTTACCTTTTTATCACGCTCCATATACATTCATTTATATTATGTAAATGATTTTAAACAAGAATAAGGTGTAGGTAAATACTTTTTAGTTGAAACACAATCATCAAAAATAAAAATATTCACTGAGCTGCCAAACTAAAACATTTCAAAAGGTATAGAAAAGAACCGCCCTCTCCAATTTTTGAGGCTCGGAGGCTTTTATATACTGTCTATGGTCAGAGGCCGTGGCCGTCTGCTTCCTATCTTTCTTTGAGGAACATTGTTTTTAAACATTTCAATAATTTTCTCACGTATTTGTTGGCAAACTGGCGATCCTCGGCCCGTCTTTGCTCCTAAAGGACTAGACCTTTCTTGGATGCTGCTTTTGTACCAAATCATAATTACATCATTGTCATTGACATCACCCGTTTCAAATCACATCATTATTTAACCAATTTACCTGATTACTAGCCCTAAATTGCTCCTGTCCCAACCTTTTTTGGAATGTGTTGCAGGTCTGAATGACAGGAAAGGATGTATATTTACAAATTAAATTAAGTTGACCAGACAAAACATGAAATATTTTGTGTTCACATTGTCTGCAATGAAATACAAGTCAAAGTACATTTAGAAATCACTACTTTCTTTTTTTATTTGTGTTTTCCATACTGTCCCAACTTTTTCTGATTTGGGGTTGTAGATATAAAACAATTGTATTGCATTGTTTTATATCTATAGGCTACACTGCCTCATGATTTGCTGTTTTTTTCTTTTGGTCCACATTGTAACTGCTAATTTCCACCAACTGCAGAATGTCTGCGGAACGGCTCCGCTGCGTGTTGGCTCTGTGCTCCGCCGTCCATCAATACCCACCAGGTCCGGATTTGTTGCGGCATGGCTGCGACCGTGATTGACAGCTGTAATCACGAGGACCCACTAGATCTCGCAAATTCACATAGAATAGAACCACAAAACAACGTCCAGAGGAGTAGAGGGGAAACAACTCTGTGCTGTGTTTTCAAGGTGTAGTGAAGGGAAATATTGCCGGCATCTGTTTGTCCGGCATCCGGCAAAAATAGAAGCTCTGCGTATCTACTCCGGAGGGCTGCGGACCGCCGCAGCTGTGCCGGAGTCGGGACGCAGCCGTTCTGCAGTCAGTGGAAATACACACATTGACTTTAATGGAAACCGATTGACTCCGCTGCCGTTCCGCAACCGGTGGAAATTGGCAGTAAAACACAGCATCACTTCACATTTTCCCTTATTCACTATTTCACCTGAACTCTCATTGATTATTTTCTCATTAAATCTCATTTGATCATTTTCGGTCATTTCAGTTAAACCCATCGGTCAAATGATCAAACTTCTTTACATAAGATAAGATAGACACTGGGGAAATTCCTTTGTTACAGCACCTCAAAAGAAAAATTTGCACACTTCAGAATAACACAAATACACATTAAATAGACATAGGAAAAAAAGTATTATAAGAATTAGTTATGATAACAATAGTAATATACAAATGTATTTACACTATAAACCGTCAGTCTATATACACAGATATACAGATGAGTAAGGTGCAGATGAAATTAATTAAGTCAAACATAAATGTGTAGGATAGGCATTTCACTGGGCAGTAGGAATGAAAACGTGGCTGCCACTGACCTATTGTTCGAGAGAGAGACACACACACACACACACACACACACACACACACACACACACACACACACACACACACACACGGTTTCATCATGTCTTCCAATAGTAACAATACATTTCTGATAACAGCAATGGGCTAATACAGTTTTTTTACAATCACTTTGCTACTAATTTCAGAACCAGTCGGCGTAAGACGAATGATGCCAATTAATTGGATTGCGATTGTTTGAGAGTTGCTTTTGGTGTAGGCAAGTTCAGCAAATCGTCTCTTTCTTCAAATCACTGCCTTTCTTGGCGAACTGAAATTTGAATTTGACTCACTATGTGTAAGGCAATATAAACTATATGGCTACATATGTTATAGATAATTATGAGAGAGAGAGAGAGAGAGAGAGAGAGAGAGAGAGAGAGAGAGACACACAGACAGACAGACAGATATAATTTTGGGCATTTTAGGCCTTTATTTGGATAGGACAGCTTAGACTTGAAAGGCGAGAGAGAAGGGGAATGACCTGCAGCAAAGGGCCGCAGGTCGGAGTCGAACCTGCGGCCGCTGCGTAGAAATTAATTAGTAAACCTCTATACATGGGCGCCCGCTCTACCAGGTCAAGGGGACTGGGAATTCAATACTTTTTAGGCACGACCGAATTGCCTCCTTAGTATCAAATATCGAAAAATGCCTGGTCATTTAATACCCAATTTCAATACCTAACGAGAAAATCTCAACACCGTCAATAAACACGCAGCATACTTCTACCAAGATGGAATAATGCTTGGGATTGGCTGTTTAGTGTTAGACGTCGTAGAGGCATGCAGGAAAGACTTTACGTTACGCACAGAGACGGAGCTCACGCAGTAGGAGCTGGAAAAAAGATTTGTGCCGTAACGTGTAATAAAGAGAAAAAATTATCTTTTGTGAGAAAATGTGATTTATTTTTGTTAAATGGATTTTATTAAATTGGTATCGTTCAGGAACTGGTGTCGAAGTCATGGTATTGGTACCGGTACTTTGAAAGATACCCAGCCCTAGATACAGACATGCATCATAAGCACACTGGGAATAAGATGCCTGAATATTATATTATATATAATTAATTCATATCAGTTTTTATATTGTTAATGCCAATTCGGTAGACATCGCCCAACCCTACTATGCATGTCTACATCATTGCTGCCATGCTAAGCTCGTAGTAGTGGAAAATAGCATAAACAGGGTTGTGCAGGCCAGGTTGGCATTGTTCCTCGCATCAAAAGAGCCCCAACTCCACTATGTCTGGCCCCCCTCCCCCTTCTCTCTGTAGTCAGGGTTTTGTTGCATAGTTTCCCAGCCAGCTGGTGAACTGAGTTGAAGTGAATGAGGCTCAGTCCCTGCCAGAGAGCCACCCAGGCTTGGTGCTTTTGAAGTCCAGCTGGCAGTGTGCGGCGACGCTGGACTCTGTTGTCTGCAGCCCAGTGACGAGGGAAATTTGGGGTGAGGTTTTGCAGCATCTCCAGCTCCCTCCCGACAGTAGACATGAGCAGGCTCCAGTTAGGACTTTATTCACATCTTTTGAAGTAATTTATGGAATGTAATGATTCACGTCACGTAGTGCGGCTGTCGTTTGATATTGCCCCTGTAGCTCAGCAGCAGTAATACAGATTTCAGTGAAGCAGAGCAGAGCTGTCATGGTGCTGAAGATGGGAGAAGGGATCTTCCTCAGGAAGAAGAGCCTTGTAAGTTGTCTTGCTTGTTTCTGTCTGTCTGTAGCTGAACACATTCTCCCCTGAGTGAAGATGAATGTAACAAGACTGTTAGTTGCCTCTTTGAGTGAATGACTGTACTGTAGTTATGGTATTTGTAGTTTCAGTAGTAGTGTTTGCATGTTGGCATAATGCTCTTGATTTGTTGGTGAGCACCCACGGTTAGCTCTGCTTTACTAAGGCTGTTAAGGCTCCTTGTGTCTCTGTGTCTGTCTGGAGGATTTTTGTTAAGGCTTCGTTATTGTGGGGAAATGGGAAGATATTTATAGCTTGACTGTGTGGGATGTAGAGCTTGAAAGCTGAACCCTATGTGTGTGTGTGTGTTCATGTTTGTGTATGTCTTTCTGTTTGTGTATGTGCAGGCCTTTGCCGACACACACATCCTCACAGTGACATGTTGACATTAGATAAGGCTCTGTTTCCCTTTCTCTATTATCAACATGCTTTTTTACATAGTATAAAGTATTGTGAAGGTAATGCCATAAGTGTTGAAAAAAATCACTTAAATAAGCAGTCAGTTGTCCGAAAATTAATAGACAGCATTTATTTTTAAATAAAAATGCCATTATGTGGAAAGTTTGTCACTAGAGACATGTTTTCACATTCCTCTCCTAAAGGTGGAGATATCTGTGCATTTGGGATTTAAACGTATCCCGGGCAAGCTTCATTAGGCATGTCACTAATGCGGAAATCAATTGCTGTCTGATATTGGTAACGATTTCGACACAGCTACGGAAAAGAAAACTGAAACCTCCAGCGGAGAGCTAACTCAGTTAGACATACCTGTCCCCATAGCTAAAAGAAAATCCTAGGGGAAACACTGAAACTGTCACTTCAGAGAGCCAAAACACACTTCTTAAGACGTCATCTTAGCTGCCAGCCAATGCCAGTTGCAAGCTTACAAACACCATAAACAAATGGGGTTTGTACGGGTGCTTGAAATCCTTGAAAATGCTTGAATTTTGATGTTGTGTTTTCAAGGTTTGAAAAGTGCTTACATTTTGGATAAAATGCTTGAAATTGTAACTAATTCTTTCATAACAAATACCTATCTGACCGAATAGTTTGTTTATTAAATGGAGAAATAAAATGTTGGCAAGCCTAAAATTAAACCTGCTCGCACTGACTCTCGAGTCACATGAAGTTTCAAGTAAGCCAACTGAAGTAGCCTACTGTACACGTTAGCGCCTATTTGTTTAGCTACACTAGTAACTGCTAGCTAGGAATTTGCAGGCTGCACTGAGAGTACTTGGTGTGATAATGTAATGTTAGTTTTGCATGTCTGTTACGGCACGTTTATTTGTGGAATATGCAGTGAACATAGCCAAAGTTACATCACAGTAACTGTAACGTTAACTACCTGCAAACGTTACCCCAGTGCATAACAACAATCTGAACAGAAATTGTGTCAGATGGAGTGTCATACAAGTAGCCTACTGTAAGGTTGAGGATGGCCTTATGCAATATTTACACTGCTCTATTCAAGTAGATAAATGTATATGTTGTGGTCAATGAAATACATTTTTTTTCAATTAATATAGGCTTTTTATCAGGCAGGTGTCTGTGCACTGTCAGTCTTCTGGGTTAAAAAGTAATTACAGGTTGTTGTTGTTGCACTGTCTCAGATTTTGTTCAAACCTTATCTAGCTATATCAAGAATGTGTCCCAAAACCAAGGCCTGTAAAATATTTCTGTTCTATGTCTTCATATTATTAGCCCTTGAAATTACTTCAGTTTTACAGCCTGAAAATCACATTATCTGGGAAGCAATATTTGGACGTTAATATAATGAAAAGTATTATTCGTAGGCAGCCCAAACTTTGTAGGGTGTAAGACAAACATGTCAATATGACTGAACCATTACCAAGTTTGTACAGCATGCCCTAGATTTTGAATTTTGTTTTAGCAAAATCTAAGAGGGGTGCAGCAACTGTTTTCCTGGATTTAGTCTGATTTGACACAGAATGACCCAGCTGCATGTCACTTGGCTCAGATCATCCCACTCAGTGCTACTCTCCATAGCTGTCTTACTGTATGTTATGTTATGAACCATGCAGAGATTAAACATTTTAAAGGTGATAAATCAGGGTTAGGGAAGTGAACCTGCAGCCGAGTGATTTTGTTTGGTTAGATAGCAAGCAAAGTCTACTTAGACAGTGATACATTTTGAAAAATAAAACTTGTGTTTTGCTTAAATATCGGATCTTTTTGCTATTATGAAACACAATTGTGGCTGTTTATAGCATTATCTCTTTTAATGTGATAAAAACACTAAATAATAATTTTGACTATGCATTGGTATGTATTTTTCGGTGGTGTAAAGTGCTGGAAAAAACTTTAAAATGGACCTTGAAAGTGCTTGAAAAGTGCTTGAATTTGACCTTGGAAAAGGTGTACGAACCCTGAACAAACTAGAGAACGCAATTTCTGAAGGTAGTGAATGCTGAAAAAGCTGATGCTACACTGAATTGCTCGCTTGAATGTGTAAGAAGCAGCTAAAGAATCTCGATCAGCTGTGTTGAACAGCGAGAACATGCCTGATTTACTGCTGACAAAACATCTGTAGGTTAAACTATAGAAAATGGGTTGAATTCAGTTCGCTCAAAAAAGCAAATATAGCTCAAAAATATCAAACAGTCTTAGAATTGATTGATTGCTTGCTGTAGGCAGTGATGGTAGTTATGAGATGAGTCGGTGTGTTATATACACCTACATGTCACAGTATTGTGCTGCAGGATGCTGTTTAATTACTTTTCAGTCCTGTACCGGTCTGAACCGGCCCGTCTCAGCTCGACTCAAACCAGCTGATGGTTTCACTGTGACTCAGCTGTTCAAGTCTCCAGAGGCTGGTTTTAGAACGTAAGAGACTTCACCTGTTTCACCAGCCAATAGCTGGTAAAGTCAGCTATAAACTCTAGAAATGAAATTATCCATAATCCATTTTATTTTAATGTTACAAACAGCTGGTCCAAATGGCAGAGTTTCAGACGGAGCCTCAACGAAAGCACGGTAACGTTTTATGGTCAAGTGAGACTGAAGAGAGAGAGCGCCCAGCGGCGTTAGAACGAAGCAGTGAATCGGAGAAATAAAACGTGTTTTTGCAGATTCATCACTGGAAATGCAACTGTAGCAAGCATCTCAATATCACTGACGTTATGCACATTCATATTTAGATGAAACAAATGATATATTCAGCTACAAAAAAGCCTGGAAGTTGGAATGGAAGTACAGAGTCGTTGCTATAGAGATGATACACCGTCTCGCCTGTCTGATTGGTGTGAACTGGCAGGTTCTATGGAGGAAATATGTATTCATAATTCAAATTAAAAGTCCAAAGAGAAAACGAAGCAAGATCAAATTAAAAATATTATTTTATTACGCTACTAGGAAAAATCATGCCATAATTCAATTTAAAAAAGGAAACTGAAAAAGCAATATGTCAAATTATTTATCTTTTGAATTTTCCATTTGGATTGAATATTTGGCTTTTCAATTTCAATTTAACATTGGCTTTTCATTTGGATTTAACCTTTGGCTTTTCGATTTCAATTTAACATCGGCTTTTCATTTGGACTTGACACATGTCAATGTAAATGAGGAGGCGTGGCCCAAAGACTGGTGGGAGGGTCTGAAACTAAAGGGTGCAGAGACACCTTATGAACAGCAGGGGGAGAGACTGCTGAGGAGCTCACTGTATACTGTCTATGGTCTGCAGCTTCTTCACCAGGCTGGCTTGGTCTCTTGTTTCACATGATAGAAACTGATGATGTAGGCTAAACACAAACGATATTTCATGCAACAACAGTGAAGTTTTCATGTAGTTACTATAATTGGGCCCGTGTTAGTGAGTGAGGACTAGATTAGGACTGTATTTAAAGCTGATTCTGGTTTCCAATTTCGCCCCAGGTGTGTCTGTTTAAAACAAGGACGGAAACAACTTCTCTCTTTTGATGTTTTATTTAATTAAGCAACAGTACAAACATGGGTGTGGGTAGCTCTGCTACGTGTGTTTGTGTGTGGTCAGACACACACACACACACACACACACACACACACACACACACACACACACACACACACACATAATAATAAAACATTTTACATATTGCTTTTTCAGTTTCCTTTTTCTTTTTTTAAATTTAATTATTGCATGATTTTTCTAGTAGCGTAATAAAATAATAATATTTTTAATTTGATCTCGCTTCATTTTCTCTTTGGACTTTCAATTTGAATTATGAATAAATATTTCCTCCATAGGTTTCAGAATGCTGTAGACCAACGCGTTGCAACAAGTTGCAAGTTCAACTCGTCTCGTCGCGAATCTTTGGTCTGAACTGGGCTTAAAACAAATGAAAGGAAATCATTTCCAACATTCTTTTATTGAACAAATTGAACTAAATACAAAAGGCAGAAAAAAGTTCTCAACTGATATTTTCTTTCTCTGTGTCTTTCTCGATATGTCGCAGCCTTTCGCAATGTGTTTATTGCGCGAGTTGATATCGCGATGACTAAAAAACTAGTGCTGTCAAACGATTAAAATATTGAATTGCGATTAATCGCATTAATGTCATAGTTAACTCACAATTAATCGCACATTTTTATCTATTCTACTCAGCCTATAGTACAATTAAACCATGGCGTAATGCTTTCTTTTTCTCAAGTTTGCTTTGAACGTAGCAGTCAGGCTACTGCTCTTTATTCACCAGAGGCTCATCAACCCAGCCTCTTATTTCAGAAAGAATGAACAGTAACGGTTACCAATAAAAGGTAAGCCTACTACTTCTTTGCTTTGAGCCACTTATTCAAACAGACAAGCCTGTTGACATTTTCAGACGACAGGGAAGCTTGCATCTTTTGTACAACATGCCCAGACAGTGAAAACTACCTTTCAGAAGGTACTGATGTGGCCCGTGTTGCTATGTACTTGCGTGCAAGGTGGGCCATTTCACTGTGTGCCCCTTCATGTGTGGACCATTCCTGGTGACAGTCATCCATGACAACCTTGTATCGCTCCAGACATCGCTCAATACTGTCCTCCTCTTCATCAGAGGAAGACTTGTGTGCAAGCCGTGTCCATTTCGGCATCTTGTGCTCGCCATCCACTCAAAACGTAACGTTAGCCTACTACTCTCTGGCCGGCTCACAAACCCAAACAAGTGTGTGCGGCGTTTGTTTTCCGGTCTAGCTAGATCCGGTGTGGTGTTGTAGTTTTTCTAACGTTAGTAGTTGTTGCAACAGCATGTGAAAAAAACTACAAAGTTTCCTAGGCCAAAAAGAACGTTAATCTCGCGATAAAAAAATGTATGCCGTTAAAATGGGTTTGCGTTAACGCCGCTAATAACGTGTTTAACTGACAGCACTATAAAAAAAACAATCTATTGTGCAGCCCTGCTATCTATCCATTTGATGCTGTTTATCTACTTCCAGGTTGCGTTGAATTAAAAACTATTGTTACATACTGCTGGGATGGAGTGATTGCATGTGATATAAGTAATAATTCTAGGTCATATCATCATTACTGGTTTTCCACCATACTTTCATACAGCGGAACAGGTGTTCAGTTGCATTCAAAGTGGTATTAATATGTGGTCTTAATAACCCTGCAGAATCTTGAATACAGACACAGCTCTCACCCATGTAATGCAAGGACAGCTTGTGTCAGTGGCCCAGGTCATAGAACAATGCTGATAAAATCTAATTTAAATTTTTTATTAAAAATGAGTCAAAGAAATAATCTAATTTCAAATCATGGTGATTTTATTTAGCAAAGTACTTGGCAGCCAAATTGTTTATGACTCTTTTTTTGTGTGGGTCAGCCAAGGCTCTGAAAGGGTTGTTTTGTGTGCGTTTGTAGGAAGAGGATGCTGGGACTCTGGGCCTGTCGACTGGCCAGGCTCTGGTCAAACTGCGGGACCAGCTCAGCAGCCTGCTGGAGCAGCACCAAAGAGTCGCTCGCAGACGAGCCTCTGCACAGGTACACATTTGGGCTGCTCGATTATGGAAAAAAAAATCATAATCACAATCAGTTTGGACCACATTGAAATCCTGATTCTTTTGGAAAGATGTTGCATTTATTAAACTTGAAAAACAGTTAAACAAGTCAACAGTGAAAACACCTTGAACTGTGAAGTTTCCCTTCATACTTTTCCTGTTGAACTTTTTGAATTCCCCTTAAAATAAATAAATAAAAAATGAATTCAAACGTTGGCCGAGTGAGTTTAGCCTTTGGAAGGGGCGAAAGTGTGCTTGTCATTCAGAACACACGACAAAATAAGAGTTTTACTTGCAAAACTGAATGTGCACAATAGTTGTTTTTCTCAACTACATTGTTTTTGTGATCGAAATCGCAATCAAAATTCCATTAATTGCACAGCCCTAGTACACATACACATTTACTGTATACACATTTATATCAGTGGTCTTCAATTATAATACATTTTATTTATATAGCGCTTTTCAAAGACTCAAAGTCGCTTTACAGGGGAGGTAGATTACAAAAACAAAACAAAACAAGCTTTAGGCACAGATGAAAAGGGGAGGGGGTGGGGGGGATGCGGATAGGCAGAGGTGAAGAGATGGGTCTTGAGGTGGGACTGGAAGATGGTGAGGGACTCAGAGGTGCGGATTTCTTGGGGGAGGGAGTTCCAGATCCTGGGAGCTGCTCTGGAGAAGGCTCTGTCCCCAAAACTGCGGAGGTTGGACTTGTGGATGCAGAGAAGACCGGCTGAGGTGGATCTGAGGGACCGTGAGGGTTGGTAGGGGGAGAGGAGGTCAGTGAGGTATGAGGATGCCAGATGGTGGAGGGCTTTGTAGGTGAGGACCAGGATTTTGTAGGTGATCCGGTGGGAGATGGGAAGCCAGTGGAGTTGTTTTAAGACTAGGGTGATGTGGTGCCAGGATTTGGAGCGGGTGATGAGTCGGGCGGCTGCGTTCTGGACCAGTTGGAGGCGGTTGATGTTAGTAGAGCTGATGCCGAGGAGAAGTGAGTTGCAGTAGTCCAGTCGGGAGGAGCTGAAGGCGTGAATGAGTCTTTCAGCAGCGGGGTGTGTGAGAGAGGGTCTGATTTTGGCGATGTTGCGGAGGTGAAAGGAGGTTTTAATGACATGACGGATGTGAGGCTCAAGGGAGAGGGTAGAATCAAAGATAATGCCAAGGTTGCGGGCCTGGGGAGATGGGGAGACAATGGTGCCGTCGATGGTGAGAGTGGGGTTATTGGTTTTGCTGAGTGTGGATTTGGAGCCAATGAGGAGGAATTCTGTTTTATCGCTGTTGAGTTTGAGGAAGTTATGTTGCATCCAGGTTTTAATAGCTGACAGACAGGAGTTGATGTGGAAGAGGGGAGGATTGTGGGGGGATTTGGTGCTGAGGTAGATCTGGGTGTCATCGGCATAGCAGTGGAAGTCCAGGTGGAAGTGGTGGAGTATCACAGGGGGTTGATGTAAATGATGAAGAGGAGGGGGCCGAGTACGGAGCCTTGGGGAACGCCTTGAGTGACTGTGGCTGTGGCAGAGGTGTGGTTATGAAAAGAGATGAAGTGGGATCTGTTAGAAAGGTAGGAGTGGAGCCAGCTGAGTGCAGTACCTTCGATACCGAGGTCGAGGAGGATGAGGATGTTGAGGGAACCAGTGTCAGCAGAGGTGAGGAGGTCGTTGAGGACTTTGAGGAGAGCGGTTTCTGTGCTGTGGAGGGGGCGAAAACCAATTGGTTATTGGCATGAAGATGGGTTTGTAGTTGTGAGGCGACTATACGTTCCAGGGTTTTAGACAGAAAGGGGAGGTTGGATATTGGGCGGTAGTTGTTGAGGGAGGAGGGATCCAGACCATGTTTTTTAAGGATTGGGGTGACAGCGGCAGTTTTGAAGGCAGAGGGGACAGTTCCAAGGGACAGTGAGGAGTTGAAGAGGTTAGTGAGGTAGGGGCATAGGACGGGGAGGCAGGACTTCAGGAGGGGAGTAGGGAGGGGGCCAAGGGAGCAGGTAGTGGGTTTGGAAGATCTGATGAGTTTGGAGATTTCAGGAGGAGTGACCGGTCAAACTAGGAGAGGAGGCAGTGAGGAGGAGAGGTCAGGAGAGATGGGGAGAGGAGGGGCCGTGGTAGGTGCTGGAGTTGATACTGAGAGGTCAGATACAGGGGATAGAGATTGGTAAATGATGTTGATATTGTCAGCGAAAAAGTGGAGGAATGAGTTGCAGGGATCCGGAGTAGAGGTATGGAGGGTGTTGATCCAAGGCTTGGTGAGGTTGTTCATTGTGGAGAAGAGGGTTCTGGGGTCGGTGAGGATGGTGGAGAGGTAGGCAGATTTGGCAGCAATGAAGGCGTCTTTGTAGGCATTGAGGTGGAGTTTATAGGCTTCATGATGGACTGTGAGGGATGATTTCTTTGTCAGACGTTCAAGTTGACAGCCAGTTTGTTTCATTTTCAATTAGCACAGTTACTCCCTAAACTAAATCCTTACCCTGATCTAAAAATAATATTTATTATTATTAAACCTAAATCCAAATTAGCAAAGTGAGGACTGGCAAAATAAGAGTTTTGTCATCATGACCTACTTGTGAGGATGTTTGCTCCTCATGAGTGTGAAAACACAAGACATACAGAAAGCTATGTGCTTCACATGGCCTTGATCCCATCCACTAATAGCAACACAGTTCCTTCATCATTATTTAAAGCCACCCTCTGCTCCAAAATGTAAAAATAAATTGTCTTAACTTTACCATACTGAATTGTATCTGTGGAAAGTTTGTCACTAGAGAGGTGTTTTCACATTCCTCTTCTAAATGTAAATGTACTGTATTTATATAGCGCTTTTTCCAGTCTTAACAACTACTCAAAGCGCTTTACATAGTACAGGAACCATTCACCATTCATACACACATTCACACGCTGAGGCCGCGTCTGCCGTACAAGGCGCCACTCCATCAGCAGGCAACTAGGGGTTCGGTGTCTTGCCCAAGGACACTTCGACATGGGACCACCAACTTTCCGATTGGCAGGCGAACACTCTACCACTGAGCCACATCCGCCCCCGGTAAAGGTGGACATGTCTGTGCACTTCTCTGAAATCTGAGATTCAAACATATCCGGGGCGAGCTTGATTAGGTTACGTCACCAATCCATAAACCAATCGCTGTCTAATACTTAAAAGCCAGCAAAGAAACCTGAAACCTCCAGTGCAGAGCAGACTCTCAGCCACTGCCAGTTACAAACTTACAAATTAAAAAAAACAACATAAAAGATGCTAACTACACTAACCATTCTGGTACTGTTGTGCAATTTTAATGCACAACAGACTCCTCATCTGAGTCTGGGTCTAACGGCGGGATTCAGACGGCCAAACTATGGTTGCAGAATGTGAGCTCATGGACCTGAGCAAGCGGGCTGACTGAGCAGGCGGCCATGTTGCAGGGCACCGCAACTGCTATTCCGCCACCTCCTGTCTGAACCCAGTATGAGAGTCAAGGCTGAATCTGCACAATGTTTTGTAGTCATCTAGATGCATGCTGCTTTTTAACGGACAACCTAAGGAAAGGTAGATGCTAGAATGTATTAACCAAATGAGATTCAACCACGCACAAGCACGATAGGCCAGAATTTCTCAATGAGGGAGAAAGGGTAGATGTGCTTCCAGACACTTTTCAGACTTTTATTTTACTTCTTATTTCGCTAAACCATGTTTAACGATGCATTAATCATAACAGAGTAGTTTTACATACTTTAAAATGTGTCTGGAGTGGGACTTTAAATATATCTGTCACATGTTAAAAGGCTTACATAACACACTGCATATTGTTTTGCTTATGCCTGGTTGATTTGTCATATTTTTATAGGAACAGTGGGTGAATAGCTTCCTTTACCATGGCAACCGTCACTCCTGTCTTCATTGGCCAGGAGCGGCCCTCACTCTACTGGTGGTGCTGGGACTCTTTTGTTGCCATGGCAGCCAGCCAAAGGGCAGGTAGGTGCCCGTTTTTAGCTGAACTGTCCTGTTCTGGAACATCTTTGATGATGATGATGCACGCACAGCATCAATAAAAATGTTTGTACAGTAATTTATTATTTTGGTTAGGAAAGTCATATGCTTAGACAATTATTAGAATGTTGAGAAGGGCTTGCCCTTTCTACAGTTTCCCCACTACCACATACCTGCCAACTTTTCAAAAAAACCTTGGAGTGAGATTTTGTCGGGGATGACCAAAATTATGCCGCGCACGCAGCCACACAAGTTGGTGGCTCATATATCAGAGTATTGGAATTCATTTGATGTTGAACCCATGTTGTACCCTGCATTCTGGTGGTTTGTGGGGAGGCCCAAAGCTGTTGATAGGGGCAGCCTATTGGAGATGGACAATATTGTTTACATTCTGTGAAGCAGACATAGCTGAAGGTCCATCCCCATGAAATTTTGGATTATATAGATGTGATTTCCTGCATTCTAGTGCATTTTTGAGTGGTCTGCTAAAGATGTTCAATACCTGAACTTATTCTGATTCATGTTCGGCATCATGACTTATAGGGCCTTCTAGACTTGAGCTGAACATTCAACCAGAAAACTATTGTTGTGTCTAAATGACACCTGTCATCGCCTATGCACCACAATTAAGCCTCATAGAACAGTGTTTAAGATTTGACCTAGGTAGGTTGACTGATATTTTGATTATAATGGTATTAAAGTAATTCTTAACTGAAACCTTACCCATGTTGTGAATAGCTGTATTCTTAAAGAGCACTTAATCATTTATGTTCAGCCAATAATTACACAAGATTAGTTAGGGAGGGACATTATTCTTCATTCAAAGCCTCCCACCACATGGTCCATCAGAAACAAATAAAGTGCAACAAACAAAGTGCTTAAAAGTACTTAAACAGTTCAACTTTTTCAAGCAATAAAACCGATGAATGCATTACAAAAATAACAACAAAATGAGGCATAATCAGTATCAGATGCAGATCAGAAGCTGGTTAAAGTCAATAGGCTCGTTGGAGATGAACTGCGCCTTCGCCTGTAAAGTAGACGAGAGCAGGCGGCAGCAGCGGGGGGCGGTGACAAAAATCCGCTGTCAAGTTAAACAGTTTCCAGCCGATTCCAGCAGCCTTCAGGATGAACAGGAAGTGACAGAAACACTGTGGTCAGATTCCGATTTAATAAAATGTTAACAGACCCATATATCAGCCTGTACACAGTCTCCAGTTGTTTTACTTATGATAGAGTAGCTCTCAAAATGCTGTAGATGATCCCTAATCTTTAACAGATTTTCATATTTTGAAACCTTAAACAATTCAAATGGTCATGTTGGTTTAATAACTCTACTCTCAGTTACAAAAACATACCTACTTCTATTGCACACATTTCCTGTATTTATGTTAAATTCTTTGGAATACATCTTACCTGTTCAAAATGCTGTCCTACAGAAAAACTCTTCATCCACAGTGAGTCATTTTCTTTGGCCTGTTAATAAAAAGATAAATGCCATGTGAGTAAATAAACAATGCTATGAGCTGATGTTTTAAGTGGGGATGCACAGAATCCAGATTTTTGGGGTTCAGCAAAAACTGAACCCCGTCAAAAGGCCCAATTTTCGCCCGAATCCTGGATTCAGTGCATCCCTAGCTAGTTTTAAGCATTCAGTATACCAAGAGACTAATAATGTGCTCTCCTGCTGCTTGTTATGACAGCTGAGTTTACATTCACTACACTAAATCATGTTCACACGCACAAAAATAATTTCTTTCAAGATTTAAAGTTTAAGAGAGTGAGTACTCAATTGGATGACATTTCATTGTTACATACCTAGTCTGAGCTCAGCTTCTTATCAGACTTCTTGAGGTAGTGACTGTTTCTTCTCCTGTTGTCTTTCGCGGCAATGGTATCTCTTCTTCTGTCGCTAACTTCGGGGTGCAGCGCATACGGTTCAGAGGCGCTCATCAGCCCCATCTACCGCCGGGGAGTTTGAAAAAAGGAACGAACGAGTGTCGGCCGGATTTTTTTTGTGTGAAAAATTGGATGTGTGGCGTGAGTGCGTGTGAAAACAGGCAAAAACGTGTGTCACACGGCAAAAGCGTGAGAGTTGGCAGCTCTGCTACCATCGTGTCTGAGGCTACATTATCCAACAGTCACACCACCATTGTTGTAAAAGTAAATTCTTTTCAGAGGACACTATAGACGAAATCTGAAAACCTTGAAATTCTTGAAATGCCACATATTAAATTTTGAAATGAGGGATTGTCAACAGAACCTCCGAGATTTATTTTGACCGAATATGCATGTCAGTCTATAGGTTAATTGGCATAGCCATCAGTTGGAGATAAATGGTGCTAAGCGAATGTTGGGGGAGTGGCTGGTCACTAAACTGAGAATTGCTGGTCCACTTAAAAGGTCAGTCCACCTTAAGTGAACCTGCAAGTGAGTTGTGGCTAACTTTGTGGCTAACCCCTTCGCTTGAATTCACGCTACTGTTGCTACTTGTGTAACACATTTTAGTTCAAAACGCATCTTAAAAAGATTTTTTTTTGTTGAATATACCGGAAATATATAAAGGGAACTCAGGAACAAATTTAACTTATTTTTTGCAAAAAAGTAAAAGTGCATGTTGAACATGTTCAAGATGAACAAAAGTGAGAAACTGTAATGAATCACCGGCTACACAAACACCAGCTGTCTTTGTTCTTGCGGTGTGCCAGGCCATCTTACACTTGCCTGGACTGTTCTCCTTAATACCATTTGATTAAATATGTGTACTAAGACTGACCAATTAAACACTGATTTGGTTTTAAAATTGGATACTATTTTTTTTATATTTCTTACTGTCCTTTCTGTTTTTATTCTTATATGTTAAGTGAGTGTTGTACTTTGAGAGCAAAGATTAACCGGAGTCAAATTCCTTGTTTGTTTGCGCATACCTGGCCAATAAAGCTGATTCTGATTCTGATATACGTATTTGTACAGGGTTTCCCCCAAAAAAGTTTTTAAGCCCGGTGGCAAGTGTCGACGACGGTCCAGCTCAAGCCAGTTACAAGACTGATAGCAAGCCCAATAGTTTCTGTGTTCATAATCATAACAGGATCATGGATGGAATCGCGAAATTGAGAAAGCTATATGACAGTTATCATAGGACCCTACATAAAGTCTGTGCTAAAAGCTACCTGGAGATTTGAAAATATGACTACGTCTAAGTTTTCAACCGAGTTTCCCCATTGGAACTGTAGTTTAAAAATACATAAAAAAATATTTCCAGTGACTTATTTAGACCCGGTGGGCCACCAGGCTTGCAATACGCAGGGGGAAACCCTGGTGTAGAAGTTATGATTTCTCAGAGGAAATCAGTTAAAATTCCTGCTGTAATATTTGGTGTAACTTCACATTTTTTTCGTTTTTAATTATCAGTACAAGATCATTTAGAAATGTGTCTCTGAGTGTGCTGGACGGACCTGCTTGCATTTTTTTTTTATTTGTCACATATGTGTCTACCGATCTCCTTTGCACCTCCACAGTTCTGGTATAGAGCTGGTGAACGCTGCAGCCCTCCTCCTTCTCTTGCTGCTGAACGTGCTGCTGGTCGGACGCCAGGAGCAGCTGAAGAGGTGTGAGATGGTTCGGCGTCTCAAGGGCATCATCACACAGCTGAGCGGTGAGTTGGGCTTGTTGAGCGGGTCCTACTAGCGGCAGTATTAAAGGTATAGTGGAGGATTTTATTTTTCCGGGTGGATCATCAAGACTATTGGTCCTCCTAGTTGTCAATCATTCTGGGATATGTTTACGTAAGGCCGTTGTACGTGCCGTTGACAGGTCAGCGAGCAGACGGCCATGGCCTCTAGCCCGACCGCTGCCTCCCATCAGATCCATCAGATCCCACAAGACTCTCTTCTTGAAAGCTCTAAAGGCACCAGCAATAAAAATAAAAACTTAGATGCTAGACGATAGCTTGTTTGTTGGCCTGTAGCATGCTCACATTAGCTATAGAGATGCTTGTCGTAAATAGATTTTCACTTACCGGTGGCGAGTCTGACATAGTGGAAAAAGTGCAAATCTTCTTTTGGAAAGTAGGCTTGTATGAGCCATGCCAACAGCAACTTGTAAACAGAGCGTGCACGAGGAGAACTAGGCTTGTGCGTGCTCTCTCGTGCACATGATTAATAGGCGTTCCCTCTCGGGAGCAGGTAGAGTGTTGCGCATGTGCATCTTTTCAAAAAGTGGAGAGGGCGGTTCTTTTCTAAAATTCGGGAAAATCCTCCACTACCTTTAATTAATTATATTTAACCTGTCACAGTCTCACTGGGTCTGTCATGCCCACGTGCTTCAGGAAGTCCACCATCATTCCTGTGCCCAAGAAAACAAGACCAGCCTGCCTGAATGACTACTCAGTGGCACTCACCTCTGTACAGTAGTGTTGAAATGCTATGAACGGTCAAGGATTACATCTGCTCCTCACTACCCAGCACAGTGAGTGGACCCATCAAAGGAAGCAGTATAGCACACATCCTCCACACCACCCTATCCCACCAGGAAGAAAGCTGTGAGATTACTGCTTATTACAGTTCCGTGTTTAACACCATAGTTCTCTCCAAGCTTGTCCCAAAACTCAAGGACTTGGGATTAAACACTTCACTTTGGATCTTTGATTTCCTGACAGGCAGACCCCCAGGTGGTGAGGGTGGGTGGACCCACCTCTTCCCTAACACCGGAGCACAACAGGGCTGTGTTCCGAGTCCCCTGCTGTACTCCCTGTACACACTTTCGACTCCAACAACATCATCAATGGGCCTGATCACAGACAACAATCAAAAGGCCTACCCGAAAGAAGTACCAAACAAGACCGCAAGGCCCTGCAAAGAGTGGTTTGTTCAGCTGTACATTCAGTAGGCGATGCCCTACCCTGCCCAAAGGACCAAAAACAAAGGTTAGGAGAATCATTTAAGATCCAAACCACCCAGGTAACAGCCTTTTCTCCCTGTTGAGGTCGAGAAGAAGGTACCGGATACACCAGGCCAGCACTGAGAGGCTCAGGATGAGCTTCTACCCTCAGGCCACTAGGATCCTAAATGAAGACACTGCCTAAGATGGCCCCCGCCTCCCCCATCATCATTTATTATTATATAATTGTATTTTTATATGATTTCATGTGACTAATATCAAAATTATGAATTAATTGATTGACCCACCACTGGAAACATAGACGATTTATGGCATTTGTACAACCCCAAATCAGAAAAAGTTGGGACAGTATGAAAAACACAAATAAAAAAGAAAGTAATGATTTCTTTGACTTGTATTTAATTGCAGACAATGTGAACACAAACTATTTCATGTTTTGTCTGGTCAACTTAATTTCATTTGTAAATATACATCCTTTCCTGTCATTCAGACCTGCAACACATTCCAAAAAAGGTTGGGACAGGAGCAATTTAGGGCTAGTAATCATGTAAATTGGTTAAATAATGATGTGATTTGAAACAGGTGATGTCAGCAGGTGATTTTTATTATGATTTGGTACAAAAGCAGCATCCAAGAAAGGGCTAGTCCTTTAGGAGCAAAGATGGGCCGAGGATCGCCAGTTTGCCAACAAATACGTGAGAAAATTATTGAAATGTTTAAAAACAATGTTCCTCAAAGAAAGATAGGAAGACATTTGCTTATTTCACCTTCAACAGTGCATAACATAATTAAAAGATTCAAGGAATGAGGAGGAATTTCAGTGCGTAAAGGACAAGGGCGCAAGCCTAAGCTGAACAACCGTGATCTCCGATCCCTCAGGCGGCACTGCATCAAGAACCGTCATTCATCTATAAGCGATATCACCACATGGGCTCAGGACTACTTTGGCAAACCTTTGTCAAGTACCACAATACGTAGTTACAGCCACAAATGCCAGTTAAAACTGTACTGTGCCAAAAGTAAGCCCTATGTTAACAGTGTCCAGAAGCGCCGTTGACTTCTCTGGGCTCGGAGGCATCTGGGATGGACCTTCACACAGTGGAAACGTGTACTGTGGTCAGATGAATCAGTATTTCAGGTATTTTTTGGGAGAAATGGACGCCGTGTGCTCCGGACCAAAGAAGAAAAGGATCATCCAGACTATTACCAGCAACAAGTCCAAAAGCCAGGGTCTGTCATGGTATGGGGTTGTGTCAGTGCCCTTGGCAAAGGTAACTTGCACTTCTGTGATGGCACCATTAATGCTGAAAAGTACATAGAGATTTTGGAGCGCAATATGCTGCCTTCAAGGAGACATCTTTTGCAGGGACGTCCATGCATATTTCAACAAGATAATGCAAAACCACATTCTGCACACATTACAAAGCCCTGGCTGCGGAGGAAGAGGACACGGGTACTTGACTGGCCTGCCTGCAGTCCCGACCTGTCTCCAATAGAGAATGTGTGGCGCAAAATGCGACAATGAAGACCCCGTACTGTTGCCCACCTTAAGACTTGTTTGCAGCAAGAATGGGACAAAATTACAACTGAAACACTTCATCACTTGGTGTCATCAGTCCCTAAACGTCTTTTAAGTGTTGTGAAAAGGAATGGCAACATCACAAAGTGGTAAATGCTTTACTGTTTCAACTTTTTTTGAAATAAGTTATATTATAAATAGGAATTTTGTTTTTTTGAAGAAAAAAAAACAATAAAAATCATGAGGAACACATTAAAGTATGTGCTGTTGTATTGTCTGCAATGAAATACAAGTCAAAGTACATTTAGAAATCACTACTTTCTTTTTTTATTTGTGTTTTCCATACTGTCCCAATTTTTTCTGATTTGGGGTTGTACTTCCTGTACAAGAGAATCCCTTTTTATCTCTTTTTTCAACTTATTTGTGGCGACATCCACAATGAAATTTGTTGCAACATGCTTGCTGGCCTGTTTCTTAGTCGGATTGTTAAATTCAGCACCATGGGTCCACAGTACTTTATGCAATGGGGCTAATCTTCCTGTGAGTATACGCAGTATAACAGTTGGCTAACAAACACACTAATTCTGCTGTTGTTTCTATTCTAGTTCTCACTTGGGCTGGGAATCGTCCCACAATTAATGATACCAGTACAGGGCTCCACACTAACTTTTTGCCTTGGTTGCACTGGTGCACCTTTTTATCATGCTCCATATACATTCATTTATATTATGTAAATGATTTTAGACAAGAACTAGAACTGCAAGCAGTTATGACGGGGTCCAAGTCCCCGATGCAACTCGCCCTTGACGCCCCAGGGAGCGTGCGAAAGCGGAACTGACGGCGCGGAGGCAAACGGCGGTTAATATCGAGAGGCGTGAGCCGCAAGGTCTGCGGTACATTGCGATGCAAATATCCCATCGACGTCGATGGAGCAAAAGGGCCCGATCTGGTCTACGTTGACTTAAGCGCCCCCTAATGGTCGATGTTTACCAAATTTGGTATAGAGCCTCAGGGCGGCATACCCCAAGTTTTGCGTTGATAGCATGTACTGTGGCCGAGATACTGCAATTGAAATCTTCCCATTTAAATGCATTGAGTTATTTGCTGAAAAACGTAAATGTTTATTATAGCACCCCCTAATGGCCGATCTTCCCCAAATTTGGTACAGAGCATCGGAGTGCTATGTAGCACAAGGTTCCTAAGTTGTTTGCTTATACCTTTTAAATTGGCCGACATATGATTAAGTTTGTGCTTGGTAGCTAGCTAGGATAATTAGTTTGGTCGTGAAATGTGCATACTTTAACGTAGCAAAATTCTTTGGATAACTTTTGTTCAAGTGTGTCTGGAGGTGCTACTTACCAGGTTTTGTGCATATCGGTAGCACGGCCTTGGATGAGTTTGAAAAAGTTGGTTTTGCACATTGCGCAATATTGCGAAAAAAACTTCTCGGCAGAAATGGGTGTGGCCTACATCAGATTCAGATGGATTGAACGAACACGTGGATGTATGGTTCTCTAATGTGCGATGTGTAATGTGGGAGTTAAAGGCAAAAAAACATTATAGCACCACCTAGTGGTCCACATGTGTAATTTTTGGTATGTGCAGTCCATGGCCCATTCTACATCTACCATGTAAATTTCAATTGACTCACATCAGTGTAAGAGATGAATCTAGATGTGAGTCTCATAGGCCACGCCCACTTTGACCAATCAGTACCCCATGGTAGGGGTGGTCTCATGAGTGACCCTAGATAGAACCCTCCAAATTTGGAAAAAATCGGACGAGCCGTTCATGAGATATAAACATTTTGTACTTGTAGCGCCCCCTATGGGCCAATTTTGTAAAATGTGTTGGGCCCCTCCAGAGGGTCATGGGAAACAAGAATCTGAATTTGCGCGTTGATAGCATTTATTTTAACCGAGATATGGCAAAGTTGGTGTTTTCATAGTTAGCTACACTAATGTGGTTGTGCGTAATATGCGCAATTTGTATCCTATAAAAGTTCAGTTTATACCTTTTTGTCAGGTCGGTCTGGAGGTGCTACCTGCCAAGTTTCGTGCAAATTGGTCGCACGGTCTAGGAGGAGTTCAAAAAGTAGATTTTTGATAAATCGCGATTTTTCACGCTTAAAAGTCTAGGCGGAAATGGGCGTGGCCTATATCATGAGATTTTGTAGGATCCAGTGAACGCGTGGATATGTGTATTTTTAATGTGCGATGTACGGTTTGGAAGTTATAGGGTCAAACGCGTTTTTTTCTGCTATAGCGCCACCTAGTGGTGGAAGTGGGTCAATTGTTGCGCCTGAGGTCCTTGCCAAGTTCTGGACCAGTCCTGAAAAGGGCACCCGGCCATCATGTACGGTTTAGGCTGTAGCGGGGCCTTTACGCGGAGAAGAATAATGGAAAATAATAATAATGAATGGAAAATCAGTAGAAAAACAATAGGGTTCCACAGTACTACTGTGCGAACGGCGTAGCTATTGCTACCGCCGTTTCTTCCAGACTGGGACTTGGACCCCTAATAAGGTGTAGGTAAATACTTTTTAGTTGAAGCACAATCATACTGCATATATAAAAAAAAAATGTTTAAAGTGCTTCACTGAGCTGCCAAACTTAAACATTTTAAGTAAAACATTTCAAAATAGAAAATGCTACTGTTTCAAAGTGCTTCCCTGAACACTGAACACATTTCATGGCTCAAAGTCTTATAGCCCCCGCCCCCCCATGGGTCATGTAAGGCACCGGAGAGGACGTTAGGTGCACCGGTGCGACCTAGGAAAAATGTTAGTCGCACCCTTACAAAATTTGGGCGCATGTGCGACCAAATTGGTCGCACTCTCGAGCCCTGCACACGGCTACTTTGATTCCGATTCAATCCCCAGACCGGCAGGATAAAATCTGGGTGGGGAAAGTGAAAGAGCAGCTCTTGTCCCTCCCTCATTACCACCACTGATGTCCTCTTGAGCAAGGCCCTTAACCCCAACGGCTCCAGTGGAGCTGCTCAGTGGCAGCAGATCAGACTGTGGTTGGACTGGGCAGCTTCCAGATATGAATGTGGAACTGTGTGAATGTGACAGGTCCTCGTTGCAAATGAGAATTTGTTTTCAATCGACTTACCTGGATAAATAAAGGTTAAAAAAAAAAATTGGTGTTCTGTTTTCTGTGCAGATGTTTTCAGGTGTGTAGGTAAGTGCCTACAATTGCCAGATGAGTTTTGTGTTATCACAATGACAACAGGAGATTTTGTTTTTGAACAAAGTGTCTAATGTAAGAAAACGTGTGTAGTGTTTCGCAATAAGTGTGTTATAGAATTGCAAACAAAGTGCAAAGTTGATAATGTGTTTAAGCTATGGTTACATTGTGTTTAAGGTATGCTACAAGAAGTTTATGTATTGAGGCTTTGGTCTAAGCATTCGTTTTTAGTGTGTAAGCAATGGGCAAAAACTGTAAGAGATGATGCATCTCACTACAGTATTGTACATTTCCAAAATTAAACTGATCAGTTCAAGGAGGGCGCCACAGTTTTTCATAAAACATATTTCTTACTGACATTTATAGGTTATAATTACATGACATTCACTGTCCCTATATTCATACTTGTCATCCTCTCTTTTCCTCTTTCTAATTGTATCCTCACTTTCTTTGCCTCTTACTCCAGACTATCTATCAGGGTGTGTGGCTGACGTGCGGTGGTCTCCATCTATGTACCCTGATCTGTACACACCCTCATCCACATCATGGTCCCTGCACTGGACCTACCGTGACTACCAGTTGGTTAACCTGCCTGTCAGTCTGCTGGTGGAGGGAGACATCATCGCTCTGAGACCTGGCCAAGAGGCGTTTGCATCCCTCAGAGGCATTAAGGTTAGCCTGTGTGTAGACACGTGTTTTGAGATGCAGAGCAAGTATAATTTGGTACACAAGGAAAATGTGCATAATGTTTTTGGATTAACTGAATTTGATTCCACTACAGTTTAGGGAATACACTATACCGGGACTTAAGTAGTTGATACCAACACCAGTGAAATTCCACGCTTCTCAATTCCCAATTTGACACCATGGTAAAAATATATAATAACAAATAACAGAAAACCGTAAATCCCATGTACTCTACTATAATGTCTACATGTATATCAGCAAAGGATTACAAGAATAACACTTGTGTCATGTCACTCTGGCTCAACTCTCTGTTTTTGGCGTGGATTGGTTTGAGTGGAGTTGGGAAGGAAGGATGGTGAGATTTATATGTAATCTGGAGAAAACGTCAGTTGAGTGGCCAACATTTCTTTTAAAAGCCCAATAATTGTGTTGATACACAAGCTCCCCCCTCTTGCCCTACATCAGTACACCTCTGGTCATATTGTGTACATTGAAATGTGTTTGGGTCTGTGTAATGCTTATCAGTTAAATTTTCTAAGCACAGACAGACAATTGAAAAACAGAAAAATGGGTTAAAATTAAAAAATTGGATCTTTAACCTGTTTTTCCAATTTTTTGTTTTTATTCAGAGGATCAGAAATTTAGAAAATTACAAAATTGCGTCTGGGCTCCAATTATTCAATACTGCAATGATATTCTCTCCCTCGTTCCGCCTAGTTACCAACAATTAGTTGGCTATTATTGTGGGTGTGTCTGGATGGGTTCAGGCGGGCATTCAAGAAGACTCGGGGCAGTCATGTCGATGCTGGATAAATTACGAGAATATAATTCGGAATCTTGTTGAGAACAGGGGAGATGAATGTTCGGATGGTGAATGAACACACAGCATAGCAACACAATCCCTTTTTTTTTTTGAGTCTGACCATCTCAGCGCCACCTTTCCCCTTTTTTCTTTTTTGGCTTTCCATATTGAAAAGAGACTGCTGCGGCGCGCCGTACGGGTTGAGCAGAGGCTGCACAGTTTGACCAGTGGGTAGCAGCCGGACCGCGGATGGTGTTGCTAAGAACTTGAAATGTAGCCTATAACTATTCAGACTGGCCCTCGCGGCCTCGAAACAGACACTACCGGCCCACCGGGAAAAGTCCCGACTCTCTCGATTGCCACTCCACCTCTGAGTGGTCCTGTGTCTGGGCGGAGGATGACACTTAAAATATAGACACTAGGCGATCTTGATTCAAGTCTGTGCTGGATATTGACAGCGTTTCACCTCTCGGTGAACGCTGAATGTTTTGGCATATTCGACTTCCAACACATCGTCCATTCTCATTCTGTCTTTCGGTCTGGCTGCTGTGCTCGAGTGGGGGGCGGGGTGGGGCGGAGCTAGGCGGAACGAGGGAGAGAATATCATCAGCTTAGTTTGCCACATTTTTTTCTGGCTCTTTAGAGCTTATAAGATATACGATAAGTGTGTTTTCTCTCAGTTAATAACTGATTTATGAAAGAAAAAACTTTCTTGTTCAGAAATCTGTCAACTCAGTAATTTATTAATTTTTTTATTTGCAACCCCAAATCAGAAAAAGTTGGGACAGTATGAAAAACAAATAAAAAAAGAAAGTAGTGATTTCTAAATGTACTTTGACTTGTATTTCATTGCAGACGATGTGAACACAAAATATTTCATGTTTTGTCTGGTCAACTTAATTTCATTTGTAAATATACATCCTTTCCTGCAACACATTCCAAAAAAGGTTGGGACAGGAGCAATTTAGGGCTAGTAATCAGGTAAATTGGTTAAATAATGATGTGATTTGAAACAGGTGATGTCAACAGGTGATTGTAATTATGATTTGGTACAAAAGCAGCATCCAAGAATGGTCTAGTCCTTTAGGAGCAAAGATGGGCCGAGGATCGCCAGTTTGCCAACAAATACGTGAGAAAATTATTGAAATGTTTAAAAACAATGTTCCTCAAAGAAAGATAGGAAGACATTTGCTTATTTCACCTTCAACAGTGCATAACATAATTAAAAGATTCAAGGAATGAGGAGGAATTTCAGTGCGTAAAGGACAAGGGCGCAAGCCTAAGCTGAACAACCGTGATCTCCGATCCCTCAGGCGGCACTGCATCAAGAACCGTCATTCATCTATAAGCGATATCACCACATGGGCTCAGGACTACTTTGGCAAACCTTTGTCAAGTACCACAATACGTAGTTACATCCACAAATGCCAGCTAAAACTGTACTGTGCCAAAAGGAAGCCCTATGTTAACAGTGTCCAGAAGCGCCGTCGACTTCTCTGGGCTCGGAGGCATCTAGGATGGACCATCACACAGTGGAAACGTGTACTGTGGTCAGATGAATTAGTATTTCAGGTATGACGAGTATGAGAAATGGACGCTGTCAGAAAAAGTTGATGAAATAAGCAAATGTCTTCCTGTCTTTCTTTGAGGAACATTGTTTTTAAACATTTCAATAATTTTCTCACGTATTTGTTGGCAAACTGGCGATCCTCGGCCCATCTTTGCTCCTAAAGGACTAGACCTTTCTTGGATGCTGCTTTTGTACCAAATCATAATTACAATCACCTGTTGACATCACCTGTTTCAAATCACATCATTATTTAACCAATTTACATGATTACTAGCCCTCAGAGATGGGAGAAGTACTCACTTCTCATACTTAAGTAGAAGTACAGATACTTGTGTTAAAAAATACTCTGGTAAAAGTAGAAGTACTGATTTAACTTATTTACTCAAGTAAAAGTAACAAAGTACAGGCTTGGAAATGTACTTAAAGTATAAAAGTAAAAGTAGCCTTGCGAATGACAACCATTTTTTATGCAAAGCTACCTGGACCACAAATGTTACTAGAGTGCAAGCTGAGAAACTTCAGTAGCCATGGAGAAAAGGCTCTTTATGTATATATGCCATTGTCTACATTTGAAATGGATGTCTGCCAAAAGGCCTAAAACATCACATATATGATTATTGTGACAGAGACTGGGACTCCAGGTTAATAAGATTCTGACTGAGTAGCAAGATATGAATTCAATTGTGATTCTGTAATAATTCACAGATCCAGTTCCATTTTTAATCAACATTTAAAGGAATCTACATGTAAGTTCTGCATACTTTTAGAGTAGAACTAACCAGTGGTGTAGTCTATTTTTTTGTAGTGAGTATACTGTGATTTTCCCCTCCCAGCCTCATACTCGCCTGTCCCATAGCGACACCCCAGACAGTCGGTACTGTGACGTTTCTGAATACGAACTGTACACGGACAACTGACGTTTAAGTATTGATGCCGTTTATTTAAAGTCCTGGAAAAACAACACTTAGAGTTGAGAAAAGATAAGACAGATTTAACTTTTGAGAAACGCAACCGAACCTGAACGCAACAGGACATCACATCACACAAATAAGCCGTTTAACCCACACCCCTACACTGCCACACAAAACCATGACTAATAATTATCATCATCATACAACTTTTGTATCGATTAGCAGTAAAATCTGCTGATAAGGGCCTACATTTACTCAAAAGTATTTAATAAACGGTTTACAATCTTCAGCACCATGGCTAACAAATGCATAAAAAGCAGACGGAAGGAGAAAAAAGATCCACTTTCTATTTTAGTTAATTATCTGACCATTGCTAACTAACATTACCATATAGTCATTTAATTGTGTAAAGCAATGCATATTTAAGAATTTACTCTAATATTGCATAGTCATTGACCTTATGAAGGCCGGGAGTTCTCACTGTCTCTCTCATCATCTGAAACAAGGACATATAAACTTTGTATTCTGTTTACTGCTGTACTCAGACACAGGTACACACACACATAGACACACAGACACACACACAGGCACGCACACACACACACACACACACACACACACACACACACACACACGCGCACACACACGTACACACACACACACACACACACACACACGCGCACACACACGTACACACACACACACACACGCACACACACACGCGGTATCATATAAGCTACTCTCACTTACCAGGTAACAGTAGGCTAACGTTGGTGGCAGCTGCAGTATCACCCGACGTGGTAGTAGCTTCAGGGACAGACTTTAGAAAACACTGAAGTAGTGTTATTTAGTCTGTTTAGTAACGTTTCATATCTCGTTACTTTTAAAACTTAGTTCAAACTCTAGGTAACTAACTAGTTGCGAGAAAGGAAAGACCGCGCAAAGAATGCGGTTGTTGCTTAGTAACGTTAAGTGACCTCACGTCAGATCCAGGGCCACGGAAACCCCCAAGGCCCAAATGTCAGAGCCTCCCAATACAGACGGGGTGAATTTATGAATGAAAATGAGAACGTTCTGTCACAAACAATGTTGTTACGTATCATCGCGCTTTTGTAAGTGGGTAAGTAACGAGCCACTTTTGTAAAAATTAAGGAGTAGAAAGTACCGGTATTTGTGTTAAAAATGTAAGGAGTAAAAGTAAAAAGTCGGCACAAAAATAAATAGTAAAGTAAAGTAAAAATACCTGAAAAATCTACTTAAGTACAGTAACAAAGTCTCTGCTAGCCCTAAATTGCTCCTGTCCCAACCTTTTTTGGAATGTGTTGCAGGTCTGAATGACAAGAAAGGATGTATATTTACAAATGAAAAAAGTTGACCAGACAAAACATGAAATATTTTGTGTTCACATTATCTGCAATGAAATACAAGTCAAAGCACATTTAGAAATCACTACTTTATTTTTTTATTTGTGTTTTCCATACTGTCCCAACTTTTTCTGATTTGGGGTTGTAGTAATAGAGATAACTTTCCCTCTCATTACAATGTGTCCCACACCATTATTGGTGATATTTCTCCTGAATCATTAAATTCTAAATACTCTTTAATGTTTTCTTTAAGTTTCTCCAGTATTTGTGGGTCATTAAGAATGTTCGATTTTAACTTCCACTGCCTATTCCTTATTTGCTTTTCCAGAATGAATGACATAGAAATCGGGCTGTGGTCTGAAAGGTCAATCGTTCCAATGTTACAGTCTTTTATCCTAAATCTATCTTTACTAAACATGAAGAAGTAGTCTATCCTCGAGTAGACTGAATGTGGGAAAGAGTAATGTGTATAGTCTCTACTGGAGGGGTACAGTTCCCTCCACACATCTATAATGCCCAGCTCATCCATAAGTGATTTAACTTTCTTAGTCGAGGGCCTATTCTGAATAGCTGTTCCTGAAGAGTCTAATGCTGGGTTTAGCCTGATATTAAAGTCCCCACCACAGATTACCAGCCCCCTAGAGTTGGCCATTAAGTCAAAGATACGTCTAAAGAATAACCAGTTGCTTCCTGGTGGGGCATACATATTCACTAATGTTATTTCAGTCCCCTCTATTCTCCCTGTGATGCTAACAAATCTCCTCTCTTTGTCCTTAGTCTCTGAGAGGTGCTCATAGTTAAGTGTACTTGACATAAGGATAGCCACTCCTCTCCTGTGGCCCAGCTTATATGAGGAATAAAATACATGTCGGAAGCCTAGCCTTTTTAATTTTCCGTGTTCGGATTGACTCATATGTGTTTCTTGAAGGAGAGCTAGCTGAGCCTTCTCTTTCTTTAATTTTGACAAAATCTTAGATCTTTTGACAGGATTCAGAACCCCATTAACGTTCAATGAAATTATTCTCACAGGTCCATTGTGCATTTTGTTTTAACTGAAATAATTGACCACTCTTCCCCTCAAAACAAACAGTTAGTAATCCCTTCTCAATCAAAAAACAAAACCAGTAGCCAGAGCTATAACAAGGAAAATGTTTAACATTAAACAAGGCGATTTTTTCACCATACTTCCAACCGTGAGGTCTCTTCATAGACCTGTCTGACTCTGAGGGATAGCCTCTATATCCTAAGTGGACCAGAGGGCCCTCAGCCTTGATAGCAGTCGTGATGGGAACCCTTTTACCTATTATAAATATATATGTCTTGACCGTATCCCTAATATTTGCATTATTACGTCTAAAGTATTTTCTTTATACTTATGAACCTATACCTGATCATCACCAGTCTTAACTCAGTCTGTGTTCTCAGTTTGTTCACGTCTGAAAACTTGCAGCTTTTCCCTGTAACTTGCTCCGCTGCTCCAGGGTGTGCGCCGAGTTCTCGCAGGCTGCCATGACCACCGCTGGATCCTCTGCAGAAGCGATTTTGGTTCCATAATTACTTTCACCGGCAGCCCCCGGGCTGCTAGATCTGACGTTGCCTCCGCCACTGTCTCGTAGGTTTTAGTCATAGACGGTATATAAAATGGAACGGCAGATCCCGTTGCTCTGGACGGAGACGAGTGTAGTCTATTAGAAGCACTTGTCAGTGAGGCTCGAGCGTTACTGCGCAGCTGCAAACTGAGCTTGCCGACTTAGATGTGACCTTTATTTTTAGACGTCATCCTCACCCCTTTTTTATGGATTTATCTATGTTAATTCTCAACTTCTTACATGTCGACTTTGGGGCTACTTTTTTTACACTTTAGTCGAGAGCGCTCCAACTATGCTGCCATCCCTCGGTGACCCGGCAACTCAGTAATTTTCATTGTTATATCTAAAGGTTAAAATTTTGACCCTGTTCACGTGAGAAAAAGAATGAATAGGCGTATAAATAGGCTATATTTGGGTATTTTTGAGATTTTTTCCCTAATGGGATTCTTCAGGGCTTTTTTTTCTTTACTCAGGACATATTGAGGATACAACATCAGTTGAGTTTGCTTCTGTTGCAATTTACTATTTGCAGCGTTGCCAAATAACACTGTTGATCGGTTGGTACAGGATGGCCCAACTAAACTAAATAGTTTGACCAGCTTAAAGGTGCAGTAAGTGATTCTGCGCAAAGATTGTTGATATTTGAACTCAACTGCCAAACAAATATAACCCCCCCTTCATAAGCGCTGCCCCCCAGATTCACAGGCAGATAACTACTGGCTGCCGGCGCATTCAAATGCTGCCTCCCGCGCCCTCCTCCCCCCTACCATCAACTGTTGCTGCCTGTTGCCTATTGACTGGAATAGTGTTTTGTGGCTCGTGCACTCCTTTCTTTGTTTTCCATTTACACAGCCGGGGCTGTGTATTAACAGCTGATTATTTTCAGCGCACAACAAAGAGCTCAGTGACCGTGAGGAGATATTCACTGATATTGACAAAAAGTGTATTAGATTACTTACTTTACCTTTAATCTACTCTTCTCTCCTCAGGATGATGAGCACATTGTGTTGGAGCCAGGAGATTTATTCCCCCCTTTCTCCCCTCCTCCTTCCCCACTGGCCAATGAGAAGAGAGGACCCCAGAGCCCCCAGCAGCACCGTCTCTTCAGAGTCGTACGGACTCCAGTACTGGACATAGTCAGGTAGGGAACCTGCCCACAGTGGGCTTGGTAGTTGAGAAATGGATTGTGTGGCTTACCTGGGTGTGTTACCTATGAGAGGCAAATACATTTTGAAAATGTGCCCCCTATGAATTTCCATCTTAAGCAATTGCCTATACCAGTAGTTTTCAAAGTGGGGTTGTTGAGAGATTCTAGGAGGTTCCCACCAAAAAGGGGAATACTTTTTTTTCACTATAGTTCCATCCATAAATAACACAATGACAGAATGTATGAGTATGTTGGTAATGGGTTTCATACACTTAGTGTAATAAAACATCTAAAAGCAAAAATCCTATCAGATGAGGGAGCCTGGGACAAAATCTAATCAAATGGGGATCCGTGGTCTTAATTTGTGTCAGTTTAGGGTTCCTTGACATGAAAAAGTTTGGGAACCGCTGGCCTTTGTCACTTATTCTACAGACGACAACTACCTTACATCATTTCAATCAGGAGAGACTTTATTATAATGAAAAATAAGTGTATTACATTGTGCAAAATAAAGTGAACTGTGAAGAGTCTGGTGATTAGACCCCAATAGTGACGTGGTATATTTAGGGGGGTAGGGATGATATGATTAGGAGGGGGGTTGCATCGGTTCATAGTGAAAAGACAACTGACAGCAGCAGAGAGGATAACAGATTTAAAGTTTGACAGAGACGGTACGATAGGCTTAGGGAGAATCTGGTTGGTTAAACTAAGAGTGAACGCCCATAGTCAGCTGATGGAGTAGAAGCCGGACAGCGGGAGACAGAGAGATTGTGAATGAATGAGAGCGTCTTCCTGACTGAACTTTGGCTAAGCTTCATTAAAGTTAGTTTGACATGTGGTTTGCACACAGGGTTTACAAAGATAACACAATGAAGGCTCTATATTATCTCTATATATTTCCTATATACAGACATCCGTTCTCAGACCGGAGAGAGTATATTGATGCATAGTTTTCTTACTAGGTAGAGAATGCTACATAGTAACATGAAAAGAAAACCTTGATAGTTAAAAATAAAATAAAATGCATCTCTAGTTATTTGACTAGAGTTGAGGCACTCAATAGCAACACCTAGACGTTATCAACGAGGATGGTAGAAAATAACGTTTTTGTCCCGTGTCTGCTTTTTTTCAACAGGAACAGTTTGGAGTTGGCGTTGGCTCGACCAATCACAGTGCTAGATAATGAAAGGTTTACAGTGCAGTCGGTTATCGCCAAGCTGGTCTGTCCAGTCGTTCTGGTGAGCTATTAACATGGAGTTTCTAAATTGTCTCTGCAATGTATTTGGAATCACTGTTTCTCTACTTAAAACGATCCAGATGTAATGTATGCCACCTCTGCCGCTCTGGTATCTTATTAATCTTTCCCCTTAGGTGGCATTCCTGCTAGTGAACACTGTCCGCTATTTTTCTGATGCACCCAGCCTCACCCCCGCCTGCTTCAATTTCTTTCAACTTCAGGTACAATTCAAAACTACAAGTGTGTAGCTAACTAAGGAGTGTATACTACGGAAGCCGAGAACGGCCATGGATTATTTTTTTTATGCACTGTTATCTCATGATAACGACTTATTAATTCGTTATCTCAAGATAACAAAATTTGTTTTATCGAGATAACAAATTAATTAATAATGTTCTCCCTCCCCTTCTCCGGTCGAATACTTTGAAAAAGTCACACGAAACCACCCTTGAATTTACCCCAGGGAAGGTGCTCGATGAGCGGATAGAGGTCTGCCGTTTCTCCCTCCTCTTCTCCGGTCAAATACTAAAAAATCCCACTAAAACAGCTTCAATTTAACCCGGAGAAGAGGAGGGAGAAACGGCAGACCTCTATCCGCTTATAGAGCCCCTTCCCCTCGGCTTTTGTAGTATACAGTATTGTGCCATCACTTTTCCTGGGTTGGCATTAGTAATGTGATATTTTAATTATAATCATCTGTGGAACACACACAATTCTTCATGTTAATGGTAATAAACCTACTGAATGACACATTTTACTCAGTGGTTCAAAAGGGATCATTACATGAAAAGGAGATGACTGGACAGAGATGTAATTGTGTGAATTTGTATTTGCAGTTGATGGGGGTTTTGCCCATCTTGCCATTGCTCTTCCCTGTTATGTGGGTGCTGTTGAATGCCTTCGGAGAGGCCAGGGTCCTTGCTGAGTTCAGCCGCGCATCACCAGCTGGTCTGGTGAGGGACACACACACACACACACACACACACACACACACACACACACACACACACACACACACACACACACACACACACACACACACACACACACACACACACACACACACACACACACACACACACACACACACACACACAAATGGCGGCAAAGACAGCTCTAGTTACTAACATGGAGGATTGTGTTCTATGTGTTAAAGGAACTCAACTTACAAATCACAACATGTAAATAGCAAAATGTTGGTGTTATTTAATAACTAATTGGGAGCAGTAGGCTAGTTGGAACCGGTTACCTCCAGGGTCTGGGCTAGGCTAAGCTAGCGGTGGGGCCGTCAGACAGAGTTACAACACGCACGGAGATGAGAAGGGTATGTATGGACTTATCTAACTCTGGGGGATATGGTGAATAAGACAAAGTCCCAATAAGTCGGCGTGTTCCTTTTAACTAATAACTGCAGGCACACACGCTGTAGGGTTAGACTGATATGACATCTGATATTTTACAAGGTCAATACCAACAGTAGATTACTCCCATCTGTGATATGCTACTAAACAGTGTGATAAAGAATTGCATGTTAAACATTACCATTATAACATTTATAACGTGGAAAGGGAAGTTTTGGGTCCCCTGCTGGAGATGCTCCCCCTGCGACCCGATACCGGATAAGTGGACGAAGATGGATGGATTATAACATTTAGAAATACTAGTCAGTGGTCAACCATTGCCAGTAGTTTTTACAGTGTTTGTGCTAATTTCCCTTGTAGTCAAATGCTATGAGCTTGAGTACAGAGACAAAAGAACAGAATATTTCTTGTCAGAACTTAATGTTTACTGACTACACTTGATGCCGTTTCATATGTTTTTCCATGCTGGCTATTGGCACCTTCCATTCAAAAATAATGATAGAGATCCTGAAGCCCATATGAGTCTAACTCTCACACACACAAACAAACACAAACACACACAGAGGAGACATAGCGAAGGCCTCCCTCTGTGTTTTAACTAGACTCTTCTCTTGCTCCAGCTTGCTAAGTTCTCTGAGGACACTCTAAGCAGCTACACCGAAGTGGTTTCCTCCCAGGTATAACCTCTCGCTGTCTCGCTCTCTCCTCCTCCACTCGCTTGGCTCTCACACCTGAATCCGCCTGTCTTCACTCGCTTGCTGTCCTTGCCTTTTGCAACTCCCTCTCCCTCTCAACTCCTGTATACAGCCCTCGCTACCCTCCACCTCCACCCTCTCAACCCCAATCTCCATTAAATCTTTGATTTCTTTGCCATGGAAATCTTCACGGACATCTTCTGATCAGACCACCTCTCTGATTTTCCATGTATATTCATAACCTTTTCTCTTTTTTTTTTGCTTTAATACGAGCCCTTTGCTTTGCTTTCTGTTTTTTCATCTTCATCCGTGGATTATCTGTCAACATGTCTTGACCGAGCACCTCTGGATGTAAGTTTACACTCAGATGTCTCCAGTCATCTTTGGCATGTTATCTCGACAGTCAATCCTGTCTCTTTAAGATCATTTACTCACCTCATGGATACCACTTCTAATCCCACGACCTCTCACAGTTCCTGACCAAACCTAATCATTGTCCTCCATCGTTGCCGGGCTGCGTGCTCAAAGGAATAGTCATCAGTAGATTACCACCCATCTGTCTTTAAGAAAACATTAGCGTTTTGTCTCTGGCTTTGGCATTGCTCCAAATACACAGAGCAAGTGTTAGATATAGGGAAGATGATCTGGGATGGACTTTTAATTGAATCTGTTTCTGATCTTCCACCTCTGCTTGTCTGCCTGCACTGCATGTCTGGACATCTGCCCCAGTATGGCCCTATGGTGGTAGTTCTCTAGGGTTTCCTCTCCTAGTTTCCCTTCCTTATCTCCTTTGGTATTATAATGAAACTATTTTTGACTTGGTCACAGCATCAAATGTTGATTGAAATTTGTATTTGGCAGATCAATTCGTAACAGTCACCATACTGCTGTTGCTAGTATTGTGAATGCTTTTGGTTTGAACAGATTTTGACCTATTTTAAAACATTGTCCCTGCTGTACACTCCGACTGGACTGAGCCAATCATATGCAACATGCTCCTCATTGATGCCTGTTGCAGTACACAGGGTAGTAGTGTGCAACATTTGTGTCGGGTTGGTTCATTTATCTCAGTTATTAGTAACATTATATCCAGTCCCTTCATGTGAATTACAAATTTGGATGACTGAGGAGAGTGGTATTGCTGTGTGATTTTATATTGATAATTTTAGCTGGTTAAAAAATACCTTTTTGGCCTCGTGTATGTAGAGGATGTAACTGAATACAATTTTTTTTTGTATCAGACTAACCAAAGTGAATGTTGTCTGTATGTCCATGTTTACTGGGCAAACAGGAACTGTTGGATACAGATACTAGCTCTGTGTTAGACCCCTAATGTACATGTTTCCTTGGTTTGCCAGCCCTCGGCCAAAGATCCGAAAAGTTAATTTTGGATGCTGCCTGATAAACAGAGGAGGCAATGAAGGCCAAGCTGGGATTGTTTTCAGTTTGTCCCTCGCTGAAGCGGTCGTCATTGATTCCATTCAAAAGAATCAAAATCTGCATGGATTATTTTGGACCACTCACAAAATGCTGCAGCTTGCACTAGCACCACTCCCCTCCTTGCCTTGTGCCGCTAGCATTGTAGTATATAATCTTTGTCTCTCTTTACTGCCCAATCACAGAGCTTGCTTTTATAGCTGGTTTTAGGCTGAGCTCAATCTACTTTCTTGCTTGTTTTTAAAATGTCTATTTTAATAACTGAATCACTATATTTATGACTTAAATATTACTTTTGAATTTTATTTTCATAATTTGTATGTATTTGTATAATTTGTATGTATTGACACACATTTCTGTGTGTGTGTGTGCGTGTGTGTGCAGGAGTTGCTGCGTTGTGTGTGGAGACACCTGGTTGGCGTCCTGAAGGGAGAGTCTCAGACACTCTGTTATACTTCCAGCCTTTTACACACTCTAGGATCTGTCACTGTGAGTATTATTATTATTATTATTATTATTATTATTATTATTATTATTATTATTATCTCATGGCAATTTTCAATTGTGATTATTTCCCGTAACTTAAAATCCAGGTCCACGTTGATTGTTACATAATACATGAAAAAACATAAGCTTGTAAGTAAGACAATGACAATAAGTAAAAATGTTGTTTCCACATGAAGATGATCTGAAAATGATGCAGTTCCTTGTTAAGGTTTTTCTCCAAGCCAGGTATTATATTGTTTACCTTTTTAGCTGTGTCAGCTAACATTAGATTCTCATTTTGCTGGTCCCCATTCAGTTGTATATAGCTATGCAGTTAGTTTTTGTTTTATTTCTCCAGGTGTATAAATATCTGTCTCTGAGATTTCTGAACACCCAGCACCGTTTGTTTCCACAAAATCATCTGTTGAGTGTAGGCCTGTCGCGATAGTCAATAAATCAATTAATCGCACGATAAAAAAAATTTGCTCGATAATTTTTCCGGCCGCGATAATTACCATTTGCATGCTTGTTTGCTTTCCTTCTCTCTCTCTCTCTCTCTCTCTCTCTCTCTCTCTCTCTCTCTCTCTCTCTCTCTCTCTCTCTCTCTCTCACCCACCACTCTCGGTTCCTTAGCGTAACAAGGAGTGAACCCTCTTTTCAGTGTCCTTGTGTGGGGAGGCGGGACTCCTGGCGGAGAGAGAGAGACGCTAGCTGAGAGTAGGAGGGCGGCGTCAAAAAGTATACGAGCGATATCCGCGTTCTATTTCTGCGAGTGATCTTCGAGTCGTTACTCTGCATCCTGTTTTCTCTCTTTTTATTCCAAACCACACAGTTGACAACCTGCAGGTGGAGGCATGGATGTATTAAGAGAACGGGTGGAGGCAGGCTCGGATATAAACACTGCGGGCCGCTGTGGACTTGTGTCGGTCCAGAAAGCGGTTTCAGTAAAGTGGCTGCATGTGTCCGACTATGCACAGAGCATTAACCGGTAGCTACAAGCCTACAGCTGTCCGCTGTCAGTGTGTCAGACGCTCCCGGACGGTGAACCGAGACTCCGTTACCTGCTTAATGCTTAATGATCGGTTATTTAATTCCATTGTGCTTTCTTTTGGAAGACTAGCGCACTGCCATGAGTCCATGACGCTAATGTCTGTTTACTCCTGACGCTAATGTCTGTTTACACATTGTCATTGTGATATTTTGTGATTACATTCTAAATCTGCAACGTTCTCTGTCAGGTAGCCTAAATCAGTAAGTTAGTAGTCGGATATACGGGGGAGCTGCATTTGAAGTGGTTTGGGGTCCTTCTGTAAGTAATTTTGGGGTAGGCTACAATTTGGTTTTGATTAATTCTACAAGCAGCAATACCACAGGCCAAGCAATCGGCCGTTCCAAACATTCCAGGCACTGTACTAGTATTATTTAAATTTAATATTTAGTGTTTAATAAATAATTGTTAAATGTAGTACAGAGTCTGTAGTCTGTCGCACAAACACTCGAGGAATGCTGCAAACATTTGACAGCCAGTACAAGTTGCCTGGGAGAACATACGTGTACAACAGCGTGAAAGACGACATAGTAAAGGAGATCAAAGACATGTCGTGGATATTTAAAATGTCTTCCAGTTCCTGTGTTAAATATTCTTTAGAAATAAAAGTTGATTGATCTTTGAAAATGTGTACCTGCATTATTATGCCATTGTCATTATATTAGATAAAAAATGGTCTCAGAACGACAATATTATCGTTCATCGCAATAATTTCTGGGACAATTTATCGTCCAGCAAAATTTGTTATCGTGACAGGCCTAGTTGAGTGTTTGTTTCTTTATCTGTGCTTCAGAACGCAACCGTTCTAAAGCACAATGTTGTCAAATGTTGTCAAACAAAGAGAAATGTTCTTCCCTGGTCCAAAATATTTATAAATCGTTATTATTAACAAGTTTTCTAAACAGAGCGATCTACGAGTTGAAGCAGCCATCCTGTGTGTGTTAGACCAATCTGGGGCGGTCATCCCTGCAAAACTCACCCCAAAAGTTCCTTTACTTTCAGAAAGTACTACCCTCTGATTAGGGATTATTTGTGGTCTAAAAAGGCACAGGGATTTGTCCCCAGGACTAAATTTAGACCGTGGTCCCTGCAGTCTATACGGAAAGTGGTTCCTTCAGAAGGTTCCTTGTTTTGTGGGAAAGTTCCTGCGGTTCAAACGCGGCTACAGTGAGCTGTTACAGGTTAACTACAGTTTTTTTCAACCTGGACCCTATTTTCCTTTGTTTTTGTGTCTGATTTTAAGTGACTGATGGGAACAATAATCTTTGACATTGGTCCAGTATTAAGCGAGATTGCTGCAGTCGGCAGTCAGCAAAACAAGCTACAATGTAAGTTAATAGAGCAATTGTGCAGCTTGTATTTACCTTCACAAATGTTTCTTGTTTTGCCATTAACAAGCTTAGATTAATATTCTAAGTGTCTGACAACATTATGGAAAGGATTTTAAGGAGGTCGATCTTTCTGTTAAAGAATAAGATCCTTTTTTTAAACATAAAAACATCCGCCAAATTGGGTTCTCTACCAGTAACCCACCAGTAATTTTAGCATTGTAAAATTCACTTCATTCAAAGTCAACAGAAACAAAATAAAACTATGAAAAGCTGTTTAGGGTTGTCTTGCTACTTTTCCAACCATCACAACTCTAGTTCTGTTTGAAATAAACATAGTTTACCGATTTACATGTGAAAATATGTTGGCTCTATACATGCTTAAAGTATTGTCTTTTTAAATGAGTCTGGTGAGTTTAGCGCTAGAGACTTCAGAGCAGTTTCTGGTTAACCAAAAAGGTCTTAAAGAGGTTTTAAAACGGCTGTAGGGATCCTTTCCATAATGTTTTCAGACACTAAGAATAATAAAGGTTGTTGTTCCTATCAGTCACTTACACACAAAAACATAGGAAAATAGGGTCCAGGTTGACAAAAAACGAAATTACCCTTTTAAGGGCTGCACACCTCCAACTCCAGCAAGCTAACCATCTTCTTTTACTGTGCCCTGCTGTTAACTGCTGTGCCCTATATATATATGGGAAAACTACTCGCAGCATGCAGCATGAAATCAGACAGAGGACGCAGTTATTTTCAATTAACTTCTAACAGTGTTTCTCTGGCTACACTGGAAACGGATACACCAGCTGCTTCTCTGTTTCTTAAAGTAGCTGCTCAGTTACAAACGACTAATAATTAATATACCAACTATCTATGTACTTACATTAGAAACTATTTCATGTGTGTAAGTTGTAAATGTTTTGTGTGTATGTAGGTGCTGTGTTGTGTGGACAAGCAGGGTGTCCTGTCATGGCCTAACCCCAGTCCAGAGACTGTGCTGTTCTTCAGTGGACGAGTGGAGCCACCTCACAACAGCCAGGATGATCTCCAAGACGATCTGTCTGTCAGCTCCTACTGCCGAATGGAGACAGATGACGACAGGGATGAGGTGTGTATGTGTGTGTTTGTGTGTTTTCTTATACATTGTAGCAGCCTGATGGTGTTATTTTTAGTTGAAAACTGACTGAAATTCAAGAATCCTTTACCTGACAATGCACAGTATTGTATCCATCCCTGACTCCTCGTGACTGCTGCACAGGCCCAGGAGGCGGAGGCTCTGCTCTGTCTACCAGCAGAACCCCGTCTGGAGGAAGGGCCGGAGCCCAGTGAGACGTCACATGACACTGCTCGCTCATCTGACACATTCCGGCTGCGGCGCACCTGCCAGCCTGCACACACTCGCACTAAACACCACTCGGGATCCAACGTGAGCTTCAGCCATGACGTCGAAGGGGGCGAGGATGACCAGGCCCAGGTAAAAACTGGAACTGAAACCTATCAACTGTATGAAATAGTTATAAAAAAGTAAAATGAAAGCTTTATTTGACTTAATAATAATAATAATAATAATAAATTGTACTTACATAGCGCTTTTCATAGACTCAAAGTCGATTTACAGGGGAGCTAAATTAGAAAGTAAAACAAAACAGGACAATACAAGACAAAAGAAAACAAGACAAAACAAAACAAGATTCAGTCACAGAAGAAAAGGGAGGGGGGCAGGGGGCTACGGATAGGCAGAGGTGAAGAGATGGGTCTTCAGGCGGGACTGAAAGATGGTGAGGGACACTTGGGGGAGGGAGTTCCAGAGCCTGGGAGCTGCCCTGGAGAAGGCTCTGTCCCCAAAACTGCGGAGGTTGGACTTGTGGATGCAGAGGAGACCGGCTGAGGTGGATCTGAGGGACCGTGAGGGTTGGTAGGGGGAGAGGAGGTCAATGAGGTATGAGGGGGCCAGTTGGTGGAGGGCTTTGTAGGTGAGGACCAGGATTTTGTAGGTGATCCGGTGGGAGATGGGAAGCCAGTGGAGTTGTTTTAAGACTAGGGTGATGTGGTGCCAGGATTTGGAGCGGGTGATGAGTCGGGCGGCTGCGTTCTGGACCAGTTGGAGGCGGTTGATGTTAGTAGAGCTGATGCCGAGGAGAAGTGAGTTGCAGTAGTCCAGTCGGGAGGAGCTGAAGGCGTGAATGAGTCTTTCAGCAGCGGGGTGTGTGAGAGAGGGTCTGATTTTGGCGATGTTGCGGAGGTGAAAGGAGGTTTTAATGACATGACGGATGTGAGGCTCAAGGGAGAGGGTAGAATCAAAGATAATGCCAAGGTTGCGGGCCTGGGGAGATGGGAAGACAATGGTGCCGTCGATGGTGAGAGTGGGGTTATTGGTTTTGCTGAGTGTGGATTTGGAGCCAATGAGGAGGAATTCTGTTTTATCGCTGTTGAGTTTGAGGTTTCCAGTTTTTTTTTTCCATCCAGGTTTTAATAGCTGACAGACAAGAGTTGATGTGGGAGAGGGGAGGATTGTGGGGGGATTTGGTGCTGAGGTAGATCTGGGTGTCATCGGCATAACAGTGGAAGTCCAGGTTGAAGTGGCGGAGTATTTGACCAAGGGGGAGGATGTAGATGGTGAAGAGGAGGGGGCCGAGTACGGAGCCTTGGGGAACGCCTTGAGTGACTGTGGCTGTGGCAGAGGTGTGGTTATGAAAAGAGATGAAATGGGATCTGTTAGAAAGGTTGGAGTGGAGCCAGCTGAGTGCAGTACCTTCGATACCGATGTTGAGGGAACCGGTGTCAGCAGAGGTGAGGAGGTCGTTGAGGACTTTGAGGAGAGGGGTTTCTGTGCTGTGGAGGGGGCGAAAACCAGATTGGAGGGGTTCAAATTGGTTATTGGTATGAAGATGGGTTTGTAGTTGTGAGGCGACTATACGTTCCAGGGTTTTAGACAGAAAGGGGAGGTTGGATGTTGGGCGGTAGTTGGCAGAGATGGGAGTAAGTCACACATGGGCAAGTCACAAGCAAGTCTCAAGTCTTGACCTTCAAGTCTCAAGCAAGTCTAAGTCATTTTGTGTGACAATCAAGCAAGTCAAGTCATAGCTTTGGTCAAGCAAGTCAAGTCATAGCTTGGGTCAAGCAAGTCACAAGTCAAGTCATACAAAAGTTTCCATTTTTAAACAAGCTAAAGACAGTGGTTATAACTGCTGGAGTTTTATTTGCATTTTTTCCTACTCAATATTCAAAAGACATTGCGTCCAAGCCACATTTATCTAAACAGTTTAAATGTATAAAGATTTAAAAAAGCACAGCCTGAAACTGATATTAGGCCAACAAAAAAAATCAACATACATATTTGTTCAATATGCCTCAAACATGACATCAAATCATGAAATTCATTCAAACAATTCAAGTATAATGGTTTCTAAGTCAAATAATATTCTTCAAACATGCCTCACTTTTATGGGACAGAAACACATTTAACCTTTCCTTCTCTTAAAGAAAAACAACATATTCTTTAAGAGTAGATCCCACCACCTTTGCATAATTTGGAGAGATTGAATAGTAGGCTATATGTTAATATTTGTCAGTGTATTTGTGAATGAATGTGTGGTGTTTGAGAGAGAGAGAGAGAGAGAGAGAGAGAGAGAGAGAGAGAGTGAATGAAAAGTTATTAATATTGGTGAGTGAATGTGTGCATGTGGTGTGTGTGTGTGAGTGCAGTGTGTTGTGTGTATGTGTGCCTAGCTTCATTCACATACTTCATCTGCGCAAGTGTGTGTGTGTGTGTGTGTGTCTGCATGTGTGTGTGAGAGAGAGACAGAGAGAGAGCAGTTTGTTGTGTGTATACAGTGTGCCTAGTTGTATTCGTTCTTACCGCCACCTTGAACAAAGGGGGGAGGGGGTGCTTATTCATGGCCCAAAACTGAAGGGATTTCTGTTCATCACAAGCATCCAAATAGTGGTTCAGCTGAATATGGGGACTGGAACCTGAATCTTTCCCAATTTGAAGTGTCTGATGAAATTCGCCGCGGTTGTGGTTGACGTCGGAATTTTTTGTACAGCAGACCTTGCAAACTGCTGTTCGTTTCTTCTTTGCCTGGTCAGATGTGTAATCCTTATAGCCAAACTTTATTATTTTCGGTGCAGAGGAATCCATGGCGTTAAATAACAGCCGTAGCCAGTCTCGTTTACTGCAGGTCTGCCGCCGTGTGGCGCGTCATCATATCAACGGGTTCCCACGCATGCAACAGCACTAAAATCGTAACGTTAACTCCTCCTCAATATCAGAGGGGAAAAAAAATATATTTATTAAACAGAAAAATAAGTAATTTCAAGTCATTTGACTCAAGTCTAAGTCAAGTCTCAAGTCATGAATATCCAGTCAAAGTCAAGTCGAGTCTTTTATGAATGTTTATCAAGCAAGTCTCAAGTCCTAAAATTTGCGACTCGAGTCTAACTCGAGTCAAGTCATGTGACTCAAGTCCCCCATGTCTGGTAGTTGGTGAGGGAGGAGGGATCCAGACCAGGTTTTTTGAGGATTGTGGTGACAGCAGCAGTTTTGAAGGCAGAGGGGACAGTTCCAAGGGACAGTGAGGAGTTGAAGAGGTTTGTAAGGTAGGGGCATAGGACGGGGAGGCAGGATTTCAGGAGGGGAGTAGGGAGGAGGTCAAGGGAGCAGGTAGTGGGTTTGGAAGAGCTGATGAGTTTGGAGATTTCAGGAGGGGTGACCAAGTCAAACTCAGAGAAGAGGCAGTGTGGATGAGGGGTCGGGAGGTCAGGAGAGATGGGAAGAGGGGGGGATCTCTTCCCATCTCTCTAAAGCGCATTCGACCCATGCTGGACCCGTTCATAATGAGTCAGCCGTCACTCTGAGAGTAGTATATGCTTCTCTCTCTCTCTCTCTCTCTCTCTCTCTCTCTCTCTCTCTCTCTCTCTCTCTCTCCCCCTTTATTTTGATAGGAAAGCTGAAGAAATGAAAGGGGAGAAAGAGGGGGGGGGATGACATGCAGCAAAGGGCCGCAGGTTGGAGTCGAACCCGGCCCGCTGCGTCGAGGAGTAAACCTCTATATATACCACCTGAGCTATCTGGGCGCCCTCTTTCTCTTTTAATCTGTTATTGTTGTTGATGACAAGTGAAGGAGCTTTCTCAGAGATATATTTTGTATATTTTTACAGTGAGTGGATTTGCAAATGAGTGGACAGTAGGTGTATTTGAGGGGGGGATAGCACTGTAGTCCAGTCCGGGTTTTCTGTGCAGCCTGATGGTGAGCCCAGCGCTATATGATCCAGTGGGGGAAGCATTCTGATGACGTGGAAGAGGTGCGACAGAGCGTGCAGGTGACCAGAGGGATGGAATGGATTGACCATGATGGAAGTAAACAAACTTGCGGCGAGAGCTTCTGTGGATGTAATGGGGTCGACGAAGAAGTCTGAGCTGTTTGATGACTGGGCTGCAGGATGGAATGGAGTGGTTGAAGAGTTGGACCAGTTGCAGAGTTGAATATTTGATCATGATGCCGAGTGGAGGGACTGAGAGCTCCGTGATAGCAGTTAGCCATGAGCTAGGGGCACAGAGGTGGATGGCTGTTGTGAGTGCCAAAAAGATCCATGGCATGAGAGGAGGAGATGATAGATGATGATAGTCTAGTCTTGGTCACGGCTCGCATCTGGCGGAGGTTTCCTGTGAGGAGGAAGGTAGGCAGTCGGATTAGCCGCCACGCGTTGGATGATTGAGGGCAGCCAGCTAGTTAGCGGCTAGCCTGCGAGGCGACAGTCCGGTCAAGGAGCCCCGAGCGGCTTTGATAATCAGCTGAAAGTCCAGAGTTTGTTGGTCCAGTGGTGGGATGAGATGAAGGAGAAGTTGCAACGGACACAAACAAACAAGAACACAAGAGGCAATGGCAGGCGAACAAACAGCGCCAGCGTCCTCTCTGACTGCAGCCGATGAGGGGTGTAAGACTTGTGAGACAGACTTCACAATCTCTGCTGTGTTGAGATGTTGTTTTCTTTGTGTCATTTCTGTCCCATATGTCTCCAGGACTTTGCAATGGGCTGCCCGGAGGCGGAGGCTGATGACTTTGTGTGCGACTACCACCTGGAGATGCTGAGCCTGTCGCAGGACCAGCAGAACCCCGCCAGCATCCAGTTCGACGACCTCTCCTGGCAGTGCCACCTGCCGTCCCTCAAGCCGCTGGGCCTTAACATCATGCTGAACCTCTGCAATGCCAGCGTCACCCAGCAGCTCTGCCGGTTCTCTGACCACCTGTCCAACCTGGCTCTGCAGGAGAGCCATGGCACCGTGCTGCCCGTCTGCGTCCCCTGGGGGCTCTGTGAGCTCTCCAGGCTCATAGGTGAGCATGCAATAATGGTTTAGGGCTGCTTTTGCATCCAGTTAATGTAGAGCAAGCATTTTATACTAGGGATGCACCGAACCCAGAGTTCGGGTTCGGGTTCGGCCAAACTTTAGGCTTTTTGACAGAGTTCGGGTACTGCCAAACTTTGGAATTTTTTTTCCGACTGAACCGAATGCTATGAAAGAGAAGTAACAAGAGACGAAACTTGAGAAAAGAGGCTAACGTGTTGAGTTTCTGAGCAAAAATGTCTTCTCTGGTCAGAAAAGTAATAAATGAAAGGGCTTTCCTTGATGTAAAACCTGTTAATTGTGGTAAACCGATTATTGTTCAGTGGGATTACTGAAGAGCCTAACTAATCTATCTATAAATTGCAGGAACGTCTGTCTGTCTGTGTGTGTGTGGCTGTGGGTGTTAAGCGCATATCTCTCGAACTGTTAGAAATGCATGGATATTGTTAAATATATAGGTAAAAGAATCACACATTGGCTTCTAGCCGCTGGCCACTCCCCCTCTCACACTGAGGACCAGAGACAGAGAGCAGCGGAGCTTTGGCAGCTAAAATGTGGCATACACCTCAGACCCACAAAAATGTGCAAAGTTGCACTACTTTGGACTGTCTTTGACTTTGAATAAACAAACGACAATTCCCGAATTTAAGGACGTTTCAGAATCCCACACATGCAAAGCAAACAAGTGCAGACAGAGCGTGATGCCACTTATAAGCAAGCTATCTATCTTGTAAAGTGAGACGTATCTGTATATATGTGTGTCTGTGTTTGGGGGGGAAGGGAACCTGCACATCAGCAGACGCCACATGCAGAACACTTTAGAATGGGGGGGACTCCTTTCCTGCTATTGTATTAAATTGCTGTGAGCTGGCAGAACATAACATAATCTCGGAGATTATTCCTTCAAAGCCTGTGCAATGCGAGAAAGATACATCAGTTTTCATCAGACTCAGGTTAATTAAGTCGCCAAAATGCCCCCGCAAATAAAACCCCCTACTTCACCGTTAACCATCAAGCCTCTAAACCTGTATGGAAATGAACACCTCTGAAATGTTAAATTCGTTAAAGATCATACGACATGAGACAACACGTCTCTCTCTCTCTCTCTCTCTCTCTCTCTCTCTCTCTCTCTCTCTCTCTCTCTCTCTCTCTCTCTCTCTCTCTCTCTCTCTCTCTCTCTCTCTCTCTGTCTCTGTGTGCACACGCACGGTCCGGTTCTGGTGGTGATTAACGCAGATATGTGCTGTTTAGCTCTCATAACGGGCCGGTGGGTAGCGTACTGCCATGAGTCCATGAGGCTAATGTCTGTTTACACATTGTCATTGTGATATTTTGTGATTACATTCTAAATCTGCAACGTTCTCTGTCAGGTAGCCTAAATCAGTAAGTTAGTAGTCGGATATACGGGGGAGCTGCATTTGAAGTGGTTTGGGGTCCTTCTGTAAGTAATTTTGGGGTAGGCTACAATTTGGTTTTGATTAATTCTACAAGCAGCAATACCACAGGCCAAGCAATCGGCCGTTCCAAACACATTTCAACGGGCACTGCACTAGTAGAATATAATTCTAATGAAAGTCTAACTAAAATGGTTGTACATCCTTAAAATGTTTTATATCAACTTGTTAAACTCAAATTGTTTTCAGTACTAGAGTGCATTACCTGTGTGTGTGTGTGTGTGTGTGTGTGTGTGTGTGTGTGTGTGTGTGTGTGTGTGTGTGTGTGTGTGTGTGTGTGTGTGTGTGTGTGTGTGTGTGTGTGTGTGTGTGTGTGTGTGTGTGCGTGCGTGTGTGCGCGCGCGCGTCTCTCTCTCTCTCAGGGTTCACTCCCGGTGCGAGGGAGCTGTTTAAACAGGAGAACCACTTGGCTCTGTACCAACTGCCATCAGGAGAAAAGACAAAGGAGTTCACTTCCCGCCGCCTTCATTACTTCACTAAACGCCAGCCTCCCATCTCCCACCTTATCTCCCTGTTTGTACGAGACTCTTCCTCCAGTGAGTCCACACACACACACACACACACTTCAATCTACCCAGGATTCTAGTCAGATTTGTTTGATTTAGTTTTTAATGAAATGATTAAAGCTAACCCTGATTTTCCACCGGGGCGCGTCTGTGCTGCGTTCCGGCTGCGCCACGGACCATACCACACCTGGAGCGTCTCAGAAGCGGAGCGTCTTGCCTGCCTCACTTTCAGATGTTCTTGTCTCTACAAGTACTTGAAAAAACAATCATGTGTTTATTACCTAGTATCTATATTCTAGGGATGTCCTGATCACAGTATCGGATCGGAGCCGATTTTGGCATTTTTTTTAACTGATTGGGGATCGGCATTCACCCCAGTTACCTTACTCCAATCATGTACATCAGCTTGTAATGATCGCTGCCTTTATAATCACACACGCCCTGCTCCACAAACGCACCCCCAGACTGCCTGGATGCCAGCACTTTCAAACCAAGATGAGCGGCCATTGTCACCAGTGTCTGTTCAGAGTGTCTCGTAGCTTGGCAACAATTAAAAAATGTCTGTCTTTCTTAGTCACCCGGTTTTTACAGAAGCGGATTATTGTAATTCTCCACACTTCTTCCGTGATTCCACCAGGAAACCACCACGCTTTCAGGCCGTTATTCCCTGGAGCCGACATCGGAAAACACAAGAAGAAAATGAAAGATTGACTATTAAGTGCAGGAGGTGTCACTAAGTTTAGTTTTCGATGTTCAGCGGGGAACTTGAGACTGTTTGTTTATTCTTTGGTTGGGGGTTTGCTGGGACTAAGTTAAAGCTACATTGTGTAAGAATTTCTCCCATCTAGCGGTGAAATTGTATATGACAACCAACTGAATATTACTTTCTAGCCCCCCCCCCCCCCATTCCGAGTGTGTTCTAACTCCTACGGTGGCCGAACCCGAAATTAGCGACAACACTCCGTGAGTGTCCCTTCCAGTGTAATAATAGTTTGACGTTATTTTGGTAGCATTTCATGCTAACATCAGCTATCAGGTTCCCAAACATATGCAAGCTAATGTTAGTAAAGTATCAGTGCTATTGTTATTCTGTATATTGTACCAGATTAATAGTGTAAGGCGATGTTTACAGCGTAGGAGAGAAGCAACGGAGGTTTGTGTTTTTAATATATTTCTCTGAGCAGCATGAACAATGTCAATGAAACTGAAATGATCTCTTAGTGTCTCCATCGTTAACACGCAGCTGTTCTAGTAGCTAGTCTGTGTTACAACTGTATGACTGAGTTGTCTGCCAGGGAAATCACGGCACATATGATTACGTTTATGTTACAAGGTAGACAATCCTTTTTCATCATTGACGCGAGAAAAAGTATCCAAGACGTCGTTCTAGCATTATAAACAACCGTGCTATAGTTAGCCAAGCAAGTACTGGGGACTGCCCAGCTGGCCGAACGGCCCGCGGCTCGCGTGAATGTATTTGTTGCATTTTACTGTGTTAATTGTCCTTTCCCTTTCTCTTCCCTTTGACCAAATAGCAGAGTAAGTTAAAAAGAGAATTAGTTTTTTGTTTTATTGCTAATGTTATTCACTCTGTGTGTCATGACCTCTGACCTTTCTGTTGCAGATAACGTCCAGATGCTGTCGCACGGCTCGGCCGACCTGATCCTGGAGTCCTGCACTGACTTCTGGGATGGAACTGATATCTATCCCCTCTCGGGCTCAGACAGGTGCAGTATCATTCACACTGATCATTCTCACTTTGCTGTAAATCTTAAGTCAAACATAAAGTATAAAAAAGAGTTCACAATATTAATCACAAGCCGATATCATTCATATTTCTAGCAGTCTTTCCAATCTTTCGCCTATTGTTTGTTTAACCCGTCCCTTTGCCTGTTACAGAAAGAAGGTTCTGGACTTCTACCAGCGTGCCTGTCTGTCAGGTTACTGCTCTGCATTTGCCTATAAGCCCATGCAGGTATCCTTGTCCAGCCAATTGAATGGGAAGTGTGTGGAGCTGACCTGTGGTCCCTGCCTCTTCTCCGGAGTGGAGCTGCCCTCCACCACCCCCATCAAACACAACTCCTGCAGGAACAGCTGGAGCTCCGACGGTACGACTTATTGACAGAGGGACGTAGGGCTGGGTACCGAATTCAATACTTTTTAGGCACTGACCGAATTGCCTCCTTTGTATCGAGTATCGAAAAGTGACTGTGTCATTCAATACCAAATTTCATTACCTGAGGAGTAAATCTCATCAGCGTCAGTGAGCCAATAAACACGCAGCATGATTCTACCAAGATCTAATAATGCTGCTGATTGGCTGTTTACTGTTAGATGTCGTAGAGGCATGCAGGAAAAACTCTACTTTGCAGAGATGGGCCTCACATAGTAGGAGCTGAAAAATAAATAAAAAGATTTGTGCCGTAATGTGTAATGATTATAATTATTTTTGTTAAAATGGATTTTGTAAAATTAGTATCGAAAAAAACATTGTTCAGGAACCAGTATCACAGTGTTGGTATCGGTACCGGTATGGAATATGTATACCCAGCCCTAGAAGGACGTATAGTTAAAGTAATGACACAACTTGTTCTCATTCTGTTTTCCTTTCAACGTCTTTCCCCTTCATGTCTACAGAGGGTATAGGTGAGGGTGTGGAGCGCGACGACTGTGTTCAGGCCCTCAGTGGGCAGATCTTCATGGGCATGGTATCGTCCCAGTTCCAGGCGAGGCTGGACACCGTCCGGCTCATCGATGCCCTCGTCATCGCCTGTATCCGGTTTGTTTACTTTTCCATGGAGGATGAGCTCCGCAGCAAGGTGAAGACTCATGAGCTTGAATGGACATCCGATAGAACAGTATCTAGTTGGTAACGGTGGCGCCGGCAGCCGTAATCCTGTACGCACTGTGAGACTTGCAACGCATCTAATGCGTAACAATGCCTAAATGTGCACAGGAGCAGCCGCCGACAGCAGCTCTGTTCTCCTCTGCCCTGTTCACAGTGCTATTGTTTTCATTAAATACACATTATTTCACCAACAACCCATCCACTATTAATCAGAATGTTCATTTTTATGACTCAATCCGTAGATAGTAAACTCTCTCTCTCTCTCTCTCTCTCTCTCTCTCTCTCTTACAAAACGCTTTAGTCAAATTTGGATATGATAAAAGTACGCTAAGAGCACACTCATACACATTAAATATTATAAGAACAGATTTCTGGCACACTGCTTTAGTGGGCGGGGCAGTTTTTGTGCGTACTATGAAATAGAATAGAAAATAAAATAGCGCCACTGGTTGGTTAGTTTGGGCAAAATGAGTATGAGTATGATGGTCTTTCCTCAGGAAATTAAATGACTCTTTTGTCTCTTTGTGTCTCTGCTGGCAGCACCATGGCCATCCAATAAATGTATATAATGTATATCCCAGCATGCGCTTGTTTCCAGTCCACAGGCTATGACACACCAAGGGCACGTCTTGATTTTTTTGTTGCAGTTGCAGTAACTGCTACAAAAAACTACAATAATTGTTAGCAGTAGAACTATTTTTCTTAGCAAAAATGACAAAATCCCATCCTTAAAAAAGAATAGACATTACATTGTCTCAGCAACTTTTCACAAAAGATATGTGTTGAAAAATCAATACAAAATGTCACAAGCAGTGTACTGCACATCAGAAGAAAATTGTGAGTGCTTGAGTTATATGGCTACTGTTGTGTCTATGCAGGTTTTTGCAGAGAAGATGGGTTTAGAGACAGGCTGGAACTGTCACATCTCTTTGACTCCAAACGGAGATAGTCCTTGTGATGGAGCTCCACACAGCCCCGGTCATGGCTCCCTGCATGAAGGTAGGTAGTACCACACGTATTTGTCCAAACAGCTAAACGTATTTGTCCAAACAGCTCAACTCAACTCAGCTTAATATTCTTTTTATTCAATTTACAATAGGGATGCACTACATGTCTCTTCTACTGCCTGCAGATTTGATTTGTACATCAGTATGGGTTTTTAGGGTTACTCTTTATATTTTGTGTGGTCTCAGGTAGGGCTGAAACGATTCATCGAGTTACTCGAACTCGATTACAAAAATACCTCGAGGCAAAAACTCTGCCTCGAAGCCTCGTTAAATTCCTATGACGCGCACTATACGCGCAGGGATCTGATTGTTCCACACGGACCGTTGTTCAGGAAGCACACCACTAGCGCGTGATACATTTTGAATTTAGTTGCCGCGATGGCGGAGAGTAAAGATGTCCAGAAACGGCAGAGAATGTCTAAAGTTTGGGATCATTACATACTAAAAAAGGAAGAGAACAAGGTGCAACATTAAGTAGACCTGGCAGACCACAGCAGTACGACCTCAATGATTCACCATCTGAACCGAAAACATCCACTCCGCGCTGTTTCACCAAGGTAACGTAGTCTAAGCAGCCGCTGATTTTAATCACATACTGTATTTGTAGCGATGTCGTGATGCGGTTTGACTAGATATGATGTTTAGCTTTGATGTTTTTAAGTAGTAAACTTATTCACGTTCAATTGCAAGAGAGTATAGCCTAAAAAAAAGAACCCCTTCACACACACACACACACACGCATGCACCCTCTTCTCTCTCACTCTTCCTCACACACGGCACGCGTGCACACACAAACACATACAGGTTGCTAGGTTACCATAGCAAATAGGCTCAATTAGATATTATTTGTTAGTAGCCTAATGGTAAATGCTGCAGGTGTAGAAATCTACATAAAACAGATATTTACTTTGATGTCAGGGCATGAAACTTAATTAAATGAAATTGCCAAATGTTGGAGTTGGAATAAATACCTCTGTACTTTTGAGAAATAAAAGCCAAATGCTTGATCATTTTACAGCCACATCATTTTCATTATGCATTATTTGTTTTGGTTGTTTAAAAATTAATCGATCGATAAAGTGCTAGATTAATCGATTACAAAAAGAATCGATAGCTGCAGCCCTAGTCTCAGGACTTAATACTTAAAGGGAACCTCCACCGATTTTACACATCAAAGTGTGTTTACAGATGTGGGGGAGTACTACTGCATACATGAAAAAAAAAATGTAAATATGAAAAAAAAAAATGAAAATAAATCTAGGGGTTTACCAGACCTTTAGCTCGCTCCTCATCGCAGCTTGAGACTGCAAGCTAGCATAACATACCCAAATCTCAGAACCAACTGTAGGCAGGTGAATTGTATTGTAGGTAATGTAGGCACTAGGTTATGACAAGAAAAAAGCATGTGTTGAATAAAAACAGTTCTCTGGTTAAGCTGCATTCATTTTGATCATTTTTAAACTAAGTATGACAATGTCAGTGTTTCCCCTATGTTGATTGGCAAGTGGCGCACCGCCACAGTTAAATTTCTGCCGCCACGCCACGGTATCACTGTTGATTGTCGGAGAATAGCGCGGATACGCGCTTCACAGGTAGAGCACAAACCCAGCCCCCTGTCTCTATTCACATGCCGGGATTCTTGCCTGCGCGCCACACACACACACACACACACACACACACACACACACACACACACACACACACACACACACACACACACACACACACACACACACACACACACACACACACACAGCTAAGCCGAGATGTGTGTGTGCGTTAACGTTAACGTTAGGAGGGTCTGGCTAGTCCACACAGCATTCCGGGATGGGAGAAAAACGTGCTCTGGTTTATTGGCATTTCTTTAAACCAATCACAATCGTGTTGGGTGGCGCTAAGCACCCCAAGGAGCTGCTGCAAAATAGTTGTGCGAAAGAAAACTCTGATTGGACAGATAGTCTAGCTAGCTGTCTGGATTTACCCTGCAGAGATCTGAGGAGCAGTTAACCAGAGTCCTCAGAAATCCACCAGAGTTTAGAACGGCAACACAGAAAGTGGAAGGTAACGGACATCGGCGAAAAGACATGCATCTGGCGGAATTTCCTGTGGCACCAGAGCAATCCCGGAAGTGGAATTCTTTTAAGGACAGAGACTAATTAATACATGGTTATTATGTGCATCTGTAGGGTAGAGTATGTTAAAACACTGGTGCATTTGGAAATGCTCTTCAATACACATATCAGTTGGAGAGTTTTCAAACCCACATACATTTTAAATCAGATCTTCTCAAATCATGACATTTCCCTGTCCAGTGAGCTGGCTATCAAATCAGATGTGAGCAAAGACTGGAGCCAAAAGAAAAATCCAAATCCTCCCCTCCATGTTTGCTAAGCCTCTGTGTTGTTTTAATTAGACTTCCTAATTACATATATAGGGCCCTATTTTAACGATCTGAAACGCAAGTATCAAACGCAAAACACAAGTAGCTTTGTGGGCGGAGCTCGGGCGCTGTTGTTATTATACCGGCGGGATAAATGAGTCTTGCGCCCGACACAAATCTAAAATGGGTTGGTCTGAAGTAGCTAGGTGTGGTTTGGGCGTAAAGTGCAATAAACCAATCAGAGCGTCATCGCACATTCCCTTTAAGAGCAGGTGCGCTTGTTCCATGGCAGATTGCTATTATGACGGCAGATTTGCCTGGCACACGCCGGGAGCGTTCACAGCCGAGGAGACGTTCTCGTCAGGGCTGGAGCGGGAGCTGTCCGGGATGCGGCAAAGTAATAAATGCCGTCTTGACCAGGTAGTGATGTTGCTGCGGCCTCTCGGGCGCATCTCCTCAAGTCTGGAGAGGATTGCTGCAGCCATGGAGCGTGGGCCTCCAAACGCACCACCTGCTCCTGTTGTGCCCCTTCCTCCTCCCCCCACTCCATCTCCGTCCACCCGCTCCACCAGGAGCACATCGCGCATTGCCACTCCCGGACCCTCAAGTGTCCAATCCCGCCGTAGTTCAACATCACGTCTTCTTAAGTCATTTATGTCATCAACACATCCATGATTCATGGAAATGTGTAAAACACAACAAGCCACAAAGAATGCTGCGACTTTTTGAGGACTGGACTGTAAAGAGCCTCCTGACCTATCCAAACACCTGAAGCGCATTTTCATTAATATTTTTCTTTGTAATCATGTATGGTTTTCAAAAATGGGAACTGCTGCGTCCGTGAAGATGAGAGAAGTAAAGTGTATGCGCGTTGTGTACACGCTATGACCAAGCATGCGCCCCTAAAATAGCATCTGAATAATGCGCCACTGACTTCAGACTAGCACCACTGACTTTAGACTTTAGGTTTTTCCTGGTCAGTGGTGGAATTGTTTTCTGAAACTGCAAAATGGCAGCAGGGAACATTTGCGCTGGAACACGCCTCTTCTTTTCACTGAACCGCCCCCAGGAGCGCAAGTTCATTCCCTAATTTACCGACGTGCGTCTGTGGAGGAAAAGTCCGCTGTGCGTCGGGTGCTAAATAGGAATGACACATGCGTTGGTGTACAAAGTCAATTGCGCTGGGTGCAAGATGGGGCCCGGTGTGTGTGTTCCACTCAAAAACATGTTCCTTAAATTAAGGCTCAACAAGTGAACCCCTGTGAAAGCTAGTTGTAAGTGTTTGAGAGTCTCTCTTCATATGTGATCCAGATTCCCGGGATGAAGCAGAAGGTCCACTGCTGCCAGAGGAGGAAGCCCACTCTGACCTGGCCAGTTTCCAGCCCACAGACAGCGACGTGCCCAGCTTTCTGGAGGACTGCAACAGGGTAATTTTAATGTATTATTATTTATTAATTAATTTATTAATTTAATGAAAATGGTATTAAGGGTAGGGGGGGGGGGGGCAATGCAAATAAAGAGTTTATGTTTGACTACATTTTAGTGTTGTGTTTTTTGTCAACGATATTGCATGTACACAGTCAGCATTTAATGATGGTGGTGCTGTCTCATCATTATTGTAAGTATTAAATGTAACACTTCAGCAGAGGGTTCATTTCCAAACAGGCTTAGTGGCTTGACGGTTAACAGTGAAGTATGGATTTGATTTGCGGGGGTATTTTGCCGACGGTAATGTTATTCATGTTATAATCTAAGTTAGCAGCACACAGAAAGACGTCTTTGCCCGTCAGCTCCGCGATGATGTTATGTTCTGCTGTGTGCTTAGAAATGGTGAATTTACAGCTCACAGCAACTTAATACGATATAGTGTCTGGCTTTTGTTTGTTTAGTGTCGGCTTTCCTCTTAGCGAAATGATCTGAGTGAATTTAAGTTGGGCTTTTATTGTGAAGGGTAGACATGGAAGAGCGAGCATTATGGCAGTTCTTTTTTTCTCAACATTTTGTCTCAACCTTTATTGTTCAGTTGTTTAGTTTAATTCACAGTTTATTAATATCCAAACTGCTCCAAATTCCAAACCCCAAAGTTCACTGGGTACCCAGGAAACCAAGTTTGAAGTAGATCAGATGAACAGTTTGAGATATTTCAAAGACAGCGAGCGCACACACACACACACACACACACACACACACACACACACACACACACACACACACACACACACACACACACACACACACACACACACACACACACACACACACACACACACACAAACAGCGATTCCCTGATTTATTAGAAAGATGTACTGATGATATTTTGTCTAATAAATGACTAAAATTATTTGACATTAAGTCTGTTTTTGTTTTTTTCTATTTCAATTTTTGACTGTTCCTGTTTTTCTTTCTTAGGCCAAGCTACCTCGTGGCATTCACCAGGTTCGTCCTCATCTGAAGAACATTGATAATGTGCCTCTTTTGGTGCCACTCTTCACTGACTGCACCCCTGACAGTGAGTTTATTTTCACACTCCCGATGCGTAATTCCACTTTGTTTTGTACACTTTTTGTATTTCTTTTTCAAGGTGTCCTATCTCCCCATTGTCTTCATCTGCCACTCAAGAGTGATCTAGATTATAATGAGGAAAAGTAATGATAGCAATAATATGATATGACATGATAGTAGTCTATATCCACGATCTTCCACTTCCGGGATTGCTCTCGTTCTGCCGGATGTCACTCTTTTCGGTCTGTTTTCGTCTGTCCCGTCCCCTTCCTCTGTCTTTGTGTTGGCGTTCTAAACTCCGGTGGATTTGTGAGGACTCTGGTTAACTGCTCCTCAGATCTCTGCAGGGTAAATCCAGACAGCTAGCTAGACTATCTGTCCAATCTGAGGTTTCTGTTGCATGACTAAAACTACTACTGACCAAAACAAGTTCCTTCCCGAGGCTATTTTGCAGAGGCGCTGTGGCTCCGTTTGGCGGTTAGCACTGCCTAAGACGATTGTGATTGGTTTAAAGAAATGCCAATAAACCAGAGCACGTTTTTCTCCCATCCGGGAATGCTGTGTGGACTAGCCAGACCCTCCTTTGCAGCATTGTGGAGGAAGATCTGGCAATGCAAGACTAACATGATAATAATATTGATACTAATGTTTTTTTTTTTCACAGCCATGTGTGAGATGATAAAGATCATGCAGGAGAACAGGGAGGTTACATGCTGTCTGGGAAGCTCCGCCAATTTCCGCAACAGCCGCCTGTTTCTACAGAGTAACCTCAGGTACTTTTTTAATGTGTAAATTATAGTGCTGTCAGTTAAACACGTTATTAGCGGCGTTAACGCAAAATCATTTTAACGGTGTCAATTTTTTTATCGCGAGATTAACGTTCTTTTTGGCCTAGGAAACTTTGTAGTTTTTTTCACATGCTGTTGCAACAACCACTAACGTTAGAAAAACTACAACACCACACCGGATCTAGCTAGACCGGAAAACAAACGCCGCACACACTTGTTTGGGTTTGTGAGCCGGCCAGAGAGTAGTAGGCTAACGTTACGTTTTGAGTGGATGGCGAGCACAAGATGCCGAAATGGACACGACTTGCACACAAGTCTTCGTCTGATGAAGAGGACAGTATTGAGCGATGTCTGGAGCGATACAAGGTTGTCATGGATGACTGTCACCAGGAATGGTGGTCCACACATAAAGGGGCACACAGTGAAATGGCCCACCTTGCACGCAAGTACATAGCAACACGGGCCACATCAGTACCTTCTGAAAGGTAGTTTTCACTGTCTGGGCATGTTGTACAAAAGATGCAAGCTTCCCTGTCGTCTGAAAATGTCAACAGGCTTGTCTGTTTGAATAAGTGGCTCAAAGCAAAGAAGTAGTAGGCTTACCTTTTATTAAATAAGAGGCTGGGTTGATGAGCCTCTGGTGAATAAAGAGCAGTAGCCTGACTGCTACGTTCAAAGCAAACTTGAGAAAAAGAAAGCATTACGCCATGGTTTAACTGTACTATAGGCTGAGTAGAATAGATAAAAATGTGCGATTAATTGTGAGTTAACTATGACATTAATGCGATTAATCGCGTCGTTTGACAGCACTAGTAAATTGATGTTATTTGGATTTAGGGTTCGACCGGTGTAGATTTGTAATGTTAATGTTTGATTTTTGTTTTATCAGAAAAAAAAATTTGAACCGTAACATTTTTATTTTTAGCGGATTGGGAAAGACTCTGAAGCAGCATGTAGGCTACATTTGTGGAATCCAGCTGAAAGCTACCTCTTGTGGTATCTAGCCATGCAGTTAGTTTTGGTTTTACTTATTCAGGTTTTGAGATATCTCTCTCTGAGATTTCTACCTACCCAATACAATGACTAGGGGCCACTCACAGCATTGAAGAGTGACATTCAAAAACACAACAGCCACTTCTCAATAAGTGTCTATGTCAGTGTCCCCATTTTGGTTAATCCACAGAACGTCAGTGGCTTAAGGTCGTTCATCAAACACTGATCACACAATTTACAGGTACAGTTCATTGCATAGGGAATTAGGTGCAGAAACCAGTTAGTATTGAAAAATAGAAGGAATAAGGAAAACTGGCTAAATGTTAAGTGTCCAGTGCAGGTCCACACTCCTATTAGCACGTACTGGATCCCAGTCAATTTGGTCTTCTTTTAAGGATAGAATCTTTACAACAAATCCTGCAAGTCAGTAAATTAGTACGTAAGTATGCTGAGTTTCCCAGGCTTGTAGCCACAATCACACTTGCCCCACTTGCACTCTTCATTGTTTTTTTTTTACCAGCGTGGCTTCATATAATTTGTTAGAAATGTAGCTATAGAAAACATGAAGTGTCATTTTTCAGTACAAGTGATATTCCTCTGTACTTGTGTGGAGACAGATATCTCAAAACCTGGTTAAAAAAAAAAATCTGCACGGTTAGATTCTACATGAAGTTAAGTGAAGAAACACTTATTGTAACTTGACTATATTGACCCTTTGTGGGCACAGTATTATGATCCTGATTGGGCCACATTTGAATGTTAAACTTCCTTCCTCCACAGCATCGCTCTGGACCCTCTGTATCCCTCTCAGTGTTCTTGGGAGACGTTCGGCTATGCCACTGGAGGAGGATTTAACGCCAGAGACGCTGAAGGTCTGTCTCCTCTGAGGCTCTCCGGACAGCTCAACAGTCTGGGCTGCTCCGTCACCTTCCACCAAGGAGAGAGTGTCAGCATGGTCAAGCTCATAGAGCAGGTTAGACACGCAAGCACTCACACACTCGTTAAGTCAGAGAGAGTATTCAAATGTATTAAAGAGCCCCTATTATTCTCCTTTTCAGCATCATATTTGTACTATTGGGGATCTACTAAAATATATTTACATGCTTTGATGTTCACAAAACACATTATGTTTCTCATAGTGCCCATTGCTGCAGCTCCTCTGTCTGAGCTCTTAGCCCGCCTTCCTGAAAAGCCCAGTCTGCTCTGATTGGTCAGCTGGCCCACTCTGTTGTGATTGGTTAACCATATTCGAACAAGCCACTGGGTGGGATGTCAGTGCTCAGGCAGCACATTTGATAAACTGGGCTGGCTTTCTCAATCAGTGACATCACTAATTGAGGAATGTCAAACAGGATTGTGGGCGAGCTGTTTTTAGACAGTTGAGAAAAAGTTCTGTCTGCAGGGCTTAAAGTATTTCGCGTGCCGGATCTCCAGCGTACGGCAGTGAGGGAAAAAAAATACATATATATATTTGGGAACTTAATATTTTCGAGTCAATTGATTTCACCTACCAATCATATGAGAGGAACGCAACTCTAACTAACGCAGGGCTTAAAGTACTCGGGCCTGGTGCCGGATTTCTGGGGTAGCCTATGACTATTTTAGAAAAATAAATGAAGTCCACATGGGATTTGTTTTTGATGCGCTGGGTTTAACCAATCATCGAACTTCCACCTACCAACGAAATGAGTTCTAGCCAATCAGATGCAAAGTAGGGCGGGTCTTTACCGAAAAGCGAGAGTGCGGTGTGGTCTCCCGTCTCCGTGGTAACGCGGCTAAATAAAACGGAGGCCAAGTTTGTCAAACTTGGAGCATGTAGATACAGCTTTAGTTCAAAGACAGTATATAAAATGGACCAACATATCTCGTTGCTCTGGAAGGAGACCAGTGAAGTCTATATTAGAAGCACTTTTCCAGTGATGGCTGAGCGTTACTGAGCGTTACTGAGCGTTACTGAGCGTTACTGAGCGTTACTGCGCAGCTGCAAACTGAGCTTGCTGACGTAGATGTGACGTGAGCAACGTGTCTGAACGCTGTAAGTCTTCTGGTAGCCGTGCCAATAGAAATCTCAATCATTCCCAATCTTGCAGAGACGGAGAGCGTAGGTATATGTAAGGAGATAACATAGGCACAGGCTAATTATTGATAACTAAAATGCTAGTTAATAGTAGCAATTAAACTTAAACAGCTAATGTAAGTCGAAACTGCCTGCGAGCTTATGGTGCATTCTTTTTGCCTCGCAACTCGTATTTTACGAGGTACAAAGTCGTAAACACGCCTCCTGACCTCATATTTACGAGTTCGTAACTCGTACATCCACCGAGGTACCCGAGCTGAAAATCCAACATGGCTGCCCCCTGTATCGACAGTTGTGAAAGCTGTAGTAACATAGTTATAAGCACTTCTGTGTTATTTGTGCCACACTAAATCAGTCGTACACGCAGCTTCTATCTGTGTTGTCACGCGGTTTGTATGCACAAAAAAACAGCGTCTACGTTGTTTAAACTGGCGTTGTTAACAATGGCTAACCTGGCTAGAGCTAATGAAAACAATGAAAATCCCACTTGCAAAAAGAACGCATTCAACTCGTGTGTGACGTCATTCCCAGTTGCGGCTGTCACTGCACGATCTGAGTCTCAACACGATCTGAGTCGCGTCGAGTTGCGCATGCTCAGATTTAAACAATTTACGGCATAACGACAATAACGGATGATGGGAACAGCAATAATAGAAGATATATAAGGTGGAAATCATTTCAAAAATGTTTTAGTTATCAAATGCTATCTATGATTGTTTGATTGCTAACGTTAGCTCATAACACCATTCAAGTAACAGCCGTTGTTGTGTTTGATTGCCAACTTGTAGCCAGCAGTGAACCAACGTGGTCATGTAGCTCCATTTTTACTGACCTTTTTTCATTTTTTATTAACTGACGTGAGGAATCATGCTGTGAACATGTGATGCTTTACGCTAAATAATAAATTACTGCTATTTCCATCTTCTATATCTGCTATTATTGCTGTTCCCATCTTCCGTTATTGTCGTTATGCCATATGAGCATGGGGGGCAACGACCGCTACCGACAACGACCGCTACTGCTGCGACTGCGCCTTCACTGACCGACCGTGCTTGTGATACAAATACGTGTGTAGCGGAACACGACTTGTCATTAAGGGTGCTCCGATCGATCGGCCACCGATCGGTATCGGCCGATAATGGCTTTAAATAGTTTGATCGGTGATCTCCATAAAGGCCGATCTGATAGGCTGATCAGATGACGTACTACTCATGAGAACATTTTCTACATGGAGCTAAAATGACGGCCTCACTACATTCACCGGTCTGGCAGTTCTACAAGGTGTCTGAAAAAGACAATACATTAGCGATTTGCAACGTGTGTGCCAAGGAAATTCCACGAGGCGGAAAGCGTCGGTGTTGTCGAGCCTGGTTGGCCGCTCGGCGCCTTCAGACAAAGCTCAAGCTAACAGGCTAACGGCTTATTAGCTAGTCAAACACCGAGCGGTAACATCTGCAAAGATCTGTCAGTGCATTAATCTGCTCTGTGACAAACAGAGCGAGCAGCCGCCGGACTCTAACATCTGTTGATCCGTGCAGGACGTCACTGTGAGCGGACTGTTAGAGACGATGTGACCGGCAGGTAACGTTAACGGTTATCTGCCACTGTAGCAGAGCTGCAAGGAAACACTGAACTGCGGTGTATTTTCAGTGTTAAACACTGCTGCAGGTTTTCATGCACGACTGTTGTTGGTGATTTACGGAGGTGGAAGACTTACTCAGATCATGTATTGCAGTAAAAGTAGAAAAAAACTGTTGTAGAGTTACAAATTACTTGTCAGTTACAAGCCCTGCGTTCAACATCTCCCTTAAGTTAAAGTACAAAAGTATTATCAAAATATACTTAAGTACCAATGGATTATATTATAATCCGATAAATTGTATTAAATATGACTGATAATTTAAATAAAATGTTTTTTTTTTAATTCAAGTAGATTACTTATTTTCTAGGGTTGAAAAATGTCACAGATTTTACATTTTCCCTTCATACTTCTGTTGGAATGGGTGCGAAGTTGGCATTGAATTTAATTTGAAATGGTATTAAAAAGGTCTTAAAAAGCCTTGAATTTAAGTTGGAGAATCCTGGGGGTACCCTGAGCTGTGGTTCTGTTAAGCTGTAGTTTTTGAAATCCCAAGAGATGTGTATTCAGCCCTGATGTGGAGCTAAAAGAACATTTACCTTAGTTAGGATTAGTCTGAAAATTGACAAAACTACAAATAATTTGTTTTGCTGAAGAAATATCTGCAGTGATTGAAAGGACATTTCTTAGATTTTGAGCTAGGACAAAAAGCCAAACAATTACTTATACATTCTCTAAACATGTGCGACTGTTGCGTAAAGGCGTAATTTTCAGTTCATAAAAGCGATCGATATCAGCTGATACGTCTTCCAGCAATCGGTGATCGGCCCCAAAACTCCTGATCGGAGCACCCTTACTTGTCATTAACGATGGCCACTGTGTAAAAGCTCTCTGAAGCCCAAACTGCCTTGATAAAGCTGTCTGTTTGGAATCAGCATGGCAGTTATTGAAACATAACGGCCTCGTCCCAGAGTTTAGACCTCTAGCTATATGAAAAGCTAAACAATGCCAAGTTTTTAATAAATGTACACAAAGCAAATTATGTCAACATGGACAAAATCATGAATGTACTAATTCACTTTTTTGATGATGACCTGGCCAAAATTACAAAACAACATCTAGAAAGTTATGTTTTCACAATGATTCATTGTAGGATTATATTATTGCAATATGTAAATCTACATTGACTCTTAATTTAACATATGGTTTAAAATGATGACTTTTACTATTGTGTAATGTAAGGAGTTTATACTTTTATGTACACATTTAAACAACCCTCAGACTCAGGATTGTTTTTGATTTTCAGCCCTATATTTGTGGGAGAGAAAGTTCCATTTGGAGTGAAATGTGTTTCTTTGTTCTTTATACATCTGTTACATACACAAAAGACGAAAAAAAAAAAAAAAGCATAATAGGTGCTCTTTAATTATTCTGCCTTTGGGTGAATCTGTTTCAGGCACGACACACAACCTACGGCATCCGCAAGTGCTTCCTTTTCCTGCTCCAGTGTCAGCTCAGTCTGGTCATCATCCAGGTGAGTGAGGAGACCTCATATGGATGTTTTTCAGCTGCACTAGGCTAACGCTTTATGTAAAAAATACATGTGTTATTAACACACATTCATGATATTGAATAAATAAATGTTGTTTTCCTGCAGTTCTTAGCCTGTCTAGCTCAACTTCCTCCTCCCATGAACACCACTGACATCCTCTGGCTGTCCTGCTTCAGCTGCCCACTGCTAAGGTACACACACACACACACACACACACACACACACACACACAGAGAGAACATAGTAGGAATCTAGACACTAATAATACAATGTTGCTGTGCCATACAGGATGTCACGCTTATGGTCGGTTTGTGTTGTGTTGACAGTGTGTCATTTTTGGGGAAGCCACCAGACAGTTCAGTCATGAACGTTGCAACAGGGAAGAACCTAGATGCAATTCCAAGGAAGGTATGATCATATATCAGTCACATCTTTCACATCTACTGCTGATCTGTAAACCTTAGATACTGGATAACTACTGCTAAGGCTTAGAGAAACATGCTTACATATTATTAAAAATCAAATGTTTCTAATAAATTGTTATCGACTTATTAGTAGGGATGCCCCTCGACACCCTGTTCTAATGGGAACCGGTTTTACATTTTAGTAAAAACCAGAGTTTGTTTATCGGGCCTGCTATCGGTACTTGAGCAAAACTGCTCTCTCTCTCTCTCTCTCTCTCTCTCTCTCTCTCTCTCTCTCTCTCTCTCTCTCTCTCTCTCTCTCTCTTCTCTCTCTCTCTCTCTCTCTCTCTCTCTCTCTCTCTCTCTTTAATAGCGTAGTCATAATTTACAGTTAATTATAGCCTAGCTTAATTTAAAACTATATGTAACTCTTATTCAGCTGTGGATGAGAGACACATATATAACATGTTATGTTTTACACAAGCACAGCGTGCTAGCCCGGCTAATAGCTAATTGTTGCAAACAAGCTCTGTAATTTGATGTCAGGAATATTATTTATGTTATTGTTATTTTCAGTGACTATTTCACCTCACACTCCCCTCCAAAACTCGGCCCTACAAACTATCTAATAATTATTCATTTCTTACACTGCACTGTATCTTTTATTCTTGCATTTGTATCTTATTCTATTGTAGCCTGTTTTCATTTTCATCTTTCTCTTCTTAAACTGCTCTTTAATGTTTTATGTAAAGCTTTTTCAATTGCCTTTTTGCTGAAATGTGTTATAGAAGTGAAGTTGCCTTGCCTTACAACCTCAGCCTGTCAGTCAGTCACCAGGGCAACACTGTGCCTGTGTGTTTCAGAGGAAGTGTAACCGCACCACGGCTGCTTTCATTAATATGATATTAAGGGCGAGCTGAAAGCAGCCACGTGGAGTTTTGAAAACTGTAACCACACTTGAAACTGCTTCACCGGCATTGTGACTTTGAGAAACTGCCAAGGCGACGTAGCTTCTCTCGGTCCACACCTCTGCGTGTTTGTGTGTCTTATGACGTTTTTTCCACTGCTAGTACCAGCTCTGCTCGACTCGGCCGCGTTGCCCCGTGCTCCTGTTTCCATTGCAGCATTAGTAGCGTGGCTGGACGTCTTTGGTGGCGCCGCAGGAAACTGCCGTGACCTAACGCGACACACCCACAGAACGTTGAAGGTGTGTTGTTGTTGTTTCCACAGCCAGAAGACACATTTTGTTTCAAATGAAGCTGGAGGCAGCAAAAACAAAACACCGCTGGCTAAAGTATTTAAAAATGGCGGGTTTGTTCAGGACATCCCCATCTGTCGCTTTCACGTCACCTTTTGGTATCACCTCAGCTTGCTTGGAACCTTGACTGAGGTGGTACTAAAAAGTACCTGTTGGCAGGTACCAGGGACTTTTTTTCATAATGGAAAACCAAAAAAGTCGAGTCGAGCAGATACCATGTAATGGAAAAACGGCAATAGCTGGAGCTCTGCTCTCCGTCAACATGCAAAGAGGACAGTTACCGTATGCTCACTTACCCAAATTTGGCACCGTTTGATTTAACGTGAATTGGTCCTCAGTAGTACCAATGTAATTCGGTCGGTACCCAAAAAAGTACAGAGTTTGGTACCCAATCCTAGTATATACTAATACTAACTACAACCTTTATAGTAGTGGACAGTGTCAATAAAGCATAAGATTAATTAAAGGTGGAATTTATGGCAGAGCTTTTGTATTGGATCGCATTAGATTGAAAAGGGAAATTAAGTGGTGATGATTACAAAATGATAATCCATAAGATTCTTTCTTTACTTGCTTTGTGTGACACCTCAGTTCATAGGCCTTTTATATCCAGCAGACATTTTGACAGGTGTTACTAAAAACATGAATCATGGCTGTGTTCCGTTTAGGTGTGCAGGTTTCAGGGCTGTGGTATATTACACATGATGGCTCACTGGCTTTGCTTACTGGGACACCTAATGGAACAGAGCCATTGCTAATGCTATTAGTAACACCCGTGCTTTTGGTACTATGACAAAGTCAAAATGTCTGCTGGAAAAAAGGTCTATTGCTTTGGTGTTGCAATTACAATAATATTAAACAATACCCAGTGTAAAGCACAGCTGATAAACACAACAGTAATCAAATCTATCAGAAGGAATCATTAACATTCATTTTAATGCAAAGGACAACAAGGGATGGATGTTGATGAATAAGAAGCTAATGCCACTGATGGATCTTTGACTAAATAGATTGGAGGCTGGTAGTCTTGCATTGCCAGACCTTCCTCCACAGCGCTGCACAGGAGGGTCTGGCTAGTCCACACAGCATTCCTGGATGGGAGAAAAACGTGCTCTGGTCTGTTGGCATTTCTTTAAACCAACTACAATCGTCTTGGGCGGTGCTAGGTGCCGGACGCAATAACGGTGCCTCTGCAAAATAGCCTCAGGAAGGAACGTGTTTTGGTAGAACATGTATGTTCCCAGGTTGTTATAGTCATGCAACAGAAAACTCAGATTGGACAGATAGTCTTGGAGATCTGAGGAGCAGTTAACCATAGTCCCCATAAATGGACTGGAGTTTAGAATGCCAACACAAAGAAAGCTAAAGGTGACGGACATCCGGCCAAAAATGAGGGACATCTGGCGGCACCGGAGCAATCCCGTAAATGAATCGTTGTCGATGTAGACTAGGAGGCTGGCCAATCTGAAAGCCCGTAATTTGAATTAGTCTGACTTACTCATCATGTTGTCCTCTTTGACCAGACCCAGAACTACTTCCTTGGCTGTTTCCTGTTGAAGTTTGGCCTGACGGCATGTGCCTACCTGCTGGCCTTTGGGTTCACCCTGCAGGAGATCTTCCTCAGGAGCAGCAACTCCACTTTAGCTGACAACAGCACTGTCAACCGCCTTTATATACTCTCAGCCAGGTAGGAGAAGTAGTCTGCTGTCATAAGGCCACCATTTTTTCCTTTCATAGGCTCATTTGTTGACAGTCATTTCATTTTATCTAGACCTGTAACAATTATGACATAATTGTCTAATTGTCAGGTTTTTTTTTTACGTAATTGCGGTCTTTGTTTAACCGCAATTAATTGCTAACATTAGCTAAGGTCTTAAGAGGTATGACTGTTGATGGTAATTGTTGATGTTGTTTGGATATGCCAAATTGTAATTATATAAGTGATAATTGGTTGGACTGCTGAGCCAAAGCTATGTTAGTTATTGGCACTTGTCCCTATACACTTTCATAACAACGAAAATGACAAGGTACAGTTGGAAACAATGTTTTATGTTAATAAAGAGGCGTGGTTTACTTCATAGGCTGTGTACCTGTGTTACTATATTATCTGGGTGTGTATGTGTGTATATATATATATATATATATATATATATATATATATATATATATATATAATTTATTATTATTATTATTTATTATTTATAATTATTTATTATTTGGCAGAAAGAGACAATTATATTGTTAATCACAATTATTTCTGAGACAATTGTATAGAAAGGTTTGGAATCCTCACAGCTCTAATGGTGTCACAGTTAATTTCAGGATGATTTGATTATGAAAATGATTAAATGGTTGTGTACAGCTCACTGAAAGTCACATCTAATGGAGAAGACGCTTGATGGTGTTTTAAGCCCCCAACGTAGACTTCAAGGCAGCGCTGCAACCGTCGACTTCAAGGCACCTAACCCTAACCTTAACCCTAACCATAAGCATTGCCTAATCCTAGTGACAACATTGGGGGCTTAAAACACCAAACACTGGAGAAGACATAGTGGAGAAAATCCAGACTTTATTAATCCATTAAATCAATTGTCTTTCTGTGTGACTGCAGCTCTTCGGTTGACTCTCCTCACTGGTTCAGTGAGCTGTCCAATGGCCTGCTGCTGACGCAAAAGGTCATGGCAGGGTTCCTTGTCTTACACACGGGTAGGAATCCACTAACATACAGTATGCAGCATAAATGATGGTCCACGTCACCCATGTTTTTACCGTTATTCAAATCAATCACTTTTTTCTGTATGTCGTTGGTCTCATGTTCTCAGTGGTGATCTCCCTCAGCTATGTGCACCGCTCTCAACCTCTGTGGAGAAAGAGTCCACTCAGCAATACCTGGTGGTGTCTCACTGTTCCTGTGGTGTAAGTGATCATTGGTCATTTGTATGCTCTACAGATTTAGAGTTCATATGTGCGTATATATCACAGTTTGCCCCACATATTCATTCTGCAGTGGCGCATTGCCGCCACGGAATGGTGAGCGGCGCTGCTAAAATTTCAAATGATCATCAATGTCCTCTGCTCTCGTTTCACCGAGTGCGGGAACGGTCGAAATACATGGGCATGGATGCAGAGATCTGAGGAGCAGTTAACCAGAGTCCTCAGAAATCCACCGGAGTTTAGAACGGCAACACAAAGACAGAGGAAGGTAACGGACATCCGGGCGAAAACAGGGACATCTGGCAGAATTTCCGGCGGCACCGGAGCAATCCTGGAAGTGCAGCGTCATGGATATAGACTAGCTCCATAGCTACACTAAAAACCCTTCACCTGCAGCTATGAATTTGCAACCTCCTTATTAATTTGAATAAGACCACTGTGTTGATGCAGCAGGGGTGGTCACACAGAGGGCTCCAACAAAAAAACTTGAACCTGACTCAACATTTTACGCAATTCAGTGCAATTTCATGCGCCAACATGCTGCCTTTGCAACGCAAATAGGTACACGTGGACATTCCTGCTAGATTTGTAATGCAAACTGTGTAATTTTACTAATAATCTTACAGTCATGACCACAGAGAATCAAGTTTGAAGTCCTTTATTTGTCATATGCACAATAATTACAGTGAAGCAGTCGTTGGCAATAAAATACTTAGTTCTCAGTCTCATCCAACAATGCTATTAATGTATAAAAAGAAAATCACACAGGTAAAACAAATGAGAATCTAAGACTAAACTAAATTAGACTAAATTAATAGAATAGTGTCGCTGTCGGGTGAAAACCTTGTATGTCCAAAACCGTTGTTTTCTAAAATTAAATAAAAAAAGTTCATTTGAAAACATTTCATTGAGCTGTTTACCTCAGACGAAGTCAGACAAAATTGCCTCTTCACGTTTAAAATATTTATTAAACCCTCAAACAGGCAGCTGAAGAAAGAAGAAAATTAAAATGACGAAATATGGAGATATGAAGTTTCTGCCCAACAGCGACGATATTATAAAATAGAGTCAAATAAAACATACTAATATACTGTAAATCAAATAACCTGGCCTTTTGGTATAAATGTTTTACTACATTATCAACTCTCACTCTCTTTTCTCCCCTGCAGTCTGCTCAGTCAGGTTGTTCAGGCCACAGTGGATTACCAGTTGTGGCGTGACCGGAGCAGCCTCCTGACCTTTAACCTGGGTGACATACCCTTGCTGGCCTGGCTGCTGGTTTCTCTGTCCCCGCTTCTGGTGGTGGTGGTCAACGAAGTGGTGAAGCTACACGAGATACGGTAGGAATCCAGACATGGACAACTGAAGCAACTAAAATCGGATTTATGGTTGTGCAGAGGCTCCACAAAGAGCTTTCACTGTAGCCTACGTAAGTGGCCTGAAGTTTATACTTGTGCATTGGTGTGTGCGTCGATCTCTTTAAGAGAATAGCAGGGCCGGAGTGAACCCGCTTTGCAACTGGTCTGTTCTGCGTTCCGATTTTGTTCCGTCCTCCGCCACGCGCCATACCACACCGGTAGCGTCTCAGATGCGGAGCGTCCTGCTGCCCGAGTCGCAGATGATATAGTCTCTACAAGTACTTTACAGAACAATCACGTGTTTATTAAAGCTTTAGTGCGTAACTTTTTGATATTAATGAACGTCTGTTACATTCAAGCCATTGCCAAATGAGTTGCTACAAAGCTAATTAAGACTATCAGTCCACACAACTCTCTCTGGATTTCTCAATATGACTATGTTCAAAAGATTGTGGCGCCCGGCGACTTTCCCGTGCAGAAACTTGAGTGAAGATAACGACCTCTTCTGGAGAGTCCATCATGTTTTTTAATCCTCTGTGTCCTCCTTGGCTACTAGCAACTGTGTGGAGGAGGGGAGAGGGTCGGTGCGCGTTCACGGAAGGCTTGTATCATGTGGACGCACCAACAGTTTTGTTGTCATTACTTATAATTCCTCATGGGGGAGACATAAACTACACACTATAGCTTTAAGCTAGTATCTACCTTCCACTCCAAGCACTCCTGCAGTTGAACTCCATGCCTTCTCTTTTCTGCTGTTGTCCTGATAAAAAGGATCTGTGGCACAGAAACAAAGTGTCTCCCTTGTGCTTTCTGACCACGGTGGGAAATTTGTAGCGGGAAAAGTTACCCCTCTCCTTGATTTCATGTTGTGGGGGGGGGGGGGGAATGCAACACTACCAAGCCACGGCCAAGTGACGTGCGTCACTCAATGACTTGGACTTGTAGGAGATTATTGAGCAACAAATAGCAGAAAAAAGCAGGGAATCATGGTGGATTATTCAGGATTATTTAGTAATCAGACCAGTCTTTGCTCTCATGTTAGGCAGAACGGGAATGTATTGTGAAGCAGGAAAAATGCAGCAGATTGCATCCCTGTGTTGATCGTGACCTCCAATTTGTCACCTCTTGTCACTTTCAGGGTGCGAGTTCGCTACCAGAAGAGGCAGAAGCTGCAGTTTGAAACAAAGCTGGGGATGAATTCTCCATTCTGATGCGTTCCCTCTGAGGCAACTGGTGACGTGGCAATACTGGGAACCATTGGTTCTGGAACCAGGGTAGGGCAGGGTGCAAACCCTGCAGAACCCTTTGTTAACAGTAACCATCAGCTGGAGCAGATATCAACCAGATGTCACGGTGGGGGCTTTATGACACAAATGTTAAAGCTCCTGGTTCTGTTTTCTTATCTTCTTAACAGTTGATATCCTATCAGTTATCTGAAGGGCAGGGTAAATTCCAAAGCATTCATTTCCATTTAATAGAAAAGAGCCAAAAATAGGCAAATATTAATTGTCTGGTTTTGTTCGTTTTAACGGCATGAGGAATGTTTTCTAAAGAGGTTTATGCTTTCTCACGAACACCTCTGTTCTCCATCTCTGAGAGACTTGTGCATGGTCGCTCTCATCTCCAGGAGCACCCCAGACCCACAAACAAAGGATGTTTTAGTGAAGTTCCTTTTTAATGTCACCCAATGAGACACACATAAATTTGTCATGTCATTTGAGCAGTCCAGCCTTCATCACAGGAAAAGCACATAGTAACTGTGGAGCCCCAAAGTATTCAATATGAAATAAACAAGGCCTCTTACGCTAGCAAGCTACCAGATGTAGCCAGTTAGCTCCTGTTAGCTAAAGCAACAACAAAGTAATTATATCTATCTATATCTATTCTATCTAGCTGCTGCTGTAAAATAACAGTACACAGACACATTAACTACCATCTCATTTTATTTATTTAGGTGCACATGCTACTTACCTAGTTTGCTAACTAGCTAGGTGGGGTTGTTAGCTTTGTTTCATTACTAGATAGATAGAAGATACTTTATTCATCCCCGTGGGAAAATTTGAGAATTACTGTGCATGAGAAGGTGTTAACTGCAGCAGGGAACGTTAGCTGGTTAATTCAGAGTAACTTCTGCCACATTTTAGTTCAAAAGATGTTCCTCAGAAAAAGCACAGAATGGCAGGCAGTCTCACGGGAGCTAGCTGCTACAGCTAACACTGGCTCTCCACTCTGATGCTGACCAATAATCTAACCTCACACAGAGTCCTAGCTGGTTAGCCAGCTAGCTAGTTAGCCAGCTAGCTAGGTAGCATGAGCGTACAAAAAAGTAGCATGAGCAGCTTAAAACCCCAGTGTGTAACATTTGTAGTTGTTTATTATCAAAATCTGTATTGCCCTTCACAAACTTGTCCTTTTTTATGAATATTGACCACCACCATCAACTCCAAGTATTCCTATTGGCTTGAAATATTACATTTGCGCTTACATGAACTGGGACGCTCCATAGCTATGCGCCATCTTGAAATATGGTAGCCCATAAGGGACATACAGGCTATACTGCTCCGCATTTCACACTTTTCACTCAGTGGCACTGACTGTGACGTATGCCAGGGAGGGAGGGGGAGAAGATTACTTGCGACTCACTGACAGCAGATTTGAAAGCCTGTTGCGTCTATTATCGAGGACATGTAACTGAGTCGCTGAGGAAATTAAAATGACAACGTGACAGGCAAAGCGACGCGACCAAAGTTAATATTGTTGTGGCTTTTCCAAGATGGAAAGAGCTGATGAGGAGCAAGGATTTTAAAAGGGACGCCGAAGTTGCCTGCTTTCTTCTCAGCAGGTAATTCTATTTGTGTAAAAGTTTTATAGTGTCTACTTGCTTGGCTAACTATAGCACGGTTGTTTATAACGCTAGAACGACGTCTAGGATACTTTTCCTCGTGTCAATGATAAAAAAGGATCGTCTACCTTGTAACATAAACGTAATCATATGTGCCGTGATTTCCCTGGCAGACAACTCAGTCATGCAGTTGTAACACAGACTAGCTACTAGAACAGCTGTGTGGAAACGATGGAGACACTAAGAGATCATTTCAGTTTCATTGACATTGTTCATGCTGCTCAGAGAAATATATTAAAAACACAAACCTCCGTAGCTTCTCTCCTACGCTGTAAACATCGCCTTACACTATTAATCTGGTACAATATACAGAATAACGATAGCACTGATACTTTACTAACATTAGCTTGCATATGTTTGGGAACCTGATAGCTGATGTTAGCAATGAAATGGTACCAAAATAACGTCAAACTATTATTACACTGGAAGGGACACTCACGGAGTGTTGTCGCTAATTTCGTGTTCGGCCACCGTATGAGTTATAACGCACTCGAAATGGGGGGGGCTAGAAAGTAATATTCAGTTGGTTGTCATATACAATTTCACCGCTAGATGGGAGAAATTCTTACACACTGGGGCTTTAAGAGCTGAAGAGGCTAAAGAGGTTTAGGTTCTGTGTACTGTGTTTTTTCTTTTTTTTACAGCAGCAGCAGTTGAGTTTGCTAGTTTAAGAGGCGGGGGGGGGGGGGGGTGCATATTGTGACAACACCACTGTCTGACAAGTGACCACAAAGAATAAAAACTTGACATAAATTAAGAATACTATTAGGAAAATGCCATTATGGAGTAACAACAGACTTTTGAATAAGGCCATTTCTATATAAAAAAAAACAACTTTCAAATGAAATGTTATTACCATAAAAATAATATATTCTTTTTATTATTCATAAATTGTTGATTCATTTATATATTTTAAACAATTTATTCATGGTTATTTCAGACTGTCTTTTTATTTATTTAATATGAAACACTTCTGGGCTCCATATGTTTGGCCATTACTACAGAATAGGGTGTAACACTACCTCTGAAAACAATGTGACAGACACTTCTCTTTTCTTGCTTTCTGAACCATTCTGTCATCAACCTTTGAGCCACATGTAATATTCACTGTGATAACCTGCAAGACAACTTTCCTTGATATTTTATTGTGTTTTGCAACAAATGTTCTTTGTTGTTACTAAATTAAATGTTCTTTGTTATACTAAATTCCTGAGCTAAGCTGATCCTGTTGATTCTATTGGATCGGTCACATTTTCTACACACGTCTACATTTAAATGTATACTGCTATCTAACTGAAGAATGTGCCAGCATGCCACTTTGAACTCACACAGCTGTGCAGTGATCTCAGCAAGTCCCCTCCCTAAGCAATCGATATACTGAATATATATATATATATATATATATATATATATATATATATATATATATATATATATATATATAATGATGATTATTCTGGTGTGTTAACATACCAGAGTCTTCTGAAAGGTGCTTCATGACATTCAGTTGCCTTTTCTTCTCAGCCTGCCTGGCTGTTTCAGCTCGCAACACCTCGACAGACAGGAGCTCAGGGTACTGTTTGTTTTAAAGTATAGGAAGTGAATAGTTAGAGCAGATTTCATAATGTGATCTGCTGACCATCATAATGCAGAGATCCCCATTAATCTGCTATGTTCAGGCCTTTTGGATTCCTACAGTTAATGTGCAGTATCAGCAGCAGACGTCTGTATCACTGATGGTCTTTTTCAATCAGACCAGCCGTCTTTGTGGTGCTGTCATTCTTTCAGATGGACATTATATTAATATTGCTGCTGTATACAAGTGGGATGATGGCATTGGTTGCTAATACATTACTTCAGAGAGAAATACCACGCTGTCTCTTCACTTGTAAAATATTGACCAGTGAAAGTCATTCTTGCCACTGCTGGATTAACTGCTAGGAGATCCTGGGGCAAAAATGAGCCAATTAATTTTACATAAAATTAATTACATCTTGATATTTATATTGTGATATAAAAAAATATATATACTGTAATATAGGATTTGTTTCTATCCCCCCCCCCCCCCCCCCTTATTTTATTTATGAGGGAATTAAGTCACATTTACATATTGTTACAATTTTTACTCCATTTTTAGAATCTTCTCTTCTGAAAGAAACAATTGTGATAGAGGATTTATTTCCACATTGCTTATCCCCTATTCTAAACAAATTTGCAGTCAGTGAAATGATGCAAACTGATGGACAAAGTGGGCCCAGGGCTTTTTGGGACCCTAAGGTTCTGAGATATGTTGCTTGGTTATTCAGCCTTGATACTCGTCCACTTGTAGTCTTCATCTAAAGAGGGCATCAAACATGATGGGGGAGGGGGGCTGGTAACCTCAGTATCTTTGATATCCTGGCTCCGGCCCTGATTAACCTTTGTTCACTTTTTTTTTATGTGTGCCTGTTTTACTGATTCCATTGCTACAAATGCTTTTTTAAGTTCCACATTTTAAAATGGTGGGGGTGTATGTGAAGAGGTACAAGCAAAGAAGTGCAATAGCACAATTTAGTTTCGGGGCACTAGTCGTGATCACTTTCTGACTCGACCATAATAGTCAGCATGAAACTACTGAAGATGCAGGAAAGCATTTACGGTTTTATTTTTATTGGCCCTGTTTCATACTTGTGTTTTATATCATGACACACATATGGACTATGCTGCATGAATAAGATCCAGTGAATGCTCTGTCTTGATCAATGTACATGTTATCTATAGTTCTACTGTTTTGTTCATAACACAAATGGAGTCAGCCAAGCAAGGACTCGTGCTGTATGTTACCAGGCCTCTGGTACAACCGGTTGACGCTCGGCATTTTGACAACATTATCACGCACGTGCTCTGAGCTTGAAGCCTCTGTCAGTTGATTTGTAGGGTGGGCTGGGGGGGAGGGGGTAATGGACTGTGATACAGTTGTTCACAAGATACTAAATGTATATTTTGTACTTTTTAAAATGTCTATGTTCAGGACTTTTGACAAATGTTTGTGTATTGCTTATGCCATGTTAATAAAGACGCTCTTTTATTTATGAGATTGTTTTGTTGAAATTGTTGCACACAGCAATTCAGTACAGTAAGTTCGAAGAAGGAATGAATGGAAGAAAAATAAACTTGGCAAAATTCAAATTCTATAATTTTTATGAAGAGCAAGTCTCAGTACCAGCGAAAAAAGTTGTGTTTTCATCTCACGCGCACACACACGCACGCACGCGCACACCCCTCATAACCTTTCCAGGCAGAGGAGTACTTAAACTGCTGCCTGATTGAAGATGTGTGTCAAGCATCCTTTCTTTGCAAAAAAAACACACAATACCCATTTTATTAAATTGCTTCAGTCTTCACTATATGAGGCGGGACCTAGTTTAATACAATCTATGGTGAGGTCTGGTTGACATGGATAAACTGAACTGAACTTGACTGGTTGGCGGAGGCATACAACCGCAAGGCGGCTATTCTAGGTTTATATTATAAAATATTCATGGATGACTCGGATAAAACTGAACGAGAAAGGGGCAAGTCTAGTGTAGTGTACACTTATAAACCAATCACAGCCGACATTCCCACCGGGTGGATGTTACGTCCCACGCGTGATTGGGAAAAGCGCGTCAAGGTATATATTTATATACTGTCTATGGGTAGAACAAAGTAGAGTTCCGGTTGACCTTTCAAAGTAAAAGTTAAGTTGTAGTCACGTTCCTTAAATAAATCTATATAAATTATTTCGAGAAGAGTCTGTTTAGTGGCATTAACCCTATTTCTGTTTCACATTGTTATTAATCTTGCAAACATATTGTAGTAACCATAGGTTGTGGTTGTAACCTTTCTATATAGGTCTATGGTTGCAACCATAAACGTAAATGTAGTTTCCGGTGGGACGTTACGTTAGTACTTAACACTTCCTCCGGCAAGCTTGACAGGTGTTGCAGACGGGGTCGATTCGAAAAAGAGCGAGGGTGAATCTGTAAGTGTCATAAAACACTTATTTACTGTTTATTTTGAATTAGGTTAGACCTTCAAAACATACAAAAGCTGTATTGTCAGGATATGCGCGAGTGCTAAGGACGTTTGGTTAACTTTTCTAAATCTATGACTTGCTTGCATGTGTCAACCCGCAGCTAGCTATTGTTAGCTTGGCTAACCGCTAGCTCAAAGGAGAAAGTGTGTCTGCAGTCGTTATGAAAGCTCGTTAGAAAGAGAATAGCTACATGTGGGCCATTTGGAGGTTAAGCTATACTTGTTCGTGGTTTTGTGTTAACACAATAGCATTAATATGTCCACAAGTGTATACCTCAAAGAGTTTAAAAAGCCAAGGTTATCCAGCCTGTCGCACTGCGGTCGTTGTTTGCGAAAACTGGTCAAGCCCATAGACCTATATAAAATGGACCCAGTGACTCCGCTGTTTTTGACGGAGACAAGTGAAGTCTATTACCAATGACAGTATATAAAAATGGACCCAGTGACTCCGCTGTTTTTGACGGAGACAAGTGAAGTCTCTTACCAGCACTTTTCCGGTGATGGTTGAGCGTTACTGCGCAACCAACTGAGCTTCCCGCCGTAGATGTGACGTGAACAACGTGTCTGAAAGTTGTAAGTCTTCTGGTAGCTGTGCCGAGAGAAATCTCAATCATTCCCAATCTATCAGAGACGGAGAGTGTAGGTATATGTGAGGAGATAACATAGGTACAGGCTAATTGTTGCTAACTAAAATGCTAGTTAACATTAGTAATTAAACTAAACAGCTAATGTAAGTCCAAACTGCCTGCGAGCTTCTCCTGTACTATACGGTAATTCCTCTACTATGCGACAGTAAGTCGCGTGGTTATGACACAATCGTTAGCCTATTTTTATAAAAACGTCTGCTACGGAGCCATAACGTGAGATACAAGGTAATGGAGCCTTTTATACATTGTCGTGTTTCTTTAGAAATAAACAATGGACAAATAGTCTTTAAACGCTTCAGATGTAAAGTTATTCGCTGTCAAAGTGACGTCAAAATGAATGACAGTCAATGGAATGCTAACTGCAGGTGAGTACTTGGTAGCATCAAAATGGCACCATAGGAGCTATGCATTGTGGAGCGAGGCTTACCGACTTGGTTCATGCCACCTGGGAATATCAGGGACCGCCCCCGTGATTACGTTGTTTTTCCAACCAGCGTTCGTGTGCTGTGGTCGGGATGCGTGTTCTTGTTATATTGGCGTTTGGCATAACAACTTGTTGCATGACAGCCACCAGCTGTTGGGCGTAGACTGCATCAGGTGTGTGAAAACATGGAGGCCACAATAACAAAGATTTGCTGCTGTTTTCTTATGCGAGCATACAAACAAAAATATATTACATGCATGCGTGAATTTTCTATATTTAGAACTTTCCTATATTTAGGAAAGGTTTCTCACCCTTCAACACATTTGAAGATTGTCTGCCATGTTGTTGTACGTCAGTTGTCACTAACCCGTCACCAACTGGGAAACTGTTAACAAAATCTAGCCCCAGTTTCCCACCTCTGATTCCCAGATGAAGTGACGTGAATGATGATGTTTTCACTGGGAAAACTGTTTTTCCGATGCCCATGAATGTGCTTCACGGGAGTGAAACAAGCTACATGGTTTCGGTAAACTTTCCCTTTAAGTTTTTCTAAAAACTGTACAGTAAAATCACATAACATTTTACATGGACACAGGCAGGCATCATTCTTAAAGGAGAACTCCGGCCGATTTTTACGTTAATCTTGCTAAATATAACTATGCGAGACCTGTCTATAGCAAAAACAGTTAGCGCAACAGCTGCTACCTAGACGGAGCTGCTGCAGCAAATGCCCACCGCTCCCACTTAGCTAAACGGCAGGTATGGGGGCATAAATGAAATGGTGCCTTTGTGTGCCTATCTTAACAGACACAAAATGCAATTAAAATGTCTGTGTAACATGAACAGGGCCCTTACATGACAACAAGATGCATTTTCAACATCCACCTACCCTGTTAGCTGCTAGCTAGCTAGCTGTCGTCTGGGACGAGAGAGTGTTCAGTCAGGCTTCAGTAATGATCATCATGCACCAGTCCCGTGTGTATTTGTAGCATATATATGATATATATCCATTTTGTGTGCAATCCATCTGGTGTTGGAGAGTAGTATTCTCTGCTGTGGGGATTGTTGTGGTAGTTCTGACCGGCGGCCGTGCTTCTGCTTCCTGCCCGCCGTCCTCGCTTGCCGCGTCGACAACAATCGCGAGAGCGCCTGCTGGTCGTGGCTGTCCTCCGGAGAACTGGTGATGCATTCGCGGCAATTTTTTTTTTTGGTTTATTTCCCCTCAAAAATAGGTAATTGAGCTCTGTAGTGGTTATGAGCATATTATTGACTATGTAACTACATGGAAACAGGCAGAATTATGCCTGTGCCTTGTTCAGTAAAACACTAACAGACGGCTAGCGGCAGTCTCGTGCTGAAGTCCCGTGTGAATTCAGTTGTAGCAAGATAAATAACAGTGTAGGTCGGTGGAGTGTACAGTGTAGCGTGAAGAGCGGAGGTTTTCACAAGGGAAGAAGCTTGGAGTAACGTAACTATGGAGTAGTGCTGGGCGGTATGACCAAAAATTCATATTACGTTTTTTTTTTCAAAATTATGCCGGCTTTCCGGTTTTTGGCGTTTTTTTTATTTTTCATGCATATTCAGATGTTCAATGCATTTTCTTCTAGTTGAGAGAGGAATTACTGCAGTAAATTGACTTAATTATAGGTGGTTGGTGATGGAGTTTGTAATCTCGATCCACCGTTTGCTTTTTCTGTCATAGCAAGTCCCTCTAGCAAACGCATCTTTAAGTGACATTTGGCTCGACTTTTCTTTTGCTTTCCCCGTGTTACCTGCTGATGTGGAGGGCGCTGAGCCTGCTGACTTTAATTTCATACATTCTTGATATTCCAAGACGTGTTTGCAGCTGAGGTGGTGGAGCAAATTGCTTGTGTTGCCGCCTTTCGCAACTATTTTGCCCAACAGCACTTGCATAAAACGGTTGTTTGGTCAACGTCGGATTTTTGGAAACCAAAAAACCTCCAAACAACAGATAGAAACAACGTTTCTACTACTTCTGCAGCATCCATCTTCCGTGTGACGTCCCTCTGGTGCGCTGCTGTTTACCGTCGCTGCTTAGAAGTGCAGCATTTTAAAGGGTCCGTCTAAAACAGTGTCGCGCGGCGCAGCGCGAACGTTCGTTCCGGACGTTGTGTTATTAAAAAACACCGGTATGGCGGTATATTAAAAATGAACATCGTGACGAAAATATACACCGGTTTTCGGTATGAACCGGTATACCGCCCAGCACTACTATGGAGAATATCGAAGATATTGAACATATGGAAGAGGCTTTTGAGTTTGATGGTCGTCCTTATTTATTCGAACCCGAGTATACAGACGAAGAACTGGCCTCACAAGAGTTGGAAAGAACCAGCCAGACAGACAGAGGGGCAACAGGCAGATGAAGCAGCTGCTCCAAGATCACGCATTTCGGCAACTGGTGGTGTTTGTGTGGGTGTTGTGCCGCGAAGGCATCACCGGTCCTCCGGAGGACATCCTCCAGACCAGCGGGCGCTCTCGTGATTGTTGTCGGCAGAGAATACTACTCTCCAACGCCAGATGGATCGCACACAAAATGGATATATATCATATATATCCATATATATGCTACAAATACACACAGGACTGCTACATGATGATTATTACTGAAGCCTGACTGAACACTCTCTCGTCCCAGACAACAGCTAGCTAGCTAGCTAGCTAGCAGGTAACAGGGTAGGTGAATGTTGAAAATGCATCTTGTTGTCATGTAAGGGCCCTGTTCATGTTACAGACATTTTAATTGCATTTTGTGTCTGTTAAGATACACAAAGGCACCATTTCATTTATGCCCCCATAACTGCCGTTTAGCGGTGGGCATTAGCTGCAGCAGCTCCGTCTATGTAGCTGTTGTTGCGCTAATTGTTTTTGCTATAGACAGGTCTTGCATAGTTATATTTAGCAAGATTAACGTAAAAATTGGCCGGAGTTCTCCTTTAACAGGATTTCTTTGAAAATGTCACATAACCTATTAAAGGTTTTTTCTTTTTAGTGACAGTTAAAATGTAATAAAATGTTGACGTGATGCCAACCTCAGTTAAAAAATCTCAACATTTAGGCTAAAGTTGCTTTGCTTATCCTCAAATATAGCTTCTTGGTATAACATGACTGAAAACACTGTACGCATGAGTAGGAGAACTAGTCCATTCGGATTCATTTTGGTTTGGCTCAAAAGCTATCAACTATCCAGCTAGTTCCACTAAACCACAACATGTTGGCAGCGATACCAAGCAGCATAACCATTTATGACATTTGGCCTTTTTTATTAAAATAATAGCTGTTTGACATATCTATTAAATGCCAAAATGCAATTTTAGAAGTTATGTTTATGTTTCCCGCTATTTGTACATCTTTCAGAAAGAAACACCATGTGAAATTGCTATTTTTAAGCAAGGATAGGTTCTAAGAACAGCCTGTGTTGTTAGGGCCACTTTGTCGGTTTGCATAGTATACCACATCAAAGGACTGTATCAAGTAAGTTGTTGATGATTTCTGATGAATTGATGATTTTTCTGCTCACCACAAAAATGACATCAAAGTGCAAAGTGACTGACCAGTTGCTGTCATGTAGTGACTTGAAATGCTGAAACTTTCCTCTCCTTCTACCTGTCTGTCAGTAGTCTTGAACGTGGATATAAACAAAAAAAAAACAGAGCCGGGATTGGAGAAGATTTGCGTCTTATAGTCGCGATTCTTCCGAGATGGATGTTGGGGTGTCCGAGTCCCATGTGTTTCTCAACTACAGCCCCAGAGCCCTCTTCTCCCAGTGAGACACGCATCGGCATGGTGGTGCTGTGTGCTCCTCGGCCCTGCGTTGTCCCGATACTCTCGATTGTTGGCTTACCTCCAGTGCATTCTGTTTCTGTGTGTGAGTTGTAGTTTTAGCAGTGTGACACTAAAAAGCCTCCGAAGAAATTGGGCTGCACGTGTTTGGTGGTTAATGGAATGGCTGGAGGTCGCCCAACTACACTAAATGGTATGCAGTATGCGCAGCAGGAGCAGCAGCTTTCAGTGCATTGCGTCAGGGTAACATCAGCTGCAGTTTGGCTCGTGCATTTATGAGAAGCACAGTGCTGTTTGTGCATGTACAGTAGGGCTGCACACAGGGCTGGGCGATATGGAAAAATAAACAAATATTACAATATGTTTGACCAAATACCTCAATGTCAATATTGCGGCGATATCGTAGGGTTGACAAGTTGTGCTTTCACAAAATATTTAAGACAATGAGATTTGTGATAAATAATCATCAGTAATATGAATACAATGACTAAGTGGGTAAAGGCAAATAATAAAACGGAACAGTCTGGAAAGTTTAGAAAATTAGCCTACATCACTCTACTGTAATGCAGCCTTCAAAACCAGAAAAAGACAACACTAGTCTCATGTCATGACAGTGTTTCCCCTAGGATTTTTTTTAGCTGTGGTGGCAGATATAATAAAACCAGCATCATCATCAAGAATGAAGAACGCGACTGTAACGATCGCATCATTCACGTGCATATTAAGTAGCCACATGTATCTGTTTTGGTCTTAGTTATAATACATCCACAGATATACCGCTCCAGGAGAGAGGACGGTTCGCTCAGCCAGCAGTTAAGTTTATAAGAATTTGTCCAAATTTCTAGATTCCCTAAAACTACGACTACAACCCACAGCTTTAGCCTATTTGTTTTAGCTTGTTGGTAAAAATGAGCAGAGTAGAGCTGTGTTTGGTAAAACAGCGCGGTGGACGAGAGCAGACAGAGCAGATTAAAATATCTCTTTCTACATGTTTATGCCGGTCTATACAGGTGAGTGCATTGATATTTATTGACTTTTTACTCACGAAGGTTTTATCGTAACCTGCTTACAGTAACGAGACTAGCGTGAGTTCATCTGCCCCCCCAGCGGCCGTTGGTAATCCTCGGTATCGTTCCCAGTCAGGTGCTGCACGTGTTTTAGATGTGTGTGTGTGTGTGTGTGTGCGTTAACGTTAACGCGGCTGCGTGTGTGTGTGGCGCGCAGGCAAGACTCCCGGCATGTGAATAGAGACAGCGGGCTGGGTTTGTGCTCTACCTGTCAAGCGCGTGTCCACGCTATTCTCCGACAATCAACAGTGATACCGTGGCGTGGCGGCAGAAATTTAACTGTGGCGGTGCGCCACTTGCCAATCAACGTAGGGGAAACACTGCAAGATATTGATTATGATATATTGCCCAGCCCTAATGTGTTAACTGTTCACTAGGGCTGCACAATATAGCCTATATATATTTTTTTAATCGTCATCAAGATATTAATTGGCGCAATATACACGTACAAGTACAATATTTCGTACATCACGAAAGGCTGCAACATATCGCAAAAGATGCTCAGAGATTTTTTTTGTGTTGGTTGAAAGAGAATATCAGTAGAAAACTGCACTTTAAAATGGAACTGGAATTCTTTTATTTAGTGCTGCCTTATATGTTCAATTCAATGTTCAGCTCGTTCAATAAAAGGAAGTTAGAAATTTTTTTCTTACATTTGTTTTAAATTCAACAAGCAGTTTGTTCTATTTTAGTAGAATACTGAAAGCAGCAGAAATGAGTACACTTTAATATCTACTTATTATGGCAATGTCGTTATCGCAATATTCAACAGTGTTATTGCATATTGAATATTTTCCTCTTATCCTGCAGCCCTACTGTACATTATATACAGTACACAAAATATTCAATCATTTAGGGGACTTAATTGGGTGTATGTGACTGCTTCTGCATGTTTTTGCAGGCTATCTTTTTGGCAAGTGATGTAGTCTGAGATGGTGAAGGGCTACATCACAAGAATCTCTTGCAGTGGTTCTCAAAGTGGGGTCTGGGGATCTCCAGGGGTACCTTTGAGTACCCTGGAGGCCCCTAACAAAAAAGGAACACTTACAGTTCACTATAACTTAGGCTACTTAAGTGGAAAGTATCTCAGTTATATCATTATACACTACTGAAATAATGAGTAGCTGCTCTGTAGCTTTCAGCCTTATCACGTGATCTTCATTAAAAGATGTTTTTGTGCTGGTGGTTACTCAACTGCTGTTTCTGAGATCAGCAAAGAACTTTGAGCCCCAGCAACATGGATGTTAAGTCCTTAAAGGGTAGGCTAACTACCTTTTTTTTTTTACCTGAACCCTATTTTCCTATGTTTTTGTGCAAAAGTGACTGATGGGAACAACACTCTTTTAAATTGGTCCAGTATTAAGCATGAATGCTGTAACTGTAACATTGCAGCCACAGACCGGGCTGCAATGTAACCCTATGGGGCAAATGTGCATCGTCAATTTGGTCCACTAAAAGTGCTTTATTTTGCCACTGATCGGCTCAGATTCATATTCTGAGTGTCTGACAACATTATGGAAAGGATCCCTACAGAGATAGACCTTTTTAAAATCTCTTTGAGACCTTTCTGCTAAACCCACCACACTCCATTTAAAAAACAGTACTTTTAGCGTGTATAGAGCCAACATATTTTCACATGTAAATCAGTAAACTGTGTTTATTTCAACTAGAGTTTGGCGGTAGCCTATCCAAATGTTGATACCGTCAAACCTCCTCCCTATTTTACTGTGGTATACGGCATTACCGTGACTAATTAAAAATGATGACCTAAGGCTAAGATGGCATCACCAAACTGTTGGCTTGTGCCTACACCATTCAGAAACTGAATACCAAACACTAATACTGAAACAATGACAACATAACATACACAATATTAACAACTTTTATTAGCAACAAATAGCAGCTTATAAAAGTGCAAATACAGTCAAACAGAATTAAATTAACATAGGCTAAACGTCCAAAACGTCCAGTCCAGTTTTCGTGCACACAATTAAATTAAATCACAACCCGAACAACTTCTAATAATAAATAAATAATAAACAAAGAGCAGCTTATAAAAAAGTGCAAATAGACCCACAACAGTCAACCAGAGTTGAATTAACATAAACATCCATATTATAACAATTATTGCAAATCAATAGGCCTAAATTAAAACACAGTCCAGTCTTCTTTCCGATATTGATTTGAATGAAAACCAAATAAAATTAAAGCTGCAAGCAGTGTTGGACGGGCCCTCGCGCCTCTGCGCGCGTTGGGGTTACCGGCGGATGCCGCTCCTTGCGACCGTGCATTTCCGCAGCACTCAGACACCGCAAATCGTCAGCAATGAAAAGGGAACTCCCCGTTGAGTTCAATGATACCTCACACAAGACTCTACGTCGTACAGTTCATTAGTTGTGAAAGGGGGCGTGGCCAAAACATAGGGACAAACCTCCACCAATAAAAAAAGATGTCTCTGCTGAGTTCATTGATACCTCACATAAGACTCTACCTTAAACGGGTCACCAGTTATTAAAGGGGACGTGGCTTAAGCATAGGGGGTGGGTCAAACCATCACCAATCAAAAATAAACTCTGCTGAGTTCAATGATACCTCACATAAGGGTCTACCTTAAACGGTTCAAATGTTATGGAAGGGCGTGGCCTGAATATGTGGGCGTGGTTTTTGTATAGGGGGCGGCTCCGTATCACATATAGACCACACATAAGTTTCATGTAAATCGGATGATGTTTGTCATATAAGGCTGATTTTGTGTTGCCAGCGGGGGGCACTATGACCAAATGTAAATTTTGGACTGTAGGTGTCCTCAGGCCTGGACCCTTGTCAAACGTGAGAAGTTTCGGGGGATATGACAACGTACACTAACGTTACAACAACTTCTTCGTTCATCGATGAATGCTCAAAATGGCCGCCACGCCCACACCGTTCGACGAAAAGTTTTTCTTTTAACAACTTTTCATCTTTAAGGTGTTGAGATGGTACAGACCAAATTTGAAGTCCCTTAGATGAAATCTGTAGGAGGAGTTCGTTAAAGTATAGCACCTTGACTTTTAGACCTACTTCCTGTTTCCACTAGGGGGCGTTATGACTTTGAGTAAATATCGGCCCTTATATGTCCTCAGGGTTGGACTCTTATGAATCCTGAAAAGTTTTGAGCCAATTGGACAATGTACACTTGAAATTTGAGTTTTTGAATATGATAAGCCCCTCAAAAAGGCAATTCATTGCGCGGAAGAATAATAATAATTAAAGCTGCAAGCAGCGATGGACGGGCCCTCGCGCCTCTGCGCGTGTCGGGGTTACCAGCGGACGCTGCTCCTTGCAACCGTGCATTTCGGCAGTACTCAGACACCGCAAATCGTCGCCAATGAAAAGGGAAGTCCCTGCCAAGTTCAATGATACCTCACACAAGACTACGTCATACAATTCATTAACTGTGAAAGGGGGCGTGGCCAGAGCATAGGGGTCGGGGCAAACCTTTACCAATAAAAAGGAGGTCTCTGCTGAGTTCATTTATACCTCACATAGAGCTCAACAGTCCCGCCCACAGCGGGTTCCGGAAGTAAAAATCCAATGCAATTTCTCCATTGACAATTTCAGTATAAGCCATAAAATCGTAACCGTCGATGTTAGACTTAAAACCAGCTACGGCATGACTAAGCGATTGTATATGCTCATATAGATGACAAAAGTTTGTGGGGCACTAACCTTGTTTTGAGATAAATGTCTTTTGTTCGCGATGTCTTGGATAAGTACTTCATTACTCACAATCCTGAACAATCCCACAATCCCACAGTGATGCCTCTGATTGGTGGAACTCATGCTGGTAAGGAGGGGGAGGAGGGGGAGCTGCCAGCACGATCAGTCTTGCACATGCGCAAGATGATTTTCCGAGGATCTACGAGACAGCACGAACACGACCTGTTCCACACTTCCGCCGGCAAGCTAACGTTAGTTTAGCTAACAGCTAATTAGGCTAACCGCTAGCTAACAGCTTGATTCAGTCTAAAATAACGTTAACAAACGAAATACTGGGAGAGCAGGCTGCAGCTGATGTAACAGCTGTTATATATTTTAACGGTTCTTTTCAGGTTTTATTTTGAGGGTCTTTTAAAGTTATTACATGCTGTTGAAGCTAGCGGTTAGCCGAATTAGCTGTTAGCTAAATTAACGCTAGCTTCCTTTATTCAGTGGTGCGCGGTGGTTTGTGGGATTGTAGTTCCTTTGCTCGATATTGGAAATATGTACAGTCTTGTACCTTTGACTTTTTGGGGATTTTCTGTTAGTTTTTTCACTCGAAGTGACACGTATGCTTATGAGTCTCGTCGTAGCTGGTTAGCTTAAGGCATGGTCTAAAACTCTTACTATACGGATTCTTCCAGACGTCAATGGGAAAATGAATGGGAAATTTACTTCCGGAACCCAAGGTCTCTCGGAGTGTGGGCGGGACTGTTGAGCTCTATAAGACCCTACGTTAAACGGTTCGAATGTGATGAAAGGGGGCGTGGCTTAAACATGGGGGTGGACCAAACCGTCACCAACGAAGAAGGAACTCCGCTGAGTTCAATGACACCTCACACAAGACTCCACCTTAAATGGTTCAAATGTTATGAAAGGAGGCGTGGCTACAGCATAGGGGGCGGGTCAAACCATCACCAATTAAAGAAGAACTCTGCTGAGTTCAATGATACCTCACACAAAAACAGTTATAATGTTATGAAAGGGGGCGTGGCCTGAGTAAGTGGGCGTCGTTAAAGTATATGGGGCGGCTCAGTATCACATGTAGACCACACATTATAAGTTTCATGTAAATCGGATGATGTTTGTCATATAAGGCAGATTTCGTGTTGCCAGCGGGGGGCGCTATGACGAAATGTCAATTTTGGCCTGTAGGTGTCCTCAGGCCTGGACCCTTGTCAAACGTGAGAAGTTTCGGGCGGATATGACAATGTACACTAACGTTATAACAACTTCTTCGTTCTAAGGGTGCTCCGATTGTTTGGTCACTGATCGGTATCGGCCGATAATGGCTTTAAATAGTTTGATCGGTGGTCTCCATAAATGCTGATCAGATAGGCCGATCAGATGATGCACTACCACGGATGTATTAAGAGCGCACTACTCCTGAGAAGATTTTCTACATGGAGCTAAAATGGCGGGCTCCCAAATTCACCGGTCTGGCAGTTCTACAAGGTGTCTGAACGGCGGCAGAACAGCAGTTGGCCCGTGGGCCGGCCGCGGAACGAAGGCGGTAGGAAGACGGCTACCGCTTTTAAAAAGCGTCTGCCACCGGTGGTGCTCCGGCAAACGTGTTTGCAATTACGCCATTCTGACGCTTCTACTGCCTCTGGAGCACCGCCGGTGGTCCGCCGACTCATTGCTATCTGGGAAAAAGACAATATATTAGCAATTAGCAACGTGTGTGCCAAGGAAATACCACGAGGCGGAAAGCTCCAAAGACATTTCAACACCACCAACCTCATCAGACATTTGAAGGTTAGTCACAGAAAGGAGTATGAGGAGTTTTCAAAGTTAGCTAACGCTAAGGCAGAGCGGAATGTTGCAGCTCCGGCGCCACTCAAACAGCTGTTTCCCCGTGTGTGTGTGTGTGTGTGTGTGTGTGTGTGTGTGTGTGCTGAAGAAATGTCTGCAGTGATTGAAAGGACATTTTTTTGATTTTGAGCTAGGACAGAAAGCCAAACAGTTACTGATACATTCTCTAAACATGTGTTTCTGTTAAGTAATGGCGTAATTTTCAGTTCATAAAAGTGAAAAAATAGGCGTCGTTCTTTTAAACAGCGTTATTCCAAGCACTGGTGGTTATGGCTGAAAGTTTTTTCTCGTCAAGTTGCCAGTCCTGCAGTGCAGCTCTGAGCGCAGCAGCAAGATTGTCCGCCGTATGACTCTCAGGAAAATACGTTGTTTGGAGGCATTTGGATTCAAGTTTCCACTCAGGTGTAATGGTGTGGACGGTCAGAGACATATATGGTGTCATGTTAACTGACGACCACATGTCAGTTGTTAAGGAATAACTGTCTGCCTCTGACAGCAGCACTTGAACCTTGTCTCTAACTGTATTATACAACCCCAAATCAGAAAAAGTTGGGACAGTATGGAAAACACAAATAAAAAAAGTAGTGATTTCTAAATGTACTTTGACTTGTATTTCATTGCAGACAATACAACAGCACATAATTGAATGTGTTCCTCATGATTTTTATTGTTTTTTTTTTTTTTTCAAAAAAACAAAATTCCTATTTTGGTTCTTGCAACACGTTTCAAAAAAAGTTGGAACAGTAAAGCATTTACCACTTCGTAATGTTGCCATTCCTTTTCACAACACTTAAAAGATGTTTAGGGACTGAAGACACCAAGTGATGAAGTTTCAGGTGTAATTTTGTCCAATTCTTGCTGCAAACAAGTCTTAAGGTGGGCAACAGTACGGGGCCTTCGTTGTCGCATTTTGCGCTTCAAAATGCGCCACACATTCTCTATTGGAGACAGGTCGGGACTGCAGGCAGGCCAGTCAAGTACCCGTATCCTCTTCTTCCGCAGCCAGGACTTTGTAATGTGTGCAGAATGTGGTTTTGCATTATCTTGTTGAAATATGCATGGACGTCCCTGGAAAAGATGTCTTCTTGAAGGCAGCATATTGTGCTCCAAAATCTCTATGTACTTTTCAGCATTAATGGTGCCATCACAGAAGTACAAGTTACCTTTGCCAAGGGCACTGACACAACCCCATACCATGACAGACCCTGGCTTTTGGACTTGTTGCTGGTAACAGTCTGGATGATCCTTTTCTTCTGTGGTCCAGAGCACACGGCGTCCATTTCTCCCAAAAAATACCTGAAATACTGATTCATCTGACCACAGTACACGTTTCCACTGTGTGATGGTCCATCCCAGATGCCTCCGAGCCCAGAGAAGTCGACGGCGCTTCTAGACACTGTTAATATAGGGCTTCCTTTTGGCACAGTACAGTTTTAACTGGCATGTGTGGCTGTAACTACGTATTGTGGTACTTGACAAAGGTTTGCCAAAGTATTCCTGAGCCCATGTGGTGATATTAGATTATAGATGAATGACAATTCTTGATGCAGTGCCGCCTGAGGGATCGGAGATCACGGTTGTTCAGCTTAGGCTTGCGCCCTTGTCCTTTACACACTGAAATTCCTCCACATTCCTTGAATCTTTTAATTACGTTGTGCACTGTTGAAGGTGAAATAAGCAAATGTTTTCCTATCTTTCTTTGAGGAACATTGTTTTTAAACATTTCAATAATTTTCTCACATATTTGTTGGCAAACTGGCGATCCTCGGCCCATCTTTGCTCCTAAAGGACTAGACCATTCTTGGATGCTGCTTTTGTACCAAATCATAATTACAATCACCTGTTGACATCACCTGTTTCAAATCACATCATTATTTAACCAATTTACCTGATTACTAGCCCTTAATTGCTCCTGTCCCAACCTTTTTTGGAATGTGTTGCAGATCTGAATGACAGGAAAGGATGTATATTTACAAATTAAATTAAGTTGACCAGACAAAACATGAAATATTTTGTGTTCACATTGTCTGCAATGAAATACAAGTCAAAGTACATTTAGAAATCGCTACTTTCTTTTTTTATTTGAGTTTTTCATACTGTCCCAACTTTTTCTGATTTGGGGTTGTATATATGTGGGACGGCTGTTTATGAGAAATCTTTCCATCCAGGCAGCTCGTACTGGGCATCTAGGACCTTTACCATTTCCTTAAAGGACTTTTTTTCCACCGTGTGGAAAGAGACCATTTCCTTCGCCAAGTATTTTGTCACTGCGTCAGTACAGGTTTTCCAACGGACACTGTCCCTTTTGTACTTTGTTGTTTTCCCGAAGGCCCCCATTATCGTCTGCTGCGTATAACTCCGCGGTGGACCTAGTTGGTGTTGGTCCTGTGTTGAAACTGTTGCAGTTGAGTGAACTCTGGGCCAAATGCGTCCTTGCAGCAGTGAGAGGGTGGTTGTTTCGGAGATGCGACCTTAGGTTAGAGGTGTTTCCATCTCTCGCCGTCACCTTTTTATTGCACAATTTACAAATTGCCTCGTCAGTATTTACCGCCTCTCCCTTCTCGTTAGGTCGGAACCCGAAATACTGCCAAACTGCAGAAGTCGTGTTCTTCTTCGAGACCAGGTCACTCGGTGCGCGACTTGCCATCTTTCCCCCTCTCTCTTTCTCCTCCACACTGTCACGTGATGACAACCACACATGAGCATTTTTAGGCATTAAATAAATTATATTTAATATTTAATCCTTGTCTCCTATATAAGTGCACTGCATTTTTTTAATGACAGTATTGAAACCGATACCGTTGCTATTTTAAAGACCCCGTGGTATACCGTATTACCGCCCAACCCTAATTTCAACCACAACTAGAGTTGTGATGGTTGGAAAAGTGATAGATGACCCAAAACGGCTTTTCATAGTTTTATTTTGTTTCTGTTGACTTTGAATGGTGTATTTTTTTACGATGCTAAAATTACTGGTTATTTACATGGAGTCTGGTGGCTTTAGCAAATGCAATTTCGCGGATGTTTTTATGTTTAAAAAAGGATCTTACTCTTTAACAGAAAGGTCGACCTCCTTAGAAATCCTTTTCATAATGTTGTCAGACACTTATATTAATCTGAGTCTGTCAGTGGCAAAACAAGCACTTTTCTGAAGGTAAATACAAGCTGGACAATTACTATTAACTTACATTGTAGCTTGTTTCGCCGTTGCCGACTGCAGAGATCTCGCTTAACACTGGACCAATGTCAAAGATTGTTGTTCCCATCGGTCACTTAGATACAAAATCATAGGAAAAGGTTGAAAAAAACGGTAGTTACCCTTTAAGTGCTCACCACAACTTGAGCCCCGGAACAGCTACTAAATGGACTATTGGGTGAAATGTTTTTTCAGCTTCTGTTTTCAAGGTCAGGAATTAACTTTATCATCTAGTTTGACAAAAAAAAATATCCCAAGGTCCGCTCATGGTTGAAAGCTAAATGGAAATAAGTGGACCTTGACTCAGAATGTATTAGGCACATTTTTTTGAACAACTGTTCAAGGTCAAAAAGGAACCTTCCTGTAAACTGCCATCTACCCTGTGCGGTTACCAAGACAGTTAAACAATGGGACCGAAGCTAACCTATTTGGGGTTTCCACAGAGAAATCTTATTTATAAGTGGTCTGTAATGTGGATGTTTGAGAACACTGATGTGCCGTTTTGAGTTGAGGCTGGCTAATGCTTCAAGCTTTGTGCTGCATGACTGTACAGTTGCCCAGCGAACCAACAGAACACTTTACATACAGGATTGTACATGACACCAGCTAATACATTCTGATTGCATATCACGTTTTTGCAAAAGCAATAACAAGAGGCCTGATTTGTTGTAAAGACATTTTTTCATAGACAGGAGTTGATAAACAGGACTAAACATGGAACAAAAATGAGCCGTAACTTGCAGGACAATTGGAAAAAGGAGCCTTGTTGTGTCTGTGTTTAGGTGGAGCATCCCGCTGGGTGCACGGCGTGTCATGGACGCAGTGAAGGAGGGTCACAAGAGCACCCTGAGCTCGGGCAAAATGGTGGCTCTGGCTGCGGGGCTCTCCGTCGGGGCCACAGTGGGCTACATCGTCTATCGCCATATAAGCAGCGCCAGTACCAGTGAGTATCTGGCGTTGAAAAGTTATTGTGCCAGTGTTCACAACTATTTTAACTAGGGACCGACCGATACTGTTTTTTTCAAGGCCGATAGGCAAGGCAATTTTATTTCTATAGCACGTTTTCCGCACAAGGCAACTCAAAAGTGCTTTACATTAAAAGCAAAAGCAAAGAGCAGACAAAGAAAATACTTCTATAAAAAGCACAAGAAAATGTAAGATTCGAATGAATAAAAAATTTGAACGAGTTAAAAATACAAGAATAAAAAAATTAAATTTGCAGTTCAGTATAGGCAAGACTTAGTGAGGACTCGAGCAGCAGCGTTCTGAGTCAGCTGCAGTTGTCTAGTTGATTTTGTGGGGAGACCTGTAAAGACACTGTTACAGTAGTCAAGTCTACTGAAAATAAAGGCATGGACAAGTTTTTCCAAATCGTGTTGACACAAAAGTCCTTTTAACCTTGATATATTTTTGAGGTGATAATAGGCAGATTATGTTACTGATTTAATGTGACTGTTAAAATTTAGGTCAGAGTCCATAATAACAGTCAAAATTAAAAAAAGGTCAAAATTAAGTTTTTGGAATGTTACAGACTCCAACACAGAATTTGTTTAAATGCTTTAAGCAATTATTTAATAAATGAGAAACTTTCAAATTAATACCCTAGGGCTGGGCGATATGGAGAAAATCAAATATCACGCTATTTTTGACCAAATACCTCTATTGATACCGCAACGATATTGTAGCGTTGACTATTGGTGGTTTCACAAAATATTTACACAATGAGATTTTTGATAAATAATCATCAGTAATGTGGCTATAATGACTAAGTGGTTAAAGGCAAATAATAGAACAGTTATAACAGTCTGGTAAGTTCAGAAAATGACACATTTATTGTATTGCAGCCTTTAAAACCAGGAAAAGACAACACTTATGCCATTTTACGATATCCAAAATCTAAGACGATATCTAGTCTCATATCACGATATCGATATAATATCGATATATTGCCCAGCTCTATAATACCCAGTAACAGAGTCAGTGGGCGGGACGTTAAGTCAGACTCAGTGGTGAGTGAAACTGAAGCAGAGGGACAGACACGGAGCTGTAGCCGAGCCAAAGTAGGACACTTAATTTATTAAAATGTATTAACTTTATCGGTTATCAGGCAAATAAAACAGTAATCGGTCTATCCCTAATTTTAACCCTAGCCAATTTTGTTGATATTTACGTGACAAACTGTAAGGGTTTTAGTTCATTCTCTGATGACCTTATCTGTGATTGACTTTGTGTCCATTTTGCCATTAACAGGTCAGGAGCCCAACACTGAGGTGTCCACGATGACACTTCCATTAGAAGTTTATAGGAACATATCCAGATACCAAGCCAGGTTTTTGGACATGGTGAGTAGCTCGATACTAGATAATGACTCTTCATCTGCTCATAGTCAAAGTAGTAGGCAGTATTATAAAATGGGATTCTAAAATAGGTCTAAATGGACATTTGCATAGAGAAATGCCTCAAGTTATAAATCTTTCTGTCAAGATATTTTTTTTTCATCAAAATGTTGTTTTTATTTGGGTGAGTTGCACCTAATGATTACTTTCATTATCAGTTCATCTGCAGAATATTTAATAAATAAAAGACGTTGATCATGAAATAAACACATGAATACATTGTGTAAAATGTATTTAAAAAAACAACAATTTATGAAATGAAGAATTAAAGGAATTCTTAAAACATGTCACTGTATAATGTTTCATCATTCAATTTATTGAAAATGTTCTGGTACTGGATATCAAATCCTCTATTCCAGACTCAAACACAAAAACAAAAATGATAGAAACAAATTTGAAGCACATTGATTTCATAAATCACATTCATTTCATGATTAAAAAAGACTTACTTAATACGTTACATAAATTACAAACATCTTTTGAGTATCCAACCTATTCTTGAAAGAGTTAAGTGAAGGGCACAACTCTTCTTCTGGAAGCTCGTTCCATGCTTAAAGAATTCCCTCGTAAATCATCACCTATTGCTCCAAAAATGAAAGATAGTTCCAACTGTTGCATCATGTATGCCATGTACATGCTTATACACCTCAATCATCTCCTCTGTATCTTCTGTATACAAGAGTCGGTAAACTTCATTTTCTCAATCTTTCTTCATAAGAAACTAAGGGTGCTCCGATCAGGATTTTTGGGGCCGATCACCGATTGCTGGAAGACGTATCGGCCGATACCGATCACTTTTATGAACTGAAAATTACGCCATTACGTAACAGTCACGCATCTAAAAAATGTCCTTTCAATCACTGCAGACATTTCTTCAGCGCGCACACACACACACACACACGGGGAAACAGCTGTTTGAGCGGCGCCGGAGTTGCTAGCTACACGACTCCGCTCTGCCTTAGCGTTAGCTAACTTTGAAAACTCCTCATCCTCCCTTCCGTGACTAACCTTCAAATGTCTGATGAGGTTGGTGGTGTTAAATGTCTTTAGAGCTTTCCGCCTCGTGGTATTTCCTTGGCACACATGTTGCAAATCGCTAATATATTGTCTTTTTCCCAGATAGCAATGAGTCGGCGGACCACCGGCGGTGCTCCAGAGGCAGTAGAAGCGTCAGAATGGCGTAATCACAAACACGTTTGCTGGAGCACCACCGGTGGCAGCCGCTTTTTAAAAGCGGTAGCCGTCTTCCTACCGCCTTCGTTCCGCGGGCCAACCGCTGTTCTACCGCCGTTCAGACACCTTGCCAGACCGCTGAATGTAGGGACGCCGCAATTTTAGCTCCATGTTGAAAATGTTTTCACGAGTAGTGCGCTCTTAATACATCCATGGTAGTGCGTCATCTGATTGGCCTATCTGATCGGCATTTATGGAGACCACCGATCAAACTATTTAAAGCCATTATCGGCCGATACCGATCGGTGACCGATCGATCGGAGCCCCCTTATAAGAAACATATTTCATTACTGGGATTAATTTTGTTATAGATATTTTTTTTTCAGAAGGTCTCTTCAAAAGTCAGTCTTTATTTCATTATGTGTGGTAGTGTGTGGTGGGGGTTATGTTTTCCACTGCTGTTGCACATTCTGATTGCAGCAGGTACAAAGGTGCACCTGTAGAGCTAAATGGGCTGCCCATCTGCCACAGCTCGTCTAACGGTGTTTTTCCACTTCTAGTACCAGCTCGGCTCGGCCGCGTTGCCCCGTGCTCCTGTTTCCATTGCAGCATTAGTACTGCTTCATGCGTGAGCATGGCTGGACGTCTTATAGTGGCGCAGCAGGTTACTGCCGTGACCTAACGCGACACACCCACAGAACGTTGAAGGTGTTTTGTTGTTGTTGACACAGCCAGAAGACACATTTTGTTTCAAATGAAGCTGGAGGCAGCAAAAAAACACCGCTGGTTAAACTATTTAAAAATGGCGGGTTTGTTCAGGTCCCCGTCTGTCGCTTTCACGTCACCTTTTGGTATCAACTCAGCTCGCTTAGAACCTCGACGGAGGTGCTACTAAAAAAAGTACCTGTTGGCAGGTACCAGGGACTTTTTTCATAATGGAAAACCAAATAAGGCGAGTAGAGGCGAGTCGAGCAGATACCATGTAATGGAAAAACGCCAATAGAGGGGGTGAGAGGGATTATCCAGGATGGCTTTGATGTTGTCCTTCATTGTCCTCTCCGCCACTGCCTCCAGACATGAGGACAGAAATCAACCCCCCATCTAACCTATCTAATCTAACCATATCAAGACCTTCATTTATTCCATCTAATTTTGTTAATTTTAGTTTTTTTATTTGACAGGGACAGTGCTCATGAATCAACAGCAAAGTAACTATAAATGAGCCACAATTAGCTCAGCAGGCTAATTTCCATCTGTTGTCCCTGGCCAGTTTTAAAATGGCAACCTAAAAAGATTAAAATACAATAAAATGACTTAATACAGTCAACAAGCAACATACACAGACCAACATTCAAACAGGCACAATGCACAACAACAAGTAACAAACACAACACATCAGACAGCAGGCAACAACAAGACAAATCTATAGGCAGGCAGCAAATGTCAACAGGCAGGCAGCAGTCTAATGTGCACATATCTGATTATATAAGCCAGTTCTTCAGCTAACCAGTAAATGAACGATAAGTGTGTTCTTCTCTTATCTGCATTGGCAACATATTCCAGTCTTAAGATGCTGTTCCAGAGAGCGCTGATTGACCAAAAGCACTTCTTTGAGTGGGAATGATACAGTCCCAATTCTTGTGATTCCTCTGGTAACCCGAAAGCCTGCTCTCTGAACAACAAAAGTCTTCAGTGGTGGCGGTGCGGGTTGTGTAATATCTTATAAACTATACAAAGGTTACTATATTTAATCATTTCCCAATTTAAAAGGCTGTCTATTTAAAATTTGACAGCTGTGATAACTGTTGGGTTTCTGATCAAGAACTTTGAGGGTACCTTTAAGTGTGTGTTTCCCAAATCCGGATGGTGATTGAGTCAGTAATTTCAGGCTTCTCTCTCTCTCTCTCTCTCTCTCTCTCTCTCTCTCTCTCTCTCTCTCTCTCTCTCTCTCTCTCTCTCTCTCTCTCTCTCTCTCTCTCTCTCTCTCTCTCTCTCTCTCTCTCTCTCTCTCTCTCAGGTGACCCAGAAGTCTGGCGCTCATGTGAGGGTTTTGTCAGACTCCGGGGAGCCTGGCTGTAAGACGACTGTATGCTTCCTGCTGCAGGGCTCTAAGGAGCAGGTCTTGCTGGCCCGCTGTGTCCTGGAGAACCTGGTCACTGACTGTGAGCCGGTGACCGAGGCCTTGGAAGTTCCTCAGACTGCCTTTGGACGTATAATAGGTAAGGGTGTAAGAAAAAATTGATACACTTGAGTATTGAGATATTTGATTTAGCAATACTGTATAGATTTTCAAAAACGCAATATCGATTTTTTTTCTTTTTTTTTTTTTATGCATTTATTTTTATTTAATTTTTTTTTTATTGTGCATGTCTCTCTCTGTCATACAGTCTCTCCCCTGAGCTAGCTGCAACAGCCTGAAGTAGCCTATGTAAAGTAAGATTGTTTAAACGGTAAAAAATAAGTACCCCACATCTTCTCCAGACTCCATCTGGAACTTGTAAATAAAATAAGACAATCAGCTATAAAACTGAAAATACAGCATTGCTTATTTATGAAAGTGCAAATTACATAGTAATAACAAACAAAAAAATGTGGACGGGATGGCATGTGTACATACATCGAGTACATACAGCAAATACGAGTGAAAACGGGTGCATTGAAGATGACATGTAAATTCCAATTGCTTCGGATTTTTGGCCCTATTTGTATGTTTATCTAAAGACTGGTTTAAGGTCCAATATGTAATACTGACAGCTAGTGTTTAAAATAGTTACTGCAGTTCAAATTCAAAATACTGGAGAGAGTCGTCTCCCCCGCCCCTCCTCCCCAGACTCGAAGTTCACGGAGATTGCCAGGCTGAGTCCGCAGCATCCACAACAATTCTTGTCTCACATAGCCAGACATACTTCACAGCACAGCAGAGTAGCTAACGTCATAAAAGCCTGTGCTCACGTGGAGCTCTGTACCCAACTGACAGACACACTTTTTTGGCTTAGAATTACAGTAGGAACCGCCAAAAACCCCACAACCTTGCCTTTCTCTCCACACGCCAGACAGACACACTTCATCGGCTTAGAATTATGATAGGAACCGCTAAAAATAACACTACCTTATCGTCCTTTTCCACCCAACTGAAATACACACTTTATTG
>CM042443.1:27318705-27323705 GCA_023631565.1 Gymnocephalus cernua | reverse complement strand
TCTCTATGCGTTACTCGTGCGTTAAAAAAATTATCGGCATTAAAATGGGTTTGCGTTAACGCCGTTAATAACGCGTTAAACTGACAGCCCTAATATATATGTGTGTGTGTATGTGTGTATGTATATATATATATATATATATATATATATATATATATATATATATATGTGTGTGTGTGTGTGTGTGTGTGTGTGTGTGTGTGTGTGTGTGTGTGTGTGTGTGTTGGTTTATATGGTTTACATGGACAAAACGCTGGACATTTTACCTGGGCTCCCCGGACCTAAGGGTAATACAGGGACTATGCCAAAGTCCTCATAAACCAAAGACTGGAATTGGATTTTTTAGTCAATTAATTAATCAATCAATCAATCAATCAAAATGTATTTATATAGCACTTTACAGCAACCAGCAGGTATCCAAAGTACATAACATCAGAAACCAGTGTCTGAAGAACATAAATTTTAATTTTCTTTGAAAGTCCTTATATACCACTTGACCTGATTTTGAATGTATCCCAGTGTATGGTACTGCTGGGTTCTATATTGCAGTTTCATACACATTTCTGATACACATGGTGTGATTGGCTGGTTTACGCGCGTGGGCGGTACTAAATGGAAGTCGACTGGAAGGTCCGCCCAGACACGCCCAGAGCCGTCGCTCATTTAAAACTTAAATTGACCACACCTGGGAAGCTGCTGCTAGACGTCATGGACTTACCAGGGGATTAAATACATACAGGTAATATTTATATTTGTAAATATAGTTGCATTTTTGCATGAAGTGTTTCCTTTTTGCAAGAAACTGTAACTTGTAAGTTACAATTACTGTAAAATGCTAGCTATATATTTACATGCATGTATGTGTGTTAGCTGAGCTAGCTTGAGTGGCTATCAATATGTGCTGCTCATTAAGCCTCAGGCTAAAGGCCCGTTCACATAGGACGCGGCATGCGCTGCGCTGCGCTGCGCTATGAAACCCATTATTGTGTATGGCTTGCGCGCACAACAGCTGATCTGCCGCTGCGCTGAGCAAAGCGCAGCGCAAGCGGCATTTTCCGGCTTGCCGTTCTCGCGCGTGCCGCGGCCAAGGTTAAACATGTTGATTTAGTTTTTTTCAGACACGTGACAGCACGTCACAGTGCACAGCGGCTGCTCTTGCGCGTGCCGCGGTCAAAGTTCAACATGGTTCAACTTTGACCGCGGCAAGCGCAAGAGCAGCCGCGGTGCGCTGTGACATATGTCACAAGCACCCTATGCTTTCAAAAACCAAAAACAACACAGAATGCACGTGGATCCACAAACGGAACAGCAAGTAGCCTATTTATACCAATGACATAATCAAGCTGACAAGTCCATATATTTGCCATTGTTTATTCCAAGATAGTGAAACTGCTTTGTGTTGTTGTCCATATTTAACAGTTCACTGTAAGTATAGTCCAATGAACAATGCACGTGAGCACTATTCCATATATGTTAAGTAGCCTATATACATTACTGATCTGAGAAATGCGCCAAAGCAATGGAGAAGAACTGTAGCCTACTGTTGTGAGCTGCAAAAAACAAATACCAAGTTGATTAGCCTATATATGGCTCCATACAGGTACTTGTAAGATATATTTGTATTTGTATGTTTACATTATGTAAAATATGTTTGGACTGATTGACACGTCATGTTCGTTTTCATTGAAGTAGGTAATATACCTTCACACAGAATAATTACCCATTAACAAGCGTACGTAAACTCCAGTTTTGGAGGAATTAATTGTACTACATATGTAGGCTATTAAACAAAGTGTTTTCCAGAGTATGAATGGATGATGATGAATGTATGAATTTAGGCTCATATCTTAGATTTATTATACCCGACTGCAATGACTGCAGACCTCTTATGTATGTAAAATGCAATGACACGTAGTTTTAAAATGCACCATCTTATTTAGAAATTAAAATAAACCACACGTCTTCATCTTCATTTTCTTCATTTATTTATTTTTAAACAGGGACAATGTACAATATACATTAACCTTAGACAGGAGAGATGCATTTGACCAGGTTTCCACCTGTAGTCCCTGGGCAGGCTGATGTCAACAAATACATTTACTAACACTTTTACCCCAAAACCAACATTAACATGATGGGAGAGCCGGGACAGTTGAAACGCGGGACAGATGAAACATTCCAGTTTTCTCCGAGTGCTATGATGATAGACAGACTTCCTCAGCTCAACACTTAGAGCATGTTAACCTCCTTCTATCAGCCAAATATCTTCCTGTTATTTCCTTTTATCACGGAGTTACAGGCCATAAACCAGTTTTGATGGTCAAAAGTAAACTTCATTAGCGGTTACATTTTTTCGATTATTAATGAGTGTTTTTCATTTAAAGGTTTGACTACATGCGGGTTATGGGCACTGCACTCCAAATAATTATTTGGAGTGAGTGCAGTGTCCATAACCCACGTAAAAAACGACATTTTCCACAATAGACAATAAACATATTAATGGGAACACCTACTGTTCTAGCTATAAAAAAATGGCAGAATCATCCACAGTGCATGATATTTCAATAACCGCTTCATACGCGCTTCATGATGACGGCGATGAGTTGTTAACAGACATTCACAAAGACGTAAAGCCCAGCAACAATCTATGAAACATGACCACGCCCCACTGTTGCTGTAATAATTCCTGAACGGTTTTGTTCAAAGCTGAAAATGCAGCTGTATTTGACAGATGACAGGTGGAGGTTGCTAGTGACAAAATATTAGCTTTCAGTGCGATACCATCACTTTGTAAATTACGTTTAATTAAAAAGTGTTTCAACTGTCCCGGCTCTCCCCTACCCTTCATTCATTTACAGATATGCTCCCACATACACATCAGTTACTATACATTATGTGTTTGTTTTAAAAGAAGCCATTTATTTATTTATTTTCTATTTAGAGGAGTGTAAGAAAAGGTGGAAGAACCTAAGGGACGGGTACATAAAGGAGAGGAGGCAACAGAGAGACAACAAAGTGGTGCAGGGGCAGACCAACAAAGTACTTGGAAGTACTTTTCCATACTGTCTTTTCTGGAGCCACACGTCAGGAAGAGACAGTAGAACTGGACTATCGGAATGTTGTTCGTATCCGGGAAATCGTAGAACCGACTCTCGTCAGCAGACTGTCAAATTGCTCCCTGTTGAGCCAAAAGTAGCCCTGGAACCGGTCAAAGTGCGGAGCTCCTTCACCAGCCGGAATTCCCCCAACTGCTGTCTGGACCTGAGGGTCTCGTGCACCCACACCCTTGTTGCTGCGGCTGCCTTCCTCCGTCTTCTCCTCTTCTCAATCAGGGCAACTGCCAAGGCTTTCTTTTGGTTGACAGAAAGAAACATCTTCGCCACCAAATCACAGGTGTATACACAATGTCGCATGTAACGCACATCTGATGTCAACACCGGACGCAGACGTGACGTGATTTAAATATTGTCGCATGTATGACGTAAATTTCGAAACTCTGCCTCCTCTGCGCTGCGCTGAGCCCCGCGGCAAGCACAACGAAAGTTATTTTGGGAAAAGGACAACCTAGCGGCGAGCGCAGCGCATGCCGCGTCCTATGTGAACGGGCCTTAAAGAGGTGGAGGACAGCAGGTAGAGATGAGGACAGAAACAACATTGCCAGCAGGTCAAATTTGGTTGTTTTCTTTTTAAAACGAAAGCTAGCTAGGTTAAGTTGAGCTGTGGCTATGGCATGGCTTAATGAGCAGGGCGTAGCCACGTGCCCTGCTCATTAAGCCTCGTTTAGCAGTTAAGTGAAGTGGATGCTGCAGAGAGGACAGGAGAGGAGGACTAGAAAGCAGCTAGTTGGCAAGGAGGGGGGGAAATTGGAACATGTGGAAAATAACAGCCTTATTGATTGTTGCTCTCTGTTGTGCTTCCAAGTTGCACTCCCTGGCGAGGACTTCTTCTCTGTAATAGATAGTAATAACTTCACAGACACAGTAAGTTTGATCAAACAATAGGCTTCAGCTGAAGGAGGACACACTACAGACTCCGCAGCCTGCACTGACCATGTGTGTCCTATTTCTCTCCCTCTTTCAGCCCCTTTTATTGAGATTCAAACACACACACATACATTAAAGGTTACGCCCATCATTGTATAACACTCTCCTGATGATGAGGCTCGTGTCTATAGGATCAATATATTTGTTAACCTAGTTCAGTGTGTGAGATGTGGAAAATAATACATCTACTTCAGCCTTATTGATTGTTGCTCTCACAAAAGTTGCATGCACACTTATCTCTTTTCTTTATTTGTAACAGGATGTAGCAACAGGGCCTGCGCTCAATGAGTTACCAGGGAGTAAGCCCAGCTGTATAGATAGGAGAATAAACTGCCTGCTATAGATAAGCTGAACAATGGGCATTGTCTATACATCCGGGGACTGGTTTGAGCTAGGTTAGTGAACATATTGAACCTATAGACACAAGCTCATCATGAGAATGTTATGCAACATGGGTGTAACCTGTAGTGTGTGTGTGTGTGTTTGAATCTCAATAAAAGGGGCTGAAAGAGTAAGAGAAAGCAGGACACACATGGTCAGTGCAGGCTGCGGAGTCTGTAGTGTGTCCTCCTTCAGCTGAAGCCTATTGTTTGATCAAACTTACTGTGTCTGTGAAGTTATTACTATGTATTACAGAGAAGAAGTCCTCGCCAGGGAGTGCACCTTGGAAGCACAACAAACAAAAAAGAACTAAGAGGATGTATTGATATCATCTTTGGTTTTCCTGGTCTGTAAGCACTAAGTTAATTAACACGTTTATGTAACTGCCTGTCTGTAGCCACCTGTAGCTTTTGTAATTGCTGAGGTGTGGACCTGGTAGCCTTAACTTTAACCACAGACATTGTTTTTTTTTTAGAAAATGAAATATTTTCTTAGTAGCCCAACATTATTTTGTTTTAATATGAAGTTGCAGTGACACAGGAAGGCTGGAGGAGATATTAATAGGAGTACTTTCAG